>OY720151.1:11910346-12510346 GCA_963082725.1 Pedicia rivosa | reverse complement strand
TGTGTGTGTGTGTGTGTGTGTGTGTGTGTGTGTGTGTGTGTGTGTGTGTGTGTGTGTGTGTGTGTGTGTGTGTGTGTGTGTGTGTGTGTGTGTGTGTGTGTGTGTGTGTGTGTGTGTGTGTGTGTGTGTGTGTGTGTGTGTGTGTGTGTGTGTGTGTGTGTGTGTGTGTGTGTGTGTGTGTGTGTGTGTGTGTGTGTGTGTGTGTGTGTGTGTGTGTGTGTGTGTGTGTGTGTGTGTGTGTGTGTGTGTGTGTGTGTGTGTGTGTGTGTGTGTTTTTTTTTTTTTTTTTTTTTTTTTTTTTTTTTTTATATAGGAAGGTGGAAATCTTCCAAAGACTGAGTGTGGGATTTTTACCCACTAAAACCACCTCCCTTCTCCTAATCCCATATTCCCCCCGGAACCACCGTAAAGTATTACTTCAGGAGGGGGATAGAGCATTTCCGCTCACTCTAACCTATTTCTTATTGCTTCTAGCCGTCTTAGTTCCATGTTTACTATAGCTACATTGTTGCAGACAGTGTCCCATAGTTCTTTCGATTTCAACATTTCGCCTATTATGTTGTCCGGGTTGAGCTTTACGTCCGCTGCTTTTTCCATGTCTCTCCTCTCTTGCTCAAATCGAGAGCATACAAAAAACACATGTTCAGCGTTCTCTTCTTTGTTTTCGCACTCTGGACATAATGGAGAATCATCATGCCCAAAACGGTATAAATAACTCCGGTAACCACCATGACCAGATAGAAATTGGGTTAGGTGATAGTTGACCTCCCCGTGTTTGCGGCTAATCCACGGCTCTATCTTCGGAATTAGCCTATGCGTCCAGCGCCCCTTTCCAGAGGTCTGCCACTGTTGCTGCCATGTTTGCATGGATTGCAGTCTTTCTCTTTCCCTGTACTCCCGTCTAGCTAAAGGGTCCCGCCTCTTGGCCTCAAATACTCTTCTAGCTTCCTCCGCTGCGATGTGGATAGGCATCATTCCTGCAATGACGCAGGCGCCATCGTCCGACATGGTTCTGTAGCCGCTAATGACTCTTAGGGCGCTGAGTCTCTGGACTTTCCCCAGTATCCTTCTGTTTTTCTCGACCCTCATTGCCTCTGCCCAAATTGGCGAAGCATAAAGGACAACTGATTTTACTACACCTGCCAGTAACTTTCTTCTGCTACTTCTTGGACCTCCAATATTAGGTAGCATATTTGACAGCGCAGAATGAACCTTTGCTGCCTTTTTGCTTACATACTCCAAGTGGCTTTGGAAGCTCAACTTTTGGTCGATCATTACTCCTAGGTATTTGATGGCATTCTTTGATTTAATTTCAAAATTTCCCACCTTTAGAGTAACGGATTCAATCTTCTTCCTGCTACTGATCAGCACACTCTCCGTCTTGTTCTCAGCTAGCTCTAGCCCTACCGAGTCAAGCCATGTTCTTAATATTTGGATGGTTTCGTTAGCGACCATTTCGATTTCGTCCAGTTGTTTTGCAGTTACCACTATTGCAATGTCATCTGCAAACCCTATCACCTTAGCTTCATCTGGGACTCTTATCTTAAGTATGTCATTATACATAACATTCCAAAGAATTGGTCCAAGCACGGAACCCTGAGGGACCCCAGCGGTTATCCTGTATTTTAAGAGACCCTTTCCGGTGTTGTACTCCAGTATTCTGTCCTCGAAATAGCTTTCTAGGATTCGCACCAGGAACTTTGGAACATTCATTCTCTGTAATGCCCTTATGATTTGGTCCCAATTTGCGGAGTTAAACGCATTCTTCACGTCAATCGTGACTATGACGCAGTATTTTTTGGTCCCTCCTTTCCATCTTTTGCCCTGTATGGCTTCATTGGCAGTTGATATTACCATGCCGATGGCATCCAATGTGGTTTCCGGAAGGCGCGATTCCGGAAACCAAATTGGTTATTTGAAAGGCCATCCTCCTTCTCTATTAATGGGCTCAGTCTATTATGAATGATACGCTCCAGCATTTTCCCCAAAGAGTCGAGCATGCAAAGAGGACGATGCGAGTTCGGCTCTTCCGGAGGTTTCCCTGCTTTTGGTATTAGAACTAACCTTTGGCGTTTCCACTCTTTGGGAAACGTTCCTTCCTTAAGACAGGATTGCATTGTATCCACGAATATTTTTGTGTTACTTTTAATCGCAGTCTTGAGCGCTCGGTTTGGAATCCCGTCCGGACCAGGAGCCTTTTTGTCCCCCATTCTGTTGCACATGCTCAGGATCTCTTCTTCGGTTACCTCTGGTATTTGCTCTGTGTTTTCAAAGGCTGTTCTCCTTCCAAGCCTTGGCGTATGGTGAGGAAAAAGTGTCTGAACAATGTTTTGCAATTTCTCGGGGCATAATTCTTGGGGAATCTTTATGCCCTTTATTTTTGTCATTACTACCCTGTAAGCACTGCCCCAGGGACTGGTATCCGCTTCGTCACAAAGTTGCTTGAAGCATTCCCTCTTGGCTTCCCGTATTTTGTCTCGAAGTTGCTTTCTCAGTACTTTGAACTCAGACTGTCTGCCTTCGTATTCTGTGTTCCTTGCCGCTCTTTGGCATCTTCTTCTGGCTCTGAAACACTTGGTCCTAAGGTCCTTTATGTCTTCATTCCACCAGTATACTGATCTTCTTCGCGAGTTATCTCTCTTTCTTGGCATGGTTGCATCACACGCTATTGATAGCTGGTTCACCAAGAATTTCGCCATATCTTCAGCACTGTCTGCTGTTGTGTGGACATCCCTTAGGATCTCGCAGAATAGCTCGCCATCGAATGTTTTGGTCACCCACCCTTTTCTTGTGAGTCTTTTTGGTATCCTGTTGCCATCACTCTGGGAAATTACTTCATACATCACAGCTTGGTGATCACTATGGGTATAGTGTTCGCTTACGTGCCAGTTTAAGTGATTAACTAGCTGCCTACTCACAAATGTTATATCCACCACTGACTGCCGTCCATTTTTGCGGAAAGTACTGGTATTTCCCTTATTGCCGAGCACTATATCTATGGGGGAAAGTGCCTCTAGCAGGATGCGTCCTCTGGGGTTTGTGTCCGTGCTGCCCCACTCCACGGCCCACGCGTTGAAATCCCCGGCAATGATAGTGGGGTGCCGCCTTGTTGCATCTCTTACAATGTTATCCACCATTAATTCATATTGTGAGATATGTAAACTAGGAGGAGCATAACAACTGTAAATATAAATGCCGTTGATTTTGGCCGTTACAAAGCCATTCACTTTCTGTTTCATACACTGTTGAAATGGATATTTTCCGCATGCCCATATAGCAGTTTTACCAGTAGCGTCAGATGTCCATAGATTATTTTGCGGGATTTTATATGGTTCTGACACTATAGCAATTTCTACTTTCTTCTCCACTATGGTTTGACCCAACAGGTCTTGCGCTGCCTCGCAGTGGTTGAGATTTATTTGTAATATTCTCATCTTCTAGCTACGTTCACTGCGCTCCTGTAGTCTGGACACCTGAAACTTCTCGCCGCGTGGTTGCTCGGACGACCTTTCTCGTTGCAAACTACACAGTTTGGTTCATTGCCACAGGATTTGGCTTTGTGTCCTGTTTCTCCGCACCTCCAGCAGAGTTTTGATCTATCAACATTTTTACATGAAATTGCAATGTGTCCAAACTCTAGGCACCTATAGCAATTCTTAGGTTGCACCAACTCTCTTACTGCGCAGATCGTCCAACCAATTTTAATTTTCCCGGTTTTTATTAGCTTGATGGCTAATTCTGCCGGTAGATTAATTTCGGCCCGCTGCGTACCTCCGTATGTGTTCCTTAATCTCCTGACCATTGAGTCGTCTGGGAATTCATAATTGAAATGTGCTTCCAAGGCTTTGCGGATTTCCTCCTTTGTTGTGATTTCATCCAGGTCCTTTACTTCGATGGTGATTTCGTGTGTTAACGACCTCACGTTTGCAGACTCCCCTAGCACAACCTTCATAAGGTCTTGATATTTCAGTCCACCTGTCGCATTTTCCTCCTTTTCCACTTCAAGAATCATCTCCCCTTTGTGGGTTCTACGAATGCGAGATACTTTCTCTCCCAGTTCTTTTAGTGTTGGGTCTCCTTTGACTTTGCGAAGTATGTCTGCATACGTCATTTCACCTTTTTTCCCAATCACAATAGCATCCGTTTTATACGCTCTAGGAAGTTTCACTCTGTCTCTTCCTTTCCTTTTCTCCTTTGTTTTTTTATTAATGACCGCAGTCCATTCACCATCCTCCAAGTTCGCCCTTGCTTCTCTTCTATTCTCTAGGGTCGAGCTTGGTGCTTTCTTCTCAGTAATTTTTTCTCTTTTTTGCTCTGGTGTATGTCCTGATGGGTCATCACTCTTACCCCTACTTCTTTTCGAAGTTGGATCCGCTTGCTTACTGATCGGACGGTTCTCCGTTTGGGTAGCCATGTTTGAAGCGTTGTTTGTTTCCCCTTCCGGCTTCATTTTGTTTACTGTTGATTGGCTTGGCCATTCTTTCACTCCATCTGCTAGATCACCGAATGATACCTTGATTTGGCGGATCATTCTTTTAATTTCTTGGTGTACGTTATGCCTTGGCTTAACATACTCCAACAGAGTATCGATCTCATTTCTCAGTTTGTTGACCTTTTGGTCAACGATCGCTCTATTTGTTGGTCCCCAGCAAGCAGTGATTCGTTCCGGTTCTGTTACCGGTTCTGTTGCTACTGGAGGGTCTACTGGTTGGTCTGTAACTGGTGGGAGTAACACAGGATTGGTATTTTGTGCTATCTCCAGCGTTGGTGACCTCTGTAATTTCGCACTGACTTTAAATGCATCCTCCCTATTCGTTTTCATCCATTCCCTCCACTCACTTAAGGATACGGTTCTACCCTTACTCTTTTTTGGTTTCTCATCCAAGTCGAGCCTACTATTCGTACTATTCCTTGTAGCTGTATCTACCTCAGCAGCCAAGTTCACCACTGCTGATGTATTGCGGTCGCTTGATTTCGACGCCTGGGAGCCCGCTCGCTCGCTCGCCACAGCCGCCGGTACTGAGCATCCTATTCTCTGCACCGTAAGTTTTTCTGAAGTATATAAACCTTCCATAGTTGGTGATTTAATTCGGGGGAGCCCACCCCTATCTGATTTTGGTCCGCGGATGGTTTTTTAATTCCCATCAGCCCTCCGGTATTCCGGTGAGAGCCTCCCCTATCCGCCACCTGGGGACGCGCCCGATGGGAGATCCAGCAACTCCACACGAGTGTGTGTGTGTGTGTGTGTGTGTGTGTGTGTGTGTGTGTGTGTGTGTGTGTGTGTGTGTGTGTGTGTGTGTGTGTGTGTGTGTGTGTGTGTGTGTGTGTGTGTGTGTGTGTGTGTGTGTGTGTGTGTGTGTGTGTGTGTGTGTGTGTGTGTGTGTGTGTGTGTGTGTGTGTGTGTGTGCGTAATCTGTATTGTGTGTGTGTGTGTGTAACAGTATGTTGACTGTGGAGATACACACCTTCATATCACAAAAACAAAAAACAAAAAAAGGATGGACATTTTTTTATTTTGGTAGTTTTTTTTTTTTTTTGTGATTTTGGCAAAAGTAAATTATTTTTTGTTTGTATGGCTTACATTATGTAAATGAGTCTAGACTAAACATGTGATGTGTTATTTAAAGAAATTACATTTTATTACGTTTTTTTTTTATGATTTCCTCCTCATCGTCATTCTGTAAATCATTTATATATTATATTATTCTGAGTATATTGGAATAACTTATTGTACATTCTAAAATAAATAAGAAATTTTTGTAGAGGATGGATTGTACCTTGAATTGGGGATAAATTGTCTGAACGATTTTCTTTTTGAAAACGGAATAAAGTTATAAGTTATTCAAAAGTTTTTTTTAAAAGTAACTCCAACAAACTTTTGACAAAACTCATTAACTCACCTAGTTTACGTAAAACTTAGATATTGAATAGTATAAGTCGTTCAATTATTTACTCATTTTGTCTTCATTTCCAACTAAAAACAAAAACTAAATAAATAAAATAAATAATTAATAGAGAGTTAATACATTTTTTATTGAACTTGAGAATGTTTTTGTTGTATCTGTTTTTTTTTTTTATTACACACACAATTTATAATGCAGACAGTTCTAAAATTAGAGAAAAATCTAAAATTAGACAAAAAGCTTAAATGAATTTATTTGATGAAATTCCTTAAATTTCAAACAAATCACGACAGAGTTAAATTGATGCAATTAATCAAATATTTATGTACGTAAAATATTTGAAAGTCTCCTTTTATATTTTGTAAAAAAAAAAAGACTTTAAAACATGATATAGACATCATCATCATCTTTATCTTTATTTATATACTCTAACGCACAATTTATTTAATATAAATAAAAACAAGCAAGTGATCATAGGACCCTTTATTTATTTCGTTTTTTCTTTGTGATTCTTTTTGTTTTTCTTTTTCGGGTTTAAAGTTAAAGTAGATATCCGGAAATTTAATTCAAAATTTCATATCAATTTTATATCAACAAAATATTTTTTACATTTTTGTATTAAGAAAGTTTTGTGTATTTTTCATATTTCTACCGATATGGATGGTTTTTCCGGTGTGAAAAAGAAAACAACAATCTCCTTAAGATAAAAAAAAATATTTGATTTTGATTTTTTTTGATTGACAAGTATAAAACTGTATTGATGGACAGAATGATCTATTTTTATCTTTCTGTTTTTTCCCTCGTTCTTTTTTGTTTTGTTTATAAGGTAAAATAATTTTCTTTTTGATTCGCGCTGATAGAATAAATTATTTTAGTTTTATGTTTTTTTTTTTTTTTTTGTTTTAATCATAACAAAAAATTTTTCTACCAATTTTAATCTGTTTAAAAGCTAAGTTAGTTTATATAATTTATATGTACAGAGAAAGAGAAGTTGATGGTTTGTTAACATTTTTGCTTCTTATATTTTTTTCTTTTTTTTAGTAAAACAAAACTCAATTTTTATTTTACTGTTGTTTTAACTTTCAATAAAATTAAAGCAAGTCTATTAAGAATTTTCTTTATGTTCATAATGAATTCCGTTAAAAAGAAACAAAAGAAATAAGATCAGTTTATTTTTATTGAATTTATAGAAATACCTTTTTTGAAGAGGGATAGATTGATAAATACTTTCACAATTTTGTCAATATTTGTGATTCAACGACATAAAAAAACAAATACTTCAAATAAATAATAAACCCGAATATTGGAGTATTTGAATATTGGAATGTATCGATTGGGATTGGTCCTTTTGACGTTTTTTTTTTGCTGTTGTTGTTGTATTTATTTTTATTTGGTACCAACTGACACTTTCAGAATTAAATTTGACGGGGAACAAAAAAAAATATAATAAATTCAATTTATTGTTCAAATTTTCATTGAATAAATTTTGAAAGAATTGAAGAACAAAGAATGAAAAAAATTCTCATACACAAATTAATTAATATTCAAATATTTTATTTAATAGACTACATTTTTAATTTAGCACAGCTTATTGAATATTTGCGTCTATATAATTTTATCTAGATGCTGAAATAGTTTATAATTCCTGAATGTGTTGAAATATTTCAATTAAAACTACAAATTTTAAGTTCTGTAAAACTAAATTATATTTTTAAATACAACAATTGAATTATTAGACCAACAAACAGATTTTAACTTTAATAGAATTTGCATTTTGACTAGACTTTTTATATAAAATTTTTTGAAGAATTATTCCCATTATTAACATTTGCGTTTATCAGTTGATCATTCTTTCAAAATTTGTTCCAGTAATATTTTAAAATAATCTTTAACATTTGCTTCTGTTTCGTTATTATTTTTTTTTTTAGAACCTGAAACATAAATTAAATTTTTATTAAAATTTTCACACTGGATTTTCAAATAGTCTGAAAGGGTTAAATAACAAATAATATTCATGTCGTTTCTTAACAATTTATTTAACTTGAAAGAATTCATACGTTTTATTGTTTGAATGATGTCATATTTTTTTTTTGTACACAAAACATAATAATAAAATTGTCTAAAAGTCAGACAGTCTAATATTAACCCCTACATGCCTAAACTTTTTCTTTCCAATTTCATTTATTTGGTAATTCTCTTTTTTGTTTCATTTTATTTATTCTGTTTTAGGAAGGAAGACTTAAGTTGATGGTTTTTCATAAAAATTTATATATTTCCCTGTCTTCGTTTATTTTCCATAATAGAAAAAAAAAAATCCTATAAAATCTAATAATTGGAATGAAGCAAAAATTGGAAAGAACAAAATTTCTTCAAGAGGATAATTTTTTTGAATTAATTTTTATCGAATATTCTTTCTTTCTATCTTTTTTTTTTTTATCGTTAAGTCATAAATAATTGAACGACAGAGAAAAAAAAGAGACTAAAAGAAAATCAAATCCAAAAATATAATTTATTCCTTAAAGAAGCCGATGTAGAAAACGAAACACAGAGGGGGGAAAAAACGGAAGTCTATAATCATTGACAGACGATATTCTTCTTCTTCTTCTTCATCGTTGTTTTTTCTTTTTTTTTTTTTTTTGTCGATTTTATTTTATAGGGGGAATTAATGAGTGTTTTTATTTTTGTATAATCAAATTATTGTAAATAATATTGGATATAAGACCTTTTCATGTAATTATTTATGTTTTCATTTCATATTTCCGCAAAAAAAAAAAGAAAAAAAAAACAAGTCCTCCAGTTTTCTTCTTTTTTTTTTTTTAATTATATTTATTGAAGCTTTGATCTTATAAATTATCCATTGGTAAAGTTCTAAATAAACGAGCCATCCCATTCCAGTTCATTTTTTTACTATTCCTGTTTCATTAATATTTTTTTTTTTTTTTTGTTGAAAATAATTTTCTCAAAAACATTCAAAATTTTTTCTGTCAGATAAAAAATCATAAATTCGTTTATAGAAAAAAAAAAAACAAAAAAGTAGAAGGAGAACCAAACTGTTGAATTAATCTCAATATAAATTTCATAATCAATCAGATAGTTGAGTTAAACATATGGACGCAATTAAATGTAAACTTTTGTATGCATATGTTTTTTAACCTACCAACTTCTTTCTATTTTTTTTTTATCTCCAACCCTATAAAATTTGAAACATAAAAAAAAAAAAAAACAAAAAACAAAAAAAAAGAAACAAAGCAGAGAATAAAATAAACGACGAAGGTTTTGATTAAATTAATCCCCTGACTTTTATGATTTATTGTTTACATACATTATTTTTTTTTTTTTACTGTTGGATGGACATTCTACTCGTCTTATCCACTTAATTCAAACAGAACCTACCTTTTTTTTTTGTACGTTTTTATTTTTTTTTATTTTACGTTTTCTCTCTTTTTTTTCCCCCTCGATAAAAAAAATAAAATAAAAAATATAAAAAAAAACATCTGAAATTCCAATTTTTCATTCGAATTTTGATTAGGAAAAAATACAAAATATAAAATTAAAAAGAAAAAAAAAAAACTAAAAGACGAGAAAACAAAACAAGCAAGACGCCTAGAAATCATCAAAATAATAAAAGAAAACAGTTGAAATTGAAAGTTATTATTATTTTCTGTTCTTTTTCGATTCTAATGTTTATTGTTGTTGTTGTTGTTGTTGTTGTTGGAAACTTTTTTTTTTTTTGTTTTTTTGTAAATCATGAAAAAAAAGAAACAATATTTTTATAAGAAAAAAATATATTTTCATTATTCAATCCGGTTGATTGAGTAATCAACATAATTCTAAAATCTAGATTCGTTAAGAATTTCTAAACAACAATAACAACAACAAGCATATATAAAAAACAAAATAACAAATAAAATCATTGAAATCAAAATAAATGAAGAAACGAAGAAACGAAGAAACGAAGAAACGAAGAAACGAAGAAAAAGTTAGTTTTTTTTTTGTTGTTATTCGCCAAAGATTTCTTATTTTTCATTTGTTAACAAATTTTTTCTTGTGTTTTTTCTTTCTGGTTCTTTTCCCCAGTTTTCTAGTGAGCGAATAAAGTTAAACCATAAACTATCGTATCTTTATCGAAATTCATGTTTCCAGTTTTCTAGAAAAACAAAAAAAAAAAGAAAATGCTACAAATTCATAAAATTCATTCACAAAAAAAAAAATATTCAACCATATCCAAACAGTGAATTCTCATAAATACAAAACCAACAAAAAAATTATTATATTTTCACTAAAACTTGTTACAAATTATTGACGCTTGCGCAAATTTTTCGAGCGCCTGTTTTCAATCATTTCCGAATAGAATACATTTTCTTTCTTTTCTTTTTGGTTATACAGAATTTTTTTTTGCCAGTTTGAAATTTTTACTTTACTTTTTCTATACAATATTTTCTTTTTTTTTTTAGTGAGTACCAACCAAACGAATCAGTTATACGTTGCTTGTTATAACGGATATAACACAAAAATAATAAGATCATTCTCTCATCTAAGAATTATTCAGTATTTTTTTTTTCTTTACGAGTTTTTCATTAAATTGGAAAAATTATAAATAAATACAAAAAAAAGGGAAAAAATTAAAAAAAAAAACGGAAATTTAATTTTCATTTATTAAAGTTTTTCATAAATTTTCTAATTTTTGGAAAATTTCATTTGTTTTTTTTTTAATTAAATGAAAATTATTGCAAATAATTAAAAGTGGTTGTTTTTCTCTCTTTCTATTGGCGTGTTTTGTGAATGTAAAAATTAATTATGTAAAAAAGTGAAGAAGAAATAATTGTAGTTGTGGAAAATTAAATAAAAGTTTCATGTTTTGTTGAAAAATTTAAAGAAAGAAAAAATAATAAAAGAAAATTGAAAATAAATTTTTTGTGTGAAAGTAAAAACGGAAAAATTCTTGAAAAGGAACAAAAAAAAATGTTTATAAATTTGTCAACTACAAGTCAAAGGTGTCATAACGTTAAATACAATTTCCATCCTTTTTTACTGTTAAAGTTTATCCAATGAAAGAAAAAAAAAAACTTTAAGTAAGAAATTTCCTTTTTATTAAATTTTTCCTTTTATCTGTTTTATTTCGGGAAAATTAAATGATAATAATTATTTAGTTAATTTATGTTTTTACATTTACGTAAAAATATCATAAAAGTTGAAAATAAAATGAAGTTGGGTAAAGGGGAGTGGGGTGTATGGGAAAATATAATATTTTAATAAAGAAACTTAACAATAGTCATTGCATGATCATATGAAATTAATGATGAGGGGTATTTTTTTTTGTTTGCCTCGTATTTGTTGTTGTATCATTGTTCTATTATAACCTGTGTTAATGACCGGAATTTTCCGGAAACAATTCTTATCCAATGGGGAATACGAAAATGTTTGTTCCTAGAAGTCTACGTTTATTTTTTTTTTTTTTGTTGTCGGTTGTAATAAAACGACAGAAATATTAAAGCGTCTTTGGGACAGAAAATGATGCCAAAACACTTTGTATAAAAATTCAACACCTTTAAACAAAAATCTAAAATAAATAAAATATTTGTTGTTGTTGTTGTTGTTGTTCATTCAGAGAATACATTTGTTAATATTTTTTTAATAATTTGTCTAAAAAAAATATATCAAAGAATATTGTATTATTAACTAAAGTTGTTTTATCTTTGTTTGCTAATTACAAATTCACATCAATTCATCCCTTCTTTATACTTTAATTAATAATAAATATTCTTAAAAGTGTTTTAAAATATTTCTGCGAGATTTTCTTCTTCTTCTTCTTTTTTTTTTAATAAATTATAAAAGACAGCGAAAAATCAAAAAGTATAACGAGAAAATTCTACATGTAATTATGTACACGTTTAATAATAAGAAATTTTAAACATTCTAAATGTTAGTTGATTAGAAAATAAATGAAAAATGATTTCTTTAAGTTTATAATTTTAATATTTTCTACTTAGAATTCATTTTTTTTTTTCATTTGACGTGTGTATTTGTCAAAAGTTTTCCAATTTTCCATTATTTTTTTCTTTCTTTGTATTAATACAATAAATTTGTTTGAAATTAAACAACAACACATAATAGTGTTCATTTATCATTCACGCACCGTCGGTGGTGCTTTTATAATGTCAATGGTTTCTTATTAATATAATTTTCTAATTGGATAATAATTTCTTTTTGTAGATTTTTATAAAATTTCAATTTTATACAAAATAAAGGAAATTTTCAAAATTGAGCATATAATTAGCAAAAAACCTGTGAACGTTGAATCTATTGTAATGGTTCCACACCAATTATTATAATTTACAAAATTTTATTACATGAATGTCATTAACACAAAAAAAAAAGTTTCCAAACTTACAGTACATTAAATCCTAATCATAAACCATTATATTCTAATAAATCTAAATTTTCAATGTTAAAGTTGAAGTTTTCAAAGTGCATGCACTTAATTTATGATTTGAAAATGACTCAAAAATTTCAGTAAAATTATTTTCCATTCTAGAATTTGTAATGAATTGAATCTGAATAAAGTTATCAGATTTCATACAATAAAAATATGTTTATTTATTCAACAAATTCTGTAATAAATTCTAAATGTTTTTTTAGAAAGAAAAAAATCGGATAAATTAAAACGGATAACAATTATAAATATTTTGCTAACTAAAAGCTTTTGTATAATGTCAATAACGTTAGAAAAGAAAGTAAAAACAGTTGACGTTTATTTTATCTTTAAGAAGTTTGTTTAATATTAAATTTATATGCTAATTTTATAAACCAAAATGAAAGAAAAAAAATAGAAAATAAAAGAAAAAATCAAAAAGGAAAAATAAAAATCGTTTGAAGATTTAAATGAAGTGATTGATATTTTTTTTTCTTTTTATTAAAATTTTTTTGATATTCAATTTGTTTGTCCGATTTTCTCAATACTGAGAAAAAGGAAAATGAAATGAAAGGAAAATTTTGAGCGTGAGAATGGAAAAAAATGACTTTGATTCAACAAGAAAATATATAAAAATGAATGAGTATAATGCTGACGTCTTTATATTTACCACACCATCGTCTGCAATCTTTTGATCTTTAAAAATAGAACTAAAGAAGGAAAGCAAAAAAGAAAAAAGAAAAAAGAAGACGTATTAAAGAATGAGAATCTCAGTATAAAATTTCAATGCGGATGAATTGGTGGTTGAATGAATAAGGATGCAAAAATGCAGAATCAATATTTGTATAAGAATAATGATGTTAAATGTTTATACAGTAAACGAAGACAAAATCACCTCAAAATATGATTGAATGTTCCATTAAATTCTATGGAATATCATATTACAAAAATGCTTTTTACATTGAATTTCACATTCGTAGAATAATAAAATTTATTAATAATTTAAAAATCCTAAATCGAATAAAAAATGGTTTAATTTGAATTAACCTACTACAATTTACAGTTTTAATCATTTTATTTTCATTGCAATATAATTTGTGGTCATTTTCACGTTTAATAATTTCCATTATAAATGAAAATCGCTATTCAATGTGTTACAAAATGTTTAGCTTTATAAATTCAATCAATTTATTTTCAATATTTATTTAATTTTAACCAATTAATAAGCACAATTTGTTCAATATATGTTGGCCATCAAAAATTTAATTGATTGAATAATTAAGAGTAGATTTTTATTAATAGAAAAACAATAATTTGACACAAACTATTTCCTTGTTTTTTTTTTTTTTTTTACTACAGCAATCAAAAAACAATTTAGACATGAGACTTGACTCCTTATTTTTCTTTTTGGTATTTAGAATGAATTAATATAAAAACAATTACATTTATATGTATGACATTCTTTAATTAATATGTTGTGTTAACTACTCAATATTATAAGACCTTAACCTTGACATAATTAACATTAATATTAAAAAAAATTTAATTGACATATATTTGCCATAAAGTTAAAGTCAAAGTCAATTATCATGATTGTCTTTAATTCTTCATTCTTAATTCTTCTTATAGAGAAATTCCTATTTTCAAATATGTAATACATAATTTCATTTTGTCCCATAAATAAACTTCACCTTTTAATACAAATAAACAAAAAAAAAAAAGAAACGATTTCTTTCATGTGACAAAATATCACAGATTAAGTTTTTACACAATTTAAGTCGAGTTATAAATGTTTTTCAATTTTCTACCCAAAAAAAAAAAGAAGTGATTTGTTTCAAGTTTAGTAAAAGCAAAAAAAAAAGGAAAACAGAAAACAGAAGAAGGAAAAATCAGAAAAACTGGTGTTTTTTCCGGTTTTTCTTCTTCTACTTTAAATTATTTAGGGACAAAATTAATTGACTAAATTAAGGATCTTAAGGATCTTAAGGATTTATAAAGATTAAAATTCTGTCGTATCGTAATTGTCAATGAGAAATAATGATTCCTTTAGCTTATTATATGTTTTGATTTTCCCCCATAAGACAATCGATTAACATTTTAATGATTAATTCCATTTGATTTTATCAACAAATATTATGTTATTTTTTTTAAACTTTTTTCCAACAATTTTTATTTGCTTAAGAATAAAAAACAAATTTTGTAAATCGTTGTTTTTTTTTTTTAAAAAATCATTATTTTTCTTCTTTTTTTTTTATTTTAATTGATTTTTTTAAACTTTTTATTTACGTTGTTATGAAATATCTGAAGGAAAATAAATATAATTATTGATTAAATTTTGTAAATGATGGGTAAATAAAAGAAAACGGAAAAAAAGTTAGGTATCAGATTTGGTTTCAAAAACAAAAAAAAAAAAACGAAAAAAAAACTTTTATGGAAAATTAGAATTTTTTTTAATTATTTCGCGTTTAAAATGCTAATTAATTTTCAGTTGTTTTTCTTTTATGAAAGTAAATTTAAAATTGAAAAGATAGCTGAAAATATTTCCGATAAAATTCCAAGAAATCTTTTCATAATATAAACTCATTTTTAACTAAAATCATTTCATTTCATTAATCTTGGAATTTATAAAGACTGAAAGACAATACCAAAAGTAAAACAAATAATTTCAATTTCAATTTTTAATTGAAGATTTTTTTTTTTGTTAAATTCAAAATTAGAATTATTTTCTCAAAATACAAAAAAAAAAGTATTTGTTTGTAGCCAAATATTAAGATTTTATTGATTTATCTTTACCTTATATGTTTCTTTTTTAAATATGCTTAACGGATGATGACATTTTATAAATGAATTTTCAATTGGAATTTTTGCAAGCTTAAAATAATTTCATTTTAGATTTTAGATTTTATATTCGTTTTGTAAATTTAATGTAAAAAATCTTTAATCTCACAATAAATTTGTGAGAGGAAAGTGTGAAAAATGTTTTAAATTTTTGATTGGGTTATAAATAATTTAGATTCAGAATTTAGATTTAGATTTAGACTGGAAAAGAAGAATTAATAGTCTAATTATTCTTGGCCTAAGAATAAATCAATTATTTAAGAAGAAAAATTAATTTCAGATATTTTATTCAGATAAATTTTAATTTACTGGTCAATACATACTCTGGGTGATAATTCATTCGTCAATGAATAATATCACCACATATTGGTCCACTTGATTAGATTTGGGTTCTGTTAAGAGATTTAAAAAATGGTAATTATTCTGTCAAATTCCATTTGTTAATTTTTAAATAAAATAACAATTCCACTCTTTAGATTTTAATTTGAAAATACATTAAAGAAATTGTTTATTTTCAATTTATTATTATTATTATTATGGTTATGGTTTCGAAATGTTTTCATCCATCATTCTCTGCATTTTTCTTTTTTCTTTTTCATTTCTTTCATTCTTTCAATACTTTATCTTGTTTATATTTATAAAATATATTTAAATACGGTTTCATCTGCTCTTATGTATACATATATTTTTTTTTTTAAGATTCTTTCAATGACATTATAGAAAATGTATATAAATTTTCCTAAACATACATCAAAATAATATTATGGTTGGCAAAAAAAAAAAAAACGACAAAAAAAAAATGTATATGTGATATTTTTTCTTCACAAATATTTTATGTAAATGTTGAAAGATGGGTTGAAAAGGAAGAATATAAATAGAGAAAAAAAAATATTGAAAGTCAGTCAACTGATAAGGACTTTATCTTACTTATAACACGTTATATTTCATCCTTAAGAAATCTATTTTAAATCTTTTACTTTGTGATATACGTGAAATTTGTTATTCTATCAACGGAATCAGTTCAAAAATCCTAATTGAATTTTTTCGTATGATAAAATATTTTTCTTCTTTATCGGGATAAGATTTTTTTTTATCGCGCTTTTGAATAACGAAAAAAAAAATCGAGACGACAAAGAGAATGAAGAAAAAAAAAAAAACGGTGTCACAGCAACAAGTTGTTGTAACCGGTGAATATTTTTTCGTGACATGAATTCTGTCTTTTTTTTTTTGTATTTTTCATCACCTCCTGTATGAGAGTGAAAAATATATTTAAAGGCATTTTTTACAGACTTTTAACGTGATACGAATATAAGAATGATGTATATTGATATTATATGTATCGGAAGATCTGTTTAGATCCGGTGGAAGCTTGTTTAGATATTTTTGTCAGTAGAATATTCTAAAATTGGTTCTCATGAATATTGTTCTTTTTATTAATGCTTGCGTTTGTTAGAAAGTCACAACCATAAGAATATATTGAATTTTATGAATATGTTTTCCATTCTATATAAAAATGTTTGTTTATTCTTCATACGTTTGTAATCGAATTTTAAATCGATTGAAATTTCTATAATTTTTCTGATTGAAAGGAATTTTTGTAACAATTCATAAATCGTGAATGTATCGTGACTTGACTCGTGACCAAAATTTTATTTAAACGTAAAGAAAAACAAATAAAACAAATGATAAACGTAAGGAAGTAGAGTAAATTTTCTGTTTTTGTATTTAAATGAAAATGTCATGACATTCATATTTGTTTTTCCACATATGGTGAAAAAATTATATTATCTTTGTCTAACTAAAGGTAACCTTTTTTTTTTTTTTCTTTACGTAATCTGATCTTGAAAAATTATATATAATTATAATTAACAATTGTGTGTCATGTTTCTATTATTAATTATTTATAATTACAAATTATATACATATATTATTTGTATGAACAAACAAACAAATAAGCAAACAAAAAAAAAATAAATAAAATGAAGAGAAAAAGAATAGAAAACATCTGCTTCTGTAACACCTTCTAATTTTTTGTTGTTGTGTTGTTGTTGTTGTTGTTCTTATTGTTGTAGTCACACATTATTTTGTCTTCGATTTTTTTCTATTTCCTTCCAACAAAATATTAATTCATTTTCAGTATATTTCTTTCTTGTATTTCAAATAATGATGGTCTTAAGTAAATATTTAGAAATAAAATCAAAATCACAAAAAAAAAAAATACATTCAATATAAAAATGAATAAAAAAAGAAAACGTTAAAATGTGCGTGACTTGTGTACAGTTTTCTATATTTCTGTGTCTGTTGTTATTTCATTCGATAAAAGTTTTTCCGTTTGATGTCACATATTTTGTATATTTTATTATTCATTAAAAAAAGGTGTTACAGATTTTTTTTTCTTCATTTGGTTGACGTAAAATTATAAAAATAAAAAAAATAAACCATAATTAGAGTAAATAAATTTTTGTTACCAAATGAAAATAATAAACAATAAATTGTAATAAAAATAAGTAAGAAAGATGAATAATTACTTAATTATTTGTTTATAATTAATTCCATTAAATATATTACGTATCCAAAAAATAAGTGTGATTTTCTATAAAAATAAATTTAAATTGAAAGAAATTAAAGGAGGAAATTTATTTAAAAAATTTTTTTAGTTTATTACAATATTTGCTGAGTTAATACAATTAATATACGAGACGCGTTAAATTTAAAGCGCTTTTAATTGTTCTGTTAATTTCATTAAAAAAATAATAACAACAACAACAACAACCAGAAGTGGGGAAAAAGCCCCATCATTTTAAAATAAAAATTTCATATGAACATTTTTCAACAAAACTCTTTACACTTTTTTTTATTATTATTCTTTATTTGTTTTGTATAAATATTGTTACAAGATTTCCCATTTCTATTTTTTTTTTTCTTTTTTATGAATTTTAATATTTTCTAAAATGATTTTTGATTGAAAATATGGTCGTCGTTTTATTTCTTTTTGAAAAAGCAACAACATTTTTGTTGATGTTTATAATAAATTGTGTTATTTGTTCATTGTGTTATTTTTAACGTTTTAGATAGAAAAAAATAATAATATTGAAATCAATTTGTTCTGCTGTTTTTAAATTACTTTTATCTATCGTGTGAATGTAATAAATAATTTTTCGTTGATAAAACAAGATCATGGATAGACTATAAAAAAAAAAGCAGGCGACAAAATAAAAGCTAAATCACAAAAATAAAGAGAAACAAAAAAAGTGTAGATTTAAATAATTCCGATTGATGTGAATATTTTTGTTGGAAAACTGGTCTATAGAATTTTTCAAATTAGTTTGTTCGAAATATTTTCTTTTTTGTTATCCAACGCTTTTTTTTGTTTGTTTATTTTTGTATGAACTAATAGAAATATGTAAATTTATTCATGTTTAGTTTTCTGGGTCTCTGATATTCAGGATTTTTTCTTCATCATCGCTTATTTTACGATCGTATTTAGTATAAACTACTATAAACTAAATTGTATAATAAATGCATTTATATCATCATCAAATTGTAAGAATTATAATGGCGTCATGAAACTTTAACATTAATATTTAATTATTTTTGGTGTTATTAAAAAAGTTATAACTTTTTAGATTTTATTTTCAAAATGTGTTACGCTGGTGTTTAGTTCCTTATTTAGTCTAGGCTTACATTAATCAAGTCTTTTAAATTCATTTATATTTTAAACTTTATATAAACCTTTATAAATTTACAATGAGATATTTCTGCAATATTATATTCCCTATGTGAGGGAAAATATTATATGTATAATATTATTATGCCCATTCTATGGATTAATTATGAGATATTATGTAGACTATGTCGACATGTAGACATTTAATTTATTCAGAAAAGTATTTTACCGATTTTGTGAGTGGTTTTATATGTTTAAATTTGTCATTATCCTTATATAAATCCTTTTGTTTATTAATAGAATGTAGGTCTAGGTATACCATTTCTATTAAATCGATTAAAGAATTTAAAAAAATAATATATTTTTGTGGTCACAGGTCTGATGATAAAATTCTAAAAATAAATTGATTAGAGAGACAAAAAAAAAATTTCTTCAGAATGTTTGTTGTTGGAAAAGTTTTAAAAGTTTCTTGTATAATCAAAGAAACTAACTTTAAATTTATTATTTAAATTAAAAAATTAATTAAAGAAATTAATTTAGGAAAAAAAAGAAAATTTGAAAAAAGTTACGGTTGTGCAGATTTTTTTTTTTTTTTTAAGTTTTGTAACTTTAACTTTAACTTCAACCAACATGGTAATATTTCATCTCATCAGTATCTATGTCAAAGTTTTATTTAAATTAGTAAAGTTTGATTTTTAGGTTCTCTTTTATGAAAAGAAATTTATATATTTTCGATATTTTACTCCTGACCGATTGATTAAATTTTTTAATAATTTACGTGATTCAGAAATCGATTACAAATTTAAGGTTATTGTTTTGTTCCTTTTAAATTTCATAACAATTTAAAATCCATATTAGGTACTGTACCTCTGCAATTTCTTATAGGAAAAAATAAGGACTACCATAATCTTGATTTTCGTTAGAGAATGTTAAGTTTTCCCTTTTTCCACTCTGCATATTATTCAGTGTTCATTGAGGTTCAGTTCCTTTTGTCGCCTAATTTACGAAAATGAAAAAGAAATAATTGTATAAGGTGAAATTATTTTGGAATAAAAGTATGAACAAAAAAAAACAACACACACACACAGTGAAATTAGTTTGGATTAGTTTGAATACCTCAATTAGTATACATAGCTTTCGTTTTTTTTTTCTTATTGCTTTGTGAAGAATCTAATCAAATATAATTACATCCGATTATAATTTCATGTCATATTCTACCCAAAAAAAAATAATGAACGAATGATTTAAGCTGTACAATTTTATTCGATCAAATCCATTAAAAAGACAAGAAAATCGTTCTAGATTTGTCTATTATAATTTAACGTTTTTTAGAATTTTCACACTTTTGCTTTAATGAACTTTTGATGTATTTTATTACCATTTTAGATCAAAGTATAGAAGTCTATTCAATTTTACTTTGTCTAATATAAATCATTCAACATCAAATTAAAAAATAAATCTGCTACAGTATACTACAAAGAGAAAAACAAAATAATTATTGAATATTTATAATTTATCGTTTAAATTTGTTAGATTTTGCCGACATGTAAATTTTAAGAAATAAATTTAAACATCAGTTTTCACTTTAATAAAAAATATGATATTTTTGTAAATAGATTTCTTTACTATGGTTTTGTTAAATGTTTACATAAGACCTGCACAAAAAAAGAGTATAGATTATATATTACGTTACGTTACGTTTCATTTCATAAACAAGTATCCCAAACGTGAAGTCATCGTCATTCCATTAGATTAGACACGTGAGAGTTCAGAATCTCTTTTTTTCCTTCCTTTTTTTTCTTTCTTCATGTTTCTCTTCTTTTTTTTTTATTTTCTTAGTACGTGAAACATCTGATAATTCTTTTTGGTTTAACACATTTTCGTTATATGATCTTAATATTTTATCAACATAAAACACGAAGAAAAATTGTCAAAAATAATAAAGTTAAGCAAAAAGGTGCTTGCACTTTTATAAATGATTATCTTTAGTATTAAAGAAGATTACACATACTTAATGTCGTAAAATAAACTAGAAGTCTTCGTATAACAAGACTTTAACATTAAGTTTAAAATTGTGAAATAAAAAGTAGAAGATGAATACAAATACAAAAGTCTTATTTATATGATTCTAAAAGAAATAAATTTACTATATCGTTGAAATTTATTTATAAAGAATTTTGTAGCATAAACTTAAACGGTTTAAAAACTATTTATTTAAGGGACTAAAAGGAGAGAACCAAAACTTATACAATTGGGATTTGTTTATAAATTTATTTCTTCTCATCCTCTTTTTCTAAAAAGATCTTTATTTGCTGGTCCTGTTTTAGATTATTGCCCTTAATACAAAATACAAATAGAAATACATTTTCACTATAAAACTAAAATATCGAATTGACTTTGTATCGGTTTTATTTCCTTATTTCTTGCTTTATTTTCCAATCTTATATGTGGTTCTTTTTTGTTTTTTTTTTTTCAACTTCTTTTTACTTATACAAACATGAAAACAATGTAAACAAAAATAAAATATTTATTAGATTATTACCTCATAATATTTTACCGGAAGAAAAAAAAAATAAGATGTGAAGGTTTTATAACATCAAATATATCATGTTTTTATGTCTAAAACTTTTAAACGTAAATATTAAGATTTCATAAGTAGTTTATTCTTCGATATTAGTTTTTTAATACTTATAACTTATTGCATTATACAAAATACAAAAAATAAAAGAACAAACAAAATCAATTGCTTAGAAAAATAATATTTAAAGTGATAAATTCTTCGTTTTATTCATTCTTTTTTTTTTTATATTCGAGTCAATAAATTTTTGTTATATTTCATTTTGATATGTTATGTAATATGAATACAAATAATATTGTATCAATTTATTGATAATAAATATTTAAATGAAATACATATGACTTATACGATTGTTATAAATTTTAATTAAAATTTTGTACAATGTATTGATTGAACGTATTTACCTTTAAGATTCAACTGTTTCATTAGATTTTGGACAAAATCTTAAATTGATTGTTTATTGTATATTACAGGAATGTATGCAATCAATTTATTCCTTTTACTAAAAAGTAAAACAATTTCATTTAATCTTGTTTTATTATTACATATTTGTAGTTTAGTAACAATTCACTCAGTTTATTTCGACTAAACTTAAAATTACGATCAAAGGACAAAGGACGACAATTTTAAAAAGTAATAGGGGAAGAAATATTTTCTTGTATACCTTTTTTTTTCTTTATTTTCTATAACATTTTCTCACTTAAATTTAATAAAAAATAAAAAAACAACAATATTTATATTGGATGAATTTTGTCAAATAGAAGAGGAAAGAAAGAAGAAGAAGAAACTTTCTTTATGAGAAACGTGTTTGAAATTTTTGTTTAGAATTTTTTTTTTGTTTTTGTGTTTCGGTAACATTTGGTATAAAATACACGATCACACATAACATAATATAAAAAATCATTCACTAGGAAAACAAAAATAATTTAATATTTTCATAAAAAAAAAAACGAAAAATGTGAATGCATGTTTATTTTTTTTTTTCCAAAAATTTCCCATAAGAACCATAAATGTGTCTAATAGAAATATTTTCCTCAATTGTTTACAGTAAAAATGATATTAAATAAATTTCTTTATAATTAAATTGTTCCAAGTGGTTGACTATATGTGACATTTTGGTGGGAATTGGACCATATAGTAGATTTTTATCTTTATAATCGTATTTTCTTTATATGTCAGTTTTTTGTTTCCAGTTTAAGAACTTTCATATTTGTAAAATATAAAAGTTTCTTATGAAACAAAAAAAAAAAAAAACTCATCCTTTAATGTGTTTTGTTATTTTCTTTTTTGTTCTTTTAATTGAATTAATAAAATGTCTGTTATTATGTAAAATTTCCAATTACTGAAATGTATTCATAATTTTTGTCTTAATGAAAATAATTAACTATGATTATTTACTTAAATTATAAAACTTAACTCCAGGAAGTTATTAAGTTTTCCTAAAGATTCTTTTAATCTTAACATCTTTTGTATTCTATTGAAAAGCTTTACAAATACTCGTAAGATATTAAAAATTAAATATGGATACCACCGCCTACAATAAATTCTATTTGTTCTTTTATTAATTATTTGCAAAACAGAGATTCTATTTACAAAACAAAATAATAGATGAAAGCAATAAATAAAATAAACTTTATAAGGGAAACCAAAAATCAATCTTTTGATAAATCTTAAAATAATGTAAACAACCAAAGCCATATTTAAAATTAAATTACATCCAAAGAATATAAAATAAAAAAAAAATTCTTCTACAATTCTCTTGTTTTTATTTGCACATTAAAAGTTTTGATGGTCAAGTTCAAATCTCCTAGTGAATGATATCCGCAAATATAGAATAACAGGAAATGATTTTCCCTTGTATTTTTATATAAATCATAAAAATAAAAGAATACAAATTCCTAAAATAGCATCAAAAAACTACTAACTTTTCTGTTTTTACTTTTAATTTACAAAACTAAACTTTATGCTTGTAGATTAAAGTACTTATAAAACAAAAACCAGAAGATACAAACAACTCTATATAAAAAAATTTGTGTTTCTCTGACAGCTTTCAAAATGCTATTTCATAATAAAAATAAGACTTCTATTATGTCGTTGATGGAAGCTTTTTTTCTTCTTCTTCTTCTTTACAAATGCTTTAATGCTTTAATTGTGTTTTATGATTATCCTTTTAATACGCGGATCTACTGTAAAATAGAGAGAGAGAAAAAAATTATCCAAAGTAATAATATAAAAGTTTCATATATTTTGCAAAAAAATGACATAAGAAATGGACGAGTAAGAGGAAGAAAATGTTTAGGATGAAAAATGATATATTGTATCTTTATTATGTTTTATATCGGTTTAATGTTTATATTGTGTCAATACCAAAACTGTAATAAAATATGATTTCAATTTCAATATTTTTTATATATAATAAATAAAACATACTCCTGTCATATCCTTTGTCAAAAGGCCCATACACATTTTGAAAATATCTTCTCGTTTTTCTAAAGAAAGAAGAAAAAAAAAAAACAACGAAAATATTGTTCACGTATTTTATACGTTATTGGTTTTTTCTCCCTTCATTTTTTTTTTCTAATACCTTTTTGAATTACATATTTATGGGCACCAAAAATACCTAAAAATAAAAATATGTTTAAAAGAAGAAGCACAAAAAAAAAACGCCTATAAGAAAGAACCAATATTTATTTTCTGTTTCTTTTTAGAATCAAATTTAAAAGTCATCAACTTTTTACACATAATATGAATATTTTTTTTTTTTACTGTTGATGAAATTGAACTTTTTTTTTATTTAAAGAACAGCAACAACTACCGATAGGAATCCATATAATCAATTATATATTTAGATTTATTTGTAACTTGTTATGACTACGATATTCTTTTTGTTAAGATTGTATTTTGTTATTTTTTTTGGTTCCTTTTTTGTAGAAGAAATTATTGATTTTAGATTAGAAAATATTGTAAAATTTTTTTTTGAGAGCAAAAATATTTTGTTAGAATTTCATAAATTTGCTTTTGACGATTATAAAGATTAGAAAGAAAAAAATTGAATGTAAAATATTTTTGCAGAGTAATTTTCTAAATAACAAAAGATTAACAAGTTTAAATTTTTTACTATTTTCTAATCTTATTTATTGTCCCAAATTCTATGTGGGAGGTAATTTAGTTTGAACGATTTATCGATTATCGTTATAAAGTTAAAAATTGTTACAAAAACTAGTCAATCTTTACTAATTATTGGATTAAATAAATTATAATGGGTGTTACAAAATAAATGCTTTTCCCCATTATGTTTTAAATTTATTTTCAATTCTTGATTTTTAATTAAAAATTTATTACATTATCTGGGAGAATTTTGATATTTAATTAATAATTAAAATTTGTATTTGAACAGATTAAAAATAACAATACGTAAAAAAAAGCGCGCATTAATTCCAAAATGACCAATGAACTTTATCGCATTCATTAAAAATATTCTTTTTTGTTTTTGTAATTATTAAATTTGAATTGATGGATTATTTTACACAAAAAAGTACGTATACGATACTTTCAATAATCAAAGTAAAATGAGTTTTAAATTTATATGGGTTTTCATCCTCCCTCTATTCATTAAATAATTAAATTTTTTCAAATAAAATTTTATACAATTGATTCATAATTTTTATTACATTTACTTTAATTTTAAGAATCAAAATATAATATTTCTGTCACAGATAAAAACATTTATCTGGCAAAATATTTTTTTATTGAGTGTACGCTTTTATTGTTTACATTTATTAATCTGTTAATTTCTTGTATTACTCGTATGACCTATTTGATTAAAAATTGTTCTGATAGATACGCCCAACCAATTTAATTCATTTTTAATTAAAATTTTTAAGTAAAATTATTGTTTTGTACAGAATTATAGATATTTAAAACACGACAATGTTGCACTTAAGGTATTTACGGTGAAAGTGTCGTATACACCTTTTATTACTCAGCCAATGATATAATAAAAAAAAAAAACCAATAAACAATTTTTTTTTTTATTTCATATTATTAAATTTTCAGTTTCAACAAAATAATTAAATTAATGTGAAATTTTATTGTTATAACAAAAATTTATTATGGAAATGAACATAAAAGTGAAAAACAAATAATTATAATCTGTGATAAAAAAGTGGTGAAAATTTAATGAAATAAAATAAAAAAAAAGTGAATTTTAATTAATTATGAATTATTAAAACGTAAATTATCGATTGAGAATAATAACAAAAGAGAAATAATTAAAAATGATTACGTTTACTAATGAGCATCTAACACTACAAGATATTCTACAAATGAATTTTACTATTGGTGTTTATACAGGAAAAAATCAAAATTTATCATTTGATACATATGCACCACGTTATCCGTATAGTGGAAATATTGATGATGATTTAAGTTTATTATATAACTTGAATAAATTAAATCGAACTTTTTTATTAGAACATATGAATGATGCTCATTTAGATAATTTAACATGTGATACAAGTTACCATAGTGATGATGATGAACTATCAAGTCCATATTTTCATATGGCCGTTTATCTATTATATATATCAATATTTTTAGTTGCATTATTTGGTAATGGTATTGTATGTTTTATTGTACAATCATTACCACGTATGAGAACAGTTACAAATTATTTTATTGCTAATTTAGCTGTTGGTGATATACTTATGTCATTATTTTGTATTCCACCATCATTTTTATCAATATTAATATTACATTATTGGCCATTTGGTTCTGTATTTTGTCA
The DNA here is from genome assembly GCA_963082725.1 of Pedicia rivosa. Taxonomy (NCBI): domain Eukaryota; kingdom Metazoa; phylum Arthropoda; class Insecta; order Diptera; family Pediciidae; genus Pedicia; species Pedicia rivosa. Next base: position 12,484,162 of record OY720151.1, on the reverse strand, counting down.
ATTGGTAAATTATTCACAAGCAGTTTCTGTTCTTGTAAGTGCTTATACATTAGTTGCGATCAGTGTTGATAGATATATTGCTATAATGTGGCCACTACGACCTAGAATCTCAAAAAGGTAAATTTCTTTATTTATTTTTTTTTTGTTATCTTTCTTTTTCTCATTTTATTGATTCACCTTTTTTTACTCCCGTCTCATCATTTTTCAAAAAAATAAACATTGTTCTCCTATTTTCATGTTAATTCATTCATCCACTTGTATATTTTCCTTCTTAGACACTTTTTTTTATCATCTTACAATTTTCACCCTTGTTATAAAGTCACTTCAACCACAATCAACTCTATTCATTCTTTTATATTTTTCCTCTTCTTCTTCTTCACCCTTTTAAAGAGAGTGTTGTTGTGCGTTTTTTTTCCTTTCTTTCTTTACTTATTTTATATACTTTGGATTAAATTACAAAAATAAACAACAATCGCAAGAAGAATGAGAATCTGGATAATTTACTTTAAAATGTATCTATCCTAGTAAAATTGAGTTATGTAAATTAAAAAGAAACTTTAGGTAATTTTTTTTCTGTTTCTTTTATGTTTTAGAGACGCAAAATGTATTATTGGTGCAATTTGGGGAATAGCATTGTTGACCGCATTACCAATACCAATTGTATCAAAACTTCATCAACCAGGTCCGTGGCATGTTAAATGTGGAAGGTAAGAAACATTTGAATAACACTTTTTTTTTGGTTCTATTTGCCTATTTTTTTTTTTTCTGAAACGTATACATATTTTCTTTTCTATAAATAAATCAAACATTAGTCACAAATAATTTGTTTTTCACAAATATTTACATGTAGGTTCAATTTGTTACACCCGCACACCTTTCAAATGTTCATATCAAAAATAGCTTTTTAAATGGACTACAAATACAGTGATTAATTAATCATGTTTTAATTTTACAGAAATCTTTAAAATTAAAATTATAAGATTTCCCTATAGAAATAGAATGTTGTTGAACAATTGAATAATATAAACTTTTGTTTACATAAAACAAAACGGAAAAATATAATTATGTTGAAAGATTATGTTGTGGTAATGAATTATTTTTTTATTCTTCTTCTTTCTTTAAATCTTATATTTTTTTATACTTCGATATTGATTTCTCATTTACAAAACTAGACGTCACAACAAAAACGTGTATATTAAATGAACGTATTAAAATTGAAATTGATTGAAAATTAACTTGTTCACGGTTAAAATGTGGTAGAATGTTAAACATCTGCTTGATTCAATGTAAATAAAAATTCCTTTATTCTGACATTTAAATATTTCAAGTTTTTCTGTTATATAGAAAAATTTCAATATATTTTTAATTATATTTACTTTTTACTAATGAAAATATTATTTCATAATGACCAGAACAATCTAGAATTTTTTTTAATAATAAAAGTATAAAGACAATGACCGGTACATTAATTAATATTACATATTTAGTGTGAGGTATTAAATTATTGCGTGACCATATTTTCTGTGTTTATACCCCTTTACCTTTATGATGTATAATTATGATTATTAAATTAGAGGTAAATTTGTAAATTGTTGATAATACTAAATTATAAGAAATGCCTGGTATAGTTAAGAAACTATGTGTGTGTATACATTTTAATTATAAATATTTGCTTAACATACCTTATCCTTTTAATATGTAAGGGATCCTTTCTTAAAATAAACTTTAAGGCGATCCATATTAAGGACACAAAGAAAAGAAAATCGACTTTTCCAAATGACAGAAAAACCTTTTTTGTTAAATTTGTGTTTTCCTTAAAAATCAATAAATTTTTTTGTAATAATTCAATAAATTATTTGGTACTCAAGAAATGTAATCGATAAAACTCATCACCTACTTTAAATATACGAGAACGGATCATGTTAGTGACTAATCTTAATTTTATTCTAATCTTTTACTGATCCAACTTAAATTTACAAAATACAAAATTTTATTTAAACGAAAAAAATTGCGTCCGGATACCACTGTTTATTCATTTAAGTAATTAATTCGTATTTTATGATGTTACATAGTCAACCAAAGATCACTGTACTTTTAAAATATTTTAACTTAACAAAAATCATTTAAAAAAAAAAACAAATACTTTGTTTATACCAATAAAATTTTAATTGTTTCATTAAAAAAATGCAGTTAAAAAATATGTAGATAAACTGTGGATTGACCCAGTTACACAAACACACATAATTTGCATTATAATATTTAAACTGTATCATGAAAAATCTAACTGCTGAATTAAAAAAAAAAAAGAACAGAAAAACAACACAAGAATAATAATATAATTTAATATAATTATTTAATGTTTTATTTAGATTAAAGATAATTCAAAATATTCTTATGAGTTAATATTCCATTCTAAAAAAAAAAAACAGAAAAAGTTTTATAATCTACAGAAGCAAAAAAGAAATAAATTGTAGGTACCACTCATTAAAAGTTGATTATAATTTACATAAATTATAGATTTTTATATTTATTGTTGAATAATAAACAAACAAAAAAAAAATTGTTGTGGTAAATTTTTTCTTATTTCAAAATTAAATAAATTTTAATTTATGATGGGTATGGGGATGTTTATGGGGAAGTCCTTAATTTTTATTGGATGGTTTATAAAATATAATTAATGAAACCTTAAATACCATTTTTTCGCTATACTTTTTATAGTCCTTATTAAATTTAATTTCAACAATTTTGGTCTCATCCCTCATCTTTTTGCCTAATAAAAAATTGTTAAATTATATTTTTTTTTTATTCATGAAATATTTATAAAATCTTAACGAATTGTTGAATATTTTCAAATTTTAAAGTATAAAGTGGTTTTCTATTTCCTAATTTGAATGTGGTACGCGGGAAAAATTCTCCCTTTTGTGTTCATCATTATACACCTACAATACAACATACAGCATAACATGAAAAATAAACCGTTTTCGTGAAATATTTACATAATTGGCCATATTCTAAATTTATTGTAATGATTTCATAAGTGGATATTGTGTAGGTACTTCTAACAAAATGTTTCCTATATTTAATTGTGTAATTTAAATAAAACTTTAACATACCGAAATTGTACGTTAGAAATCAAATAAATTTTAGTCAAAATTTAATTAAAATGAATTTTGATTTAAATTCGTTTGAATTGCAACTCTTTATAATGGAACTAATGACTCATAAAATATATTAAATGAATCAATTAATGATGTTTTCATGCGTTAAATGTTTTCTTCACAGTCTGTCTACTAACATTTCATTTAAAAACAAGAATAATTTTTTTTTTGTTCATCCACCACTTTAAATTAATTTGTAATTTGTTACAGATATTTTAGATAATTAATATTCTGTTAACGAGAGACCCACGTGAATTAGGTTCTTTTATGATTTCATACAATCAAAATTCTTTTTTATTAAATTTACGCTTAACTGTATGCAAACACTCGAGTCTATTAAAAGGCGCACATGTTAGTGAATCTTCAATCATGTCACAATTATCACCTGACCAAATTTTGAGAGTAGATTTAACGTTTATGTTTGGTTTGAATTTAAAATTGAAAAATTTTAATTTAGTTTTCATGATAAAAAGAAATGGAAAACTTTACTTCATTGCTACGTTTTTTTTTTTATGATCCACTTTTTTTTTTGTAGGTCAATTATAGAAAAATCATATAAATGATTAGAACGCACTGACGTAGAAATTTTGTTATTATTGTAAAATATATTGTAGCACGTAGTATTCTTGTTGTGTATACAAGTATAAATATGATGGGGAATTTATTATTATTATTATTAATTTTTTCCTCTCAGGAAAATGTTTTTTTTTTCTTTTTTCATAAAAATCGAAAATATTTTTTATTGAAATTATATTTATTTTATTTTTTTTTCTTCCACATAACTTATTCCAATCTCCAATGAAATAGTTGACGTATTTTTTTTTTTTTTCGTTTGTTCAATTTTTCTTTTACCAATTTTCATATTTTAAAAATCAAAATATTCTATATTTCTGTTATCTATTCATATAAATGTTGGCAAATGATGTTATCCTTATAAAATCATTTAATGAAAAATAATTGCCTGATGAAAATACTTTAGATGAATTTAGTCATGTCGTTCTTTTAAAAGATGGAAAATATTTCTGTTTTACATTCAAAAAGTAACTTTACAAAAGTATTTTGTCTCCCTACAATACATAATATTTCACATGAAATAATAAAAAACTGTAATCATAAATATGAAGTACAATTAAACAATGGTCAATTAGAGACGTTTTATAATACTGTCTTTTTTTTTTTTTTATTACAAACAAAAATATTAATATTTCCCTTGTGTATTCTCTTATCGTTTTGTTTTTTAAATTACCAAAACAAAAAAAAAACCACACGAGCGGGATAAAAAACGAGTAGGTAATATATTTTACACTCGAACAGTTTTTTTTTTTTATTTGAATTTTTCTTTTTTTTGTCAAAAGTTTAAAATTTTAATAATTTATCATATTTTTTTTTTTTTGTTCTTGTTTTATTTTCAAGTGAAATTTAGAATTTTTTTTTTTTTTTTGCTTTTAATTTTATATTTCTTTTGTAAGAGGGAAATTGTAATAAAACAAAAATGCTGGTGTGTACGTTTAAAGATAATTTGTTGTCATAAGAGACAAAAGTAATATCTTTCATAAAATTAGAAATTTATCGTTAATTTGAATTTCTTATAAATCAGTTCATTTATCTGAAAAATTAAATTTATCTAAATATTTAATTACTTTTAGTTTAAAATAATAATAATAACAACAACAATATATTTAACACGTTTCTGTGATTAGAAACGAATAAATTGTAATTTTTTTTTTTTTACTATATTTCAGTTCAAGGATAAAATTTGAACTCACACAATTAACAATTTTCCTTTTCAAAAATATTAAAAGAAAAAAAAAAGGAAAAGTATTTTTTATGTTGCTATGAATTGATCACAAAAAAAAAACAACATCAATTGAACTTTGTTTCTTTCATGCAATACAAATTTCAATAATATTTTTATTTTTCTAAGAATCCTTAGTAAATATCCTTAGGAATAAATTTAAATTAAATTCGTCGTATAATGTACCTACGCTACATATTTTTATTTTCCTTATTTCAAAAGTAATTTATTTTTTTTTTTTTTTACTCTATTGGTTCATTTACAATCAAACCATTTTTTTTATTCTTCTTTCTTCTTTCCTTTAATGCTAAACAGAATTTTATAATTCAATACAAATACCCTCATTATAACATAGACAAAGGGCACTTTAAATAGGTTCAAATAAAAATGGAATGAAAAAAAAAGAAGGAAATTCTTTGCTTTAAAAAATTTAACATCAATTTAGTTTAAATTAAAAAAAAAAAAAGCAAAAAGAAAAGTAAAAAAAAAAAAAAAGCTGAAACAAAAAAAAAACGAAGGGGAAAAAAAAGCTAAATTTTATTTTTTAATACAATTACTTAATATTTTATGGATAAATTATCTATACATTTTAATGATGTTAAATTAATGAGGCGAGTAAAAAATTTTTTTTTGTCACTTTAACATTAAATTATTGTTGTTGTTGGTGTTGTGTCTTTTTTTTTTTTTTTTTTTGATCAAAGTAAAAAGCTTAAAATAAATAATTGTATAAATCGATAATTGAATGAATTATGAATAAACTGAAATTGAAATGATTGAATTGTGTTCAGTTTTTTTCTATTAACAAAAATTGGATTTTGAAGGGTTTTTTTTTATTGATCCTATTAAAATTGATGAGAAACGGATAGGTTGGACATTACTACGATTATATTCTTGTTTATGTATACATTTTAAAGGAGTCGGGGAGAGAAAATTGTAAGGGAAATTAGGGAAAGGAATTTAAATACAACAAAAAAAAAAAAAAACTGACAGAGAAATTTAGAGAAATTCTTTCAGAGTGCCTTAAAATTTACTCTCGAAATTATTTTCTCTTTATATAGGGAAATAATTTAATCTTAATAATACACAAAATACCCATTTGAGTATGATCTAAGACTCTATAAGACTCAATAATGTAAATCTTTAAAATTTTATCCTCTTATAAAAAAAAATTCCTATAAGGGGTTGTCATATTATCAGAAGATATCTCAGTTCTATTAAGATTAAGGAATGACTATTTAGAGATTTCATATGGGTCGTTTTTTAGGGTTTCGTATAAAAAAAAAAGGTTTGTCATATTATAAAAAAAAAAAAATGAAAACTCTGACGTACGAATTATTATTGTCTAAATATGTCTTTATTGACATACAAACTAACTTTACGGAAAACTGTTAATATTTTCCTCCTAACATTTATTGTCATTGTATAATAAAAAACTTTAAAGTCAACAAAAACAAATTGAATGAAAACTTTAAAGATTCTGTCGTGTCACTTCTGTTTTTATCGATTCTTTTTTTTTTTTGTGAAATCTCTAACAACAATATTCTTTTTTTTGCAATATTATTGATTGGAAGTGTAATAAAAAAGTTTATTAGTTTTGAGATGAAACATTATTATATAATCTTTTTCCTCATCAAATTTGTAATAAAAAAAAATGGGTAAGAGTAAAGTTTAGTTGTCTCATTCAACCCCTAAAAAAAATTAAAAATAACAACAATCTCAATGTTATCTCTATGTTTGGAACATATTTTTGTTAGTTTACCATAAAACTAAAAAATGTGTAATATAAAGTAAAAACAAGTTAACTTAACTTAGTCGATAGCTAATATAACCACATAAAATTTTTTTAGTAAATATAATTAAAAAATGAAACATATACAAAAAGCTTTAACTCTTTAAAATAAAATACAAACAAAAAAAAAAAAATACAACAACAGTGTGGAGAAAAACTCTATCGTTTAAATTATGTAACATAACTTTTAGTTCTAAATTATTTTTCAATGTTGTTAAATATTGAATTATAACAAAACATTATCTATGAAACATGAACCATGTAACATTATGTATTTGTTGTTTTTTACTTCTTTTGGTGTTTAAACTTTTTCACATTTTCACCTGGTATAAATATTTTCAAAAACCAAAAACTGAATTACATTAAACTCAATTAAATTAAATTAAATTAAATTAAATGAAATTAAACAAATTTTAAAGTTAGTTTCAATAATAACAATAATAACTTGTCCATTTCGTTGGTTTAACAAAATACTTTTTTAGAATTCAATTTAAATTTAAACAGCTGAAAAAGAACAAATAAAATCTTTTCCTTCTATGTACGTAGTGACACGAGAGGAAGGTCTAAAATGTTTGTTTAGTTATATGAATGTTTGAATGTTTTACCACACTTGGTTAGGGTTATAATTAATATTGTGGTTATATGGATCAAATAAATTTCATTAATGAGACATGTTTTTTTGTTGTTTCCCTAAATAAAAAGAACAAAAATAAAAGGGTTCAACGAAGATAACAATAATATAATAATTATAGAATTTTAAATTTACTAAACAACCTTTGTCAATCTTCTTTGAAATATACAAAAAACAGAAAAATTAATTGAAGACACATTTAATTTATATATTTTTTTTTCCGCAGATATATTTGTCATGAGGATTGGCCATCAGAAATACAAAATTATTATTATTCATTGGCATTATTGGCATTACAATTTTTAGTACCATTAACAGTATTAATCTTTACTTATACACGTATTGCTATAACAATTTGGGGTAAACGTCCACCAGGTGAAGCTGAAAATCTAAGAGATCAAAGGATGAAGAAATCAAAACGAAAGGTAAGCAATATTTCTATATTGTTTAGGTATTCTTTGTAACATTCTTTTCTATAAGAGAGAAAAAATATCAAAAGAGGGAAAGTTATTTGTTTGAATAAAAACTGGATGAACCAATAATTTCTCTGTGCACAGAAGGAATTCAAAAAATTTTAAATGAAATCAAGCAAAGGGATAGATCAAAGAATGTTTTACTTTCTTTACAATAATGCAATTTTTGTTGTTGTCCTTGATTATTTTGTTTTTCCGATTTTGTTCCGGAAATCTAAACACGAAAAATTTAGAAATTATCCTTCAATTTGATTTTTATTTGTTTGAATAAAACATGGACAAGAAAAAATAACTATAAAACAGATGATAATACATTTCACAATAAACAAAAAAGGTTGACATATAAGAAACATATTTGAAGAAACATTTGTGACTTCTAAAATTGCAGAAGTGAATGAACTAAATTAGATTACGAAAACTGAAAATAAAAGAAAACAATGGTTTTATTAAAGTCGATCTTTAGATATCGTATGACGTGCGTACCTATTTTATTTTTTCGTTATATTTGTTAAAGATATCAAGATGTATTAAAAATGTATCCTCAAAAAAATTCATTTAATTATTGTCTGCTGAGGTAAACACGAACACATAAATTAATCGAATGAAGTCCTAATTTATTTTGTCAATTACATTTTTATCTAAATATTTTAACATTGTTAAAATGAAAATTATTAATGACTTCCTTTTTTTATGATCTGGTATTAAGAAAAGGCACGACAGATAAATTTTCTGTATAAATAAAAACCTTTCTCAAACGGCTCATTTATTTCTTGAGTTTATTCATTTTAACAAATTGAATGATTTTGCAGCTAAAATTTTACCATTTGATTGCCATTTATATAATGAAGAATAAAAAAGAATAAGAATAACGATTAAGAGCATAAATATTCGATTATTTTTATTTTCACGAGTAAAATTTATTATTTAGAAAATTCAACAAAAATATTGTTTTTTTTTTATTGCTTTTGTTGCTTTGTTGGCATTGGACCAAAAAATAAATTCTATGTTATCTTTCTTATATTCTATAAATAGGAAATCCTTCATTTTACTTAAAGTGTACGTGCCGATCTTCAATAATCGTGGTTGTAAGAAAGAATAAAATAATTATATATGACTAAAGTTTTACCAAAAGTTAATCCTTTTAAATGACGTGTTTAAAAAAAAAATCGTGATTTTGTTCATTTTCACTTAATCATATTTTAGGCGTGTATTTTACAATAATTGGATTTTCTAATACATAATATATTCTTTGAAATTTATGTAACATATGATACAGTCAGTATTATGAGTTGTATATTTTTCAATAAAAATTTTGTTCTGGCAAAACTTGTTACTTGTTTAGTTATACGATTGAAACTTCAATATAATAAATTTCCTTGTGTTTCCTATTGAATTAATGATTTTGGAATCTTTAATTTAATTTAATACAAAATGTTTTCTAGAATTTTAAATTAAATTTTCAGATAATAATCCATTCAATATTAAGACAAAAAAAAAATATATATAAAGATAGAAGATGAATATCTGGGTTACATAACAAACCAAAGATTGAAAAAGTAAAGAGGTTAAAGCTTTTATCTTATTTAAATTTATAAAATGAATCGTTTTTCCACGTAAATTTTCTTATTGTTATTCACTCTAGTTTTCTTTTCACTTCTTATAAAAGACAACAAAATATTTATATCAAATGATTGATTAACTTTAAAAAACGTAAAAATATTGAAATCAAATCTAACTAATCTATTTTAACATTTAAATGGGAAAAGCTCTTTTTATTACCGGTTTAGGTAATTATTATTTTAATTCTGCTTTAATTAATAATTTCTCTACACAAGGGTGAATTCGGATGTATGAAATCAATATAAAATTTAATTAATTATTTTTTGAAGTGACGTATAAGGTTAACGTTTTTATAAACTTGAACTTTGGACTTTTTTTGTGAATCGGTTCATTATTTTTTTCTTGGTAATTTATTATAAAAACAAAAATATTATATTCTTAGAAAACGGGTTGAACTCATTGAGTTGAACTGTATGTGAATATTAAATAATAGAAAAATAAAAGGATGAAATTAAGGCAACGCGTGTTTTCTCTGGACAAGTTTCTATTAAATCTATTTAAATGAGTACAGTGAACTCTTCATTTTTAAATTAAAATCAAAGTCATAAAAAAAGCTTTACTGGATAAATTAAATAATTTATAAGTATAAAATCTGTTCTGTTCTGTTCTGTTATATTTAAGTCTTTATATTTTTTGTTAGATTAAAAGAGTGTAACTATATAAACTTGTTAATAATTGAAGGGTGCGTCTAATACACATTTATTTTTTATACTTATTTTATTTTCAGTCTTGTTTTCTCTTACTTTTCCTTTATGTTTTTATTGATCGTATGGATGGTAATAAGTTTCTTATAACACCCTTGAGAAAATAGATTGTATCTAACGTAAACACCCATGAATGTTGTCTGCATTTTACAACAGAAGTAGGTATAGAAAAAAAAACCTACAAGACAAAAACAAAAATAAAAGAAAAACAGAAATCTCTCATCAATTTATTATTATTTATATACGAAAAATTCATGACGTAAACTTTAACGACTGTTTTCGACTATAAAAAGCACAATATTTTATTTTGTCTCTTTATCTTTAAATAAAACCAGAGAATATTGTTTATAAATATGTAATTCATTTGAATGAAATCAATTGAATCATAAAATTTAAATAACATAAAAAAATTTAGTTATTTATTGCAACTTCTTATGAAAGTATCAGGGTGTTTACGCGTTTCTATATGTTCCAATGTTTTTTAAATCTAATAAATAAGTAAAATAAAATAAGAAATATGCAAATAAGGAATCCTTCTTAAATTTTATATAAAATAAGAGAATTTATTATGTGAAAATTGTGAAATAAACACACAAACATAAATGAATAAATGAATAAACGCCCGTCTTTCTTTATAGTTTAGTTACTTTGTGTTGTTCTATCATAAATCATGATCAACCATATCAATATTAATTGTATCCTTGTTAAAAAATTTAATAACCTAATGAAAATTTTATTGTAAAACTAAGAACACGAAAGTAAAAGAAATTTAACATTTCAACGTTTCTTAACTAATAAAAATATTTTATTTTTTTTTAAAAACCTTCTGGTTGCAAAAATAATATATAATGATTAAAAATTATTGTCCCATGTTTAATTTTATAGTTTCAACATTAACATCAAAGATTTAGGCTTAAGATAATACTATAATCCGGCATAATAATAGTTGTAAAGCAACATTATACATTTAACATCATCTATAACCTCTACACTACAGAGTAAAGTATGTATAAGAAATGATATAATACACACGATTAATCGATTTTTATAGGTTCAACTTCATAAAGATAATTGATAAGCCAATGAATGGATGAATGAATATATTTCATCCTTAGTTAATCCAGAAAGATGATAAGGGGCAACAAAACAAATATATTTATGATGAGAAAAACCAAAAAATCTACCGTAAATAACATAAAAATGTTACATCGTACGTATAGCGAACATAAAACAAAATAAACAAAACAAACAAAAAAAAAATCCTTTTAGAAGAAATTTAAGTAAAAATTCAAAGCTTATTTTCTACAGTCTTAATATTAAAATATTTTTTAACCTAAATATTCTCTCTTTATTTATTTTCTTTCGTTAGTTATTTTTCTTTACGTTTAAAAAATTACCATCAGTTTCCTTCTGAGGTGGGATAAAACGCGTATCTATCTATACTGATAAGGATGAGTAAGATATATTAAATGGCATTTATAAATGTACATTTTTTTTTATATTCATCTAAATTGTTTACCCATTCATTTCCATTATACGTTTTTTTTTTTTGTTTCTTGTTTCTTTTTTCTCAGATATTTCAAATTAATTCTAATTATGACATATATTTTCATTTAATTCATTTTCTACTTTGTTGCTTTTAATATTATGATTCTAAATGTTAATAGAAAATATTCTGACAACAATTAATTATAATTCCTAAGAATAAAATTCTTTCTATTATTTTTCCAAACAATATTTATCCATTTAAGAAAATATTTTTTTTTTTAATAACTTATAATCAATGTGGCCCAATTATTTTAATACTAAGAAATCAACCGAAAGTATTTCTCTTTATTTAAACAATTATAATTAATTCTCAGTATTATTTTTTTTTGGCGAATAATTTATTCCTCTATTATTATTATTATTGTTCTGTTTAAGTAATAAGAAATAATAAGAAATGTTAAATCTCATACCACATTTACTGATTGTTATTAAACTTTATAAATTATTTTTTACGAAGAAATTATTAGAAAAATAAAATAACCAATCATCCAAAATTGTTGTTTCACATTTTGTACGTGATGAAGTTTTTAGTAATCCATTGTATGAAAATTTATTAAATTATTACCAAAATTTGTGAACGATGGAATTTTACAATTTGTTGTTTCACATTACATTGTTGTTTCACATTTTGTAGTACTCTTTTACTCTTTGTACTTGCTTTATGCAAGCCTCCTTAACTTTTTAACGTCCCCTTTTTTCCGCTTTCGCCAAACTGGCGGTCTTTTTGTAGTAGTTTTGTATGTAGAAAAAGTATAAAAAAAAAAAGATTTACTTTAACATTATTCTTTAATAAATATTTATTTATCCTTTACTTAAATATATTCATTGTGAATGAATCCATTCTGACTTTTATTATCTTTAAATCAAATAATAAACTTTGAATAGACAAATATATATGATGAAGTGAAAAGTTTATTTGAAACTTTCAAGTTTCTGTACTTTTAAAAAAACTAATAAAAAAAACAAAAATGAGGTTGAAGAAAAATTAAGAAAAATAAGAAAGCAAAATAGAAAATTTGAACGTTTCTTGTTTCTAAATATCTGCAGTGAAAGATTTTTGTTTCTATTTATTATAATGATGATATTTTTCTGTTTTCTTTATTCCATAAATTATCATATGATGTAATAAATGAGTGATGAGATGATTTATCTTATATGTTTTTCTATGGAATAATATAGGATGAACAGGATGAGGTTTTTTTTTTTTTTGCTCTTGTAAAATATATAATAATAAAGAGAGGAGGAAACGCATTAAGTGGATGTAATGTTACAATCTATATTATTGCTTATGTTCTGTCGGATGTAAATAAGTATCATTCTGATGACATTGATAGCGATTTTGTTGTATATGTTTTTTGTAGTTGTCTCATGTTGTCATGAACTAAGATTGATATGATACAAATACGAATATACATTTTCAATTGCTAACAACTACATATCTACATAATATAATGAATATATAAAAGTGAATATATATAGAAGTGGATATAATTCACGTGTGTTCGACATTATGTGTTGTGTGTGTTAAAAGATTTATAGTTTATCGACCTTAAAAAATATGTCAACTAAAATAACTGAAAAGGATAGAAAAAAAATATATAGAAGTTTTTTATAGATATATTTTTCTGAAGGAAACTGATAAATAGTTTGAATTATTATTATGTTGTAGAAAAAAGGTTAAAAGATGTTATAAGAATTATTACCTTTTGTGTCATAAGAAGAATATTCTGAAGTATTTGAGACAATTTTTATAGAATTTTAAAATACAAATTTGAACATCAATCTGATTTTCTTAAGAACATAAAATCTAACTGTTTTGTATGTAACATTCATTGATCATATAATATATTTTGATGGTTTTGATCAATATTCATGATTTCATGATCGGATGAAATGTAATAATCATCATTGCCTATTTTCATCTTTTATCTCATTTATGTCGTAACATTTATAGATATAAAATACAAACCTTGTTACCATTCAAATCCGATCTGATAATTTATTTAAATCCCTTTGACAAAAAAAAAATAATCACACACACACACACACACAATTTATTACTCAGCAAATTTCATGATTTTTTATCTATCGCAATTCTCTATTCTCCATTCTTCAAATGATTCATGAACAGAAAAATATAGAATTTTTTATTTAAATGCAAATCATGATTGTTTGTCTACACTTTCATAGCTTGAATAATTTTCTTTTTATGGATATTAAAAACATAGACCGAAGCACTACTAATTTTTTTTTTTTAAGTTTGTAATTTTCCTTTTTCTTTACGTAAGAAGAAAGTTTGTTTTAAGAACTCTTACAAAAACTGGTAAGAAATTGCAACAATATAAGTTTAACTTTTACAAAAGTTTCACGTTTCTTGCGCTTTACCTGTAAACATTTTTTTTCACGTTTTATAAATTCTAAATCTAAAATGCGAAATTCAATGGATGTAGGTATGACCTTTTCAAAAAAAAAGAGAAATATTTTCACATAGAAAAGGAAAAACAAAATCAATTATCTGATGCGGAATATGATTCTTATGTTTACTTCAAAACAATTATCAAAAAACATAAGTAAAGATCAATAAAGTGTAAGTGTATGTGATACATTTTTAGGATTAATATCCCTGGAGATATTTTCTATTAAATTCAAAAACATTAAATTTTATAAACATTTACTTGTGGAAACATAAAATCAATTGATAGGAATTTCATAAAATTATAAACACGTTTTCAACACAGACTTCCTTTAGCATATCAAATTTTCTATTCGTTAATTTCTAATTTTAAACGTTAGATAAAATTATATATCAGAAATTCTATATAGAAGATAAAGAAAAAAACAGTAACCAACAGAATACATAATTTTATTTAATTTTAACCTTTTTAAAAATATTCTTCATCTTCATATTTTTTTTTTTGACAGAAAATTAACTTAATTATATTTACAATTTTTTTGTAATTAAATTTTTCCATAATATTTTTCATTTTGTATTGAATTAAATTACCAAAATCATCGTTGAATATAAAATGAGTTTTGTGTTGATATTTAGAGTCCTTTTTTATTTCTTTTTCATTTAGTTACAATTTTTCTTTTATATACATTTTTTTTTTTATAATTTCAATTAATTTTTTTCCCAGGTCTTTTACCTTAAAATTAATATTATCAGATTAAATTATTAACAGGGAAAAAAAACTGAAGAAAATAGAAAGAAAATGTGAATAGAATATAATTTTTATGGGATAAAAGTGTTTCATTGAACTACGGGCTAAGGTATGCTGAAGTTATTTTATGTGAATTTTTGAACAGGATTTAACACTTAAAACCTAGACTTTATTATATTTATATTTGATGTGGTAATTCGTTAGTGAAGTTTAAGTATATTGAACCTATATTTTTCAATATCAAATGTAATATTCTTTTGAAGTTTGTAAATTTTTTACATATTTTGCAACAAGTACAAAAATAGTCTATTCATGAAATGAACAAAGCTCACTTAAATCGATTGATCTTATATATAGGGGAGATCATTTTTTTTTTTGTTTGCGGAATACAAATCGTATCAAACACATATTGCATGTTTGATAAAAAAATCCTTGAACATAAGAAGAAATCTAAGAAGTTTTTCAAGTATTGAAGTAAATATTTACACTTCAGTTCATTTTATTTTATTGCAAAAGAAGAAAATTCAATAAATATCTTCTTTTTTTTTGAGGTTGGCATTTGCCGACTTTAAATTGTAGCTTTCAAATTTAATGTCATATGATGCCAACTTAATAATAGTTTGACACTCTTGACTTTATATTGAAATGACCGTAATTTAAATATAATCTTTATAACAATATTAACTATATAATGATGTCACACTTAAGTAGGCGACTCACAAGTCACAATATATATAATAAGAATTGAAATTGGTCTGGACGGATATGTCAAGATGATATCATTACAATCGTGCTCTTATATAAAAATATTAGAAACTTGAGACGATGTTATGGATGAAAAAGGTTTTTATTTCTGTAAATCTTTGTTAAATAACTGTAAAATTATATGTCTGAATATTTTAAAGATAAAATGGAAAACAATCATTTTTGAATTCTATTTAATTAATGTAAAATGAAAATTTTCACTATAAAATGTGGCTTCTGTTATGAAAATATTAGTGAAGTGTTTGTATGTTATTATACCACTACACGCTTATTCTAGGTAAATATAATATTTTGTCTGAGATAGGAAATCTGTATAAAGTGTATTATATAGTTGTATATATAATTATGTGTGAGCTTTAAATTGAAACTTTGTTATTTTATTATTATGAAGAATATATTCCATAATTTATAACTTTGTTTGCTTTTAAAAGTAAAAAGTAAAAAGTAAACAAATACGTAGACGGAAATAATCAAACAAAGTAGGTTCTGGATAAATAATTTTTGTTTTTATATTTTGACACTTTCTTTTCTTTAAAACTTAAATTATAAGTGATTGTACCTTTTTTTTAAAATTACGTATTTTTACAAAATAATTGTTGAGATTTATATACAAATAAAATATGACAGCATTAATAACGACATACCGACATGATTATCTTATACCAAATTTGGATCGATACAATTTAACAAAATTATCAGAACTGGATACGAATTCAAAAAAAGATGAATACAAATGTGAGCCAACTAAAACTAATTTGAAAAATATTGGCGAATCGTGTGGTAATGTAGAATGGACAGGGGTTGCTCCAATGGGTATGCTAGTTAAGCCTAGGCTTATTCCGGAAGAACTTTCAGAGAAAAATGACAAAATTAAATCATGTTTTACGGATAAGCCAAATAAATTCTTGGAAAGATTATGTTTGAAATATCCGGAATTATATGAACAACTCAAATCTACCCCGCATGATGATTTGTATCGTCGCATTGATTCCGACCGATTTAAGACAACATATCAGATTGATTTTGGTAATTTATCTGAATATCCTGAGGGTGTTTATGATGGACTAACTACACAGAATAATTTACCTCAGGGAGAAGGAAGTACTTCAACACGAGATCCATGTGCCATTTATCGAGGAACTGAAACAAAATCACTTCCGTTAGTGGAAAGTCAAGATCCTTGTATTGGTCTTTATCGTCCTGTTCGTGTTGAAGTTATTTCAAGTATGCCAAAGAGTTATGTCTCAAGTAGTCACTGGGGAGAAAGACCAAACATACGCGCACCAAAAGTTTCAGAATATAAAGATGGAATTAGTCGAATTGGTGGAATTATACATAAAGAAAATATAAATGATCATAAAAAATGTAGAAATGGAAAAAATTGTCATCATGATTTTATGATTGAATAAATTTTACAAAACTTTTTCTTAAGTGTCATTTAGTAATTCAATGTCAAATGAAAATTAAATTAAAATTATCTTTATTCACAGGAAGAAAGTTTTATTTTTCTTTTATTCTTTACATAAATTTTAGCACGCAATTTTCCTTATCAGTTTTGACGCACTTTTCTTAAACAATGTCAAAGTAATTTAATTATACTTGATAGAAAAAAAAACTTCTGCGTAACATGCGTTATAATATTTTAGGTATAAAGTGACAATATAAAAAAAAATATAATGATATAAATTTATCACATTTTGACACTCAATTGATTGGTGTCAAATAAAACAAACAAAAAATTGTTTTTCCCCAAGCGACATATAAATCCCATTACACAGAAATCTATCAGATAAGATCGAACAGTCAGGACCTAATAATTGTTTTTTTTATTTTATTTTTTTTTTCTGATGGTATTCAATGCACGTCCATTTCTTGGCTTTTACCGATTGTCATTTTCAAAACCCACATCATTTTCATCAATATTATATTGTTCCAGTCAAATCATATTAGAGACGGTTTATGGGATTTCTATAAAAAAAAAAGCGAAACTGTCAGAATTAATATTAATTGTAATAAATTATCAAATGAAATTTGTTATGCGCAATTATTAAGGCAATTATTGTTGAAATAAAATATTATAAATCTTTCTTTTACTTTATTTATATTCAATCAAGATAATCATTGACTTTTTAAAGGTGCTTTACCGTGACTTCTCTTGTTCTGTATAAATAATATTTTATTAGCGAGTAACTGAAATTACATACATTTCAATATGATTATATAAAATCACTTGGTATGACTCAAATAATCCAAATGAATTGTTACATTGTATTGAGTTAAATCCACTATTTTATTACTCATTCCAAAAATTAACACAATCATTTGATTGAAATGTTAAATTTAGGTAATTTTATTGTAATTACATTTTAATACTTAATAGAACCATGAAATTAAATGATGATTTTCCCTCTTCTTTCACATAGAAGCACAACACTAAAATACAGTGTTTTCTGTATATCGTATTTTTTGTTGTTGTTGTTATTCGGGTGAAAAAACCTTCACTCTTGCAAATGTATTTCTATACATTAAGGTATTGTTATTTTTCAATTTGATGTTTTCTTCTTCATTTCTTTTTTTTTTGCACAATCAATCATGATCAAAAATAAACAATAAATATAAATGCAAAGGTCAAATAAAATCAATCAACCATCATAATTGATATGTAAACCTTTCTATATTACCTTTCATCTTATTCATTTATAAATAGCGATTGATATTACATTACTATTAACTCTGTATACAAATTTTTGTCATTGACTTCAAAATAAATCATAGAATAACATTTTCTTTTTTCCTACCGAAAACATTTTCAACAACTTTCCTTGTTCTTTTTATATTTATCGTGTTTTTTTTTGAAGAAGAAGAAAAAGAGAAAAAAAATTAAATGAAAAGATTTTCTTTCTTATTATTTCTTGTGACATTTTTTTCTTTCTTTTCGTATTATTAAAGAAATCTAGTGGAAAATTTATAACGACAAAATCAAATATTTGTTAAACTTAAAAAATTTTTTTTGTATGTTTTCTTTTTTTTTTTTTGCCTTTACAGTTGACTGATGTCAATATACCACGATTCAATGATTTCCTTATACTTACATAATTCATTTCATATTAAAAATAATCAGATTTCAATATTTATAACCTTCTTTAAGCAATTTATGTATATTTATTTAAAGTAAATTAACCCTGAGGAGTTTTGTCTGGACTTACTTTCTCCCTATTAAATTATTCTCTCATCATTTTTTTTTTCTTCTTCTTTAATTCATAATTTCATTTAAATAAATTTATAATTTCTTGAAATCTTGAAAAGAATTTATTGGATCATAAATTCTTTTCTTTTCTTTGTTTCCTTTGTGTGTGTGTGTACGTATTTTTTTTTCTCTTGTTCATAAAAAAAAAATAATAATCATTAAAAATGTTAAAATATTCATATTTTACTTTTGTTTAATTTTAAATACTTAAGATCGTTACCCAGTAATTTTTTATTCACGAATCTTACAACAATGAAAACAAAAACAAAAAAATATTGTGACGTGACATTTTCTTTTTTTTTTTTTGCTTTATTATAAAATAAATTTTACACTCTTAAAGTTTTTGTTTGTAAGGAAAAAAAATGGATACACTTCCTTAGAGGTTCATTTTTACAGGTTTTATTTATAAAGTTTAAAGTTCAATCTTCAAGCATTTGTATTCTCTTGCAACTCATTTACTGAATAAGCAATTATCAATTAAAGTTAAAAGATTAAAAAATTCTTCAATGTTCCAAAATATTCAAATTAATAAAAAAAATACAACAATATTTTTTTTGTGTTAAAGACGCTATTGAAAAAATGGATACACTTTCGATTTATATAAATTAAACAATTAAATAATTAAAATAAATAATGATATGTAATTATTGTGATAATTAAGGTAACATTATTTATACATTTAACGCGTATTGTTCATCAATTTTAAGAAAAATTAAAAATAAATGACTTGTGGTTTTGTATTATTTTGTAACTTATTTAAATGTTAATAGAATTGAAATTGGAAGGAAGGTAGTTAAGAGTGTAAAAAGAAAATTCTAATTCTAATAATGTACATATAATGAGTAAGTATAATTAATAAAAGTATATAAAACATTAACATTAGTCAGGTTTTAAATTATTCAAATATATAAAATTTTTTTTTTTTAACTTTGTAATGCTTTAAATTTAAAGTAAAATTCTAAATAGAATTATTTTAGTTGACCTGGACGTATTATATATGTGTATGTGTGTGTATATGGGTATATGAATGTGTGTGTGTGTGTGTGTGTGTGTTTGTTTTATGTTATAAATTAAGTAAAAGTGTAAAATTTTCTATATAAAACTTCTTCTTTTTTGTTTTACAAAAAAAATTTCTCATAAATTTGTTGTATAGTAAAAAAAAAAAAAAAAAAGACTCTGGTAGAAGTGAAGTAAAGAGAGTGTATATGGGTAGGTAGTATATATTTAATATGTTCGGTCAAACTTCCCATTATATAATATATATACATATATACATACATACATATAATTTATAAAGAATATAAAATTTATATTCACCATTCATATCGTTAAAAATAGAAAATGTTTTATAAAAAAAAATGTTTTTTTTTTTTCATTATAAACGTGAGACGTCACATAATCATATAATAAACGTATTAAATTATATGGTCCTTATATAAAATAAATATAAACAAAAACAGCAACAACAACAACAACAATAACAAAAAATTCATAAATTTCATAAAAAGTTAAAAGGTAATTAAATTGAGGATGATTGAAATCAAAAACAAAATATAAATAGTTAATAGGAAATAACACTTTTTAAATGTATAATTGGAATGTATGGGATGTATGTGTGTGTAGATAGGATATTACATAAAAATGTGTATAGGTAAATTACAACAATATAATTAGTTTATAGCGTTAATTATATAATATTCGGGAATATAAAAATAAAACAGATCAGATCATCACAAATTACTCTCAATAAATAATTTATAATAAATTTATTTGTGATGAATGGTGGATTAAGTAGAATGTAATTTGTTTTTTTTTTTAACACTTATCGTATACCGATAACAGAATGTTGATGGTTAAGCCCATAAGCCCATAATTGTATATAATGGGAAAGTCATTATTTTGATGACGTATTTTTTTTTCATTATTTTCATGCGTGTTTTATGTATTTCACTTCCATTTTTTTTTTTAATAATGATCGATTTTCTATTGTTAAATTTTTACTTCATTGTTATAAAAATTATATAATGTAACAATTCTCGCATTTTTTTTATTTTTTATTTGATGTTAAAAAGAAAGAAAAAGAAGCACAATAAAATACGTATAATAATAAATATAATACTGCAGTATATACAAAGTTAAGTCATAAGTTTAAGTTGAACTTTTTTTTTTAAGTATTTTAATTTGAAACAAAAAAAAAATTCGTTACAAATTATTTTTCCATTCAAAAACAAAGAAGAAAAAGAAGAAGAAGAAGAAGAGGAACAAAAAAATTTATAGAAGCTTTTTCAAGTTACCCATTTTTTTTCTTCGTCTTCTTCTTCCTCTTCTGCTTAAATCTTAATACCCGTCGTAAAACCCTTTATTTTATTTTACTTTATTTTTGTTGTTGCTATTATTATTCTTATTGTTGCTATTCTACCACACTGTGTGTATAGCATATAATTTTTTTCTTTTTTCTGCTGATTTCCGCAAACACATTTCCGATGAAAATGCATTAAAAAAAGCAAGAATGAAAAAGAAAAAAGAAAAGAGAAGCGGAAACAATTTCAATAAAAAGTTTTTATTGTTTGACGATAAAAATTTAAAAAATTTCAAACCAAGAACCAATTTAAAAACAAAATTTTTTTTTATGTATTCCGATATTGTTGTATGCGATTTTATGCGATTTTGTTCACAATTTTTCTTTTTCTCTTTCTTTTTTTCTGTTTATAAATCGAAACAAAATCATGGCGAAACGGGGGGTGTGGGGGAGTGATGAGAGAGAGAAAGAGATAAATTGTAGAAAAAACTTAAAACAGAAAAAAATAAATCAAATTTTGTTATTTCATCTCTTATTTATTGGAATCATTCAACAGTTAATGATTTTCGGATTCAAGATTTACAACCAAAATAACTCCTTTATAAATAAAAAAAAGAAAAATACATATGGACATGTTTATACCAAACCGTTATCAAAGTTAATATCTGAAGAAAAAAAAAAGAAGATGGAATTTGTAGTAGTATTGATGTCACACTTAAAATAAAATTTTAATTGTCAGTAGTGTGAGGTAAATACGGAAAATAATATAATATGAACTGACCTAATCCTTGTACTATAAAAATTCTAATTTGGTTCTTTTTTTTATTTCTATTTTTGTACAGTTATTATTATTAAATTTATTTGACCGGAAAAAAAAGTTAGTATATGATAAAATATAATATTTGCTAATTTTAGATTTTGAATTATATATTTAATTGTGGTAATCTTGTTGATTATTATTTCTTGATGATGGTCGAAGATTGTGTGCAAGAATAAATTAATAATAATTAATGTATTATCATTAAGTCTAGACTGTTTTAGAATAATAGAGACATGACTATGGATCGTCACCACAAGGTTGTAACATGATTTTATATAAACAATTTTTATTTTCTATTTTTTACAATATTTATTAAAATTTAAATAAATGTAAACGAAGTGAAAAAGTTTATGTTGAAATTTCTTATTTTTTGAAGACTTAGAAAATTTCAAATAAATTGAAATTCTTTGAAATAAGGAGAGAAGAAAAAAAGATCAAACGCAGTAGGAAATTATTCAAAGAAGAAAATAAGGAAAATAAATAAATAAATAAATATAGAATAGGAAAAAAAAAATGAAACCGCAAAATTTGCTAAAAGATATTGCCTTTGAATAAAAATCATCTGTTTAATTTCCTTGCGTGATCACAGAAAAACTGAATTTATAAACATCGTCGCATAAAATGTTTACTGGCTGGTTCCGATAAGATATTTAATGTTTCTCCAGTCACTCAGTTAGAATGTCAACAGTCACAATCTGGACTTACCATCCGTCTTCCCATCTTCTACTTTTCTTTTCTTCTTCATTTCTCTCTGTATCATTTTTATTTTTATAAATTAAAAGAAAATGGAAATTATTTTAAATCGTTTTACAGTTTTTCCATTTTTATATATGAAAAACTGCAAAATCTTATTTTTTGTGTCTTTAAAAATAATAATCCAAGATTCTAAAAATGATATAAAGATTAAATTCAGAGGAAAGATAAACACAAAATTTTGCCTATGAACAAATTGCCCTCTAAAACTTTAAATATATTTTTGAAGTGTAACAAAAGTCAAGAAAAGATCAACTAAAGATTAAAAAATTCAAAATAAAAATAATACAAATTTGTCAATTAAACGTAAATGTCACGTACTGTATTTGAGAAATTTGGCTTTGAAAAGTTTTCATATTATTTACATATTTATTATATTTTATAAACAGATGAGATGCGATTATAGGATATTAAATTATTGTTGATAACCAAACAAGAATACCAAATTTTTATCTCAAGAATATTTATAGAATAATGATCTAAAGACATAAATTTTTCCTATATGAAACATCATTATAATTTTTCCGTTACACATATAATGAGATAATAAAAGAAATATTCTTTAATTTTGGTCACGACATAAATATAGAAATGATATTTGCTAGAGCAATTTATACAATAATTTTCATTTATATATAAGTGACCGGTTAAAGATGTATATAAGAAAGGTCAAAATCTTTGAACTGTTTCGCAAATTTTTTTGTCTCACAAAACATGTCTGAAATTCAACTATCTGTGAAATTTTATTGTTATTTAAGGATCATCACTTAGTACATATATAAATTGAGATTAAGACCTTTTTAGGTTAAATAAGAAAACGATAGAGTCATATCAAATAGACATCAACAAATTGTTATGAACACAAAAAAAAACAACAAACAAATACCAAACTCATATAACAAAAATAGATTCATTTAATCCCAAGAAACATATAAGGATCATGATTTTACTGTTTCAATTACATGATTGTAGTAAATAAAAACCAAAATTTATTATTCTTTCAATAATAATTTAGCGACTACACATAATGAATCTTATAGATGATTATTATTTTCAGTTTCAGCATCCACTTAACAAATGAAGCATTATTATATTATTTATTCTTTATGAAATCATTTCGAATCAATTTTTCTTTTAAATTATAACGCTTTATTAAGTTAAGATTTTTTTTTACGTAATCGCAAAAAAACAAAAATTTCATCCATCATTCAACAAAAACAAACCAAAAACTACTTTATTTTTTGATTATCCAAAAATGTATAAAAATAGAATTGTGCGTGGAGATAATCGAAAAAAAAACATTCACCGGATTTTATGCAATATTATCTCATTTGTAAAAATCTTCGCCTAAATGATAAATTTTTTTTATTCTTACCCCAAAATATCTCTTATCAGAAAGACAAAAAATGGTGTGACAATCAATATATAAAAAAAAGGTATAAAATAAAAGGTAGGTGGACAATCATTATTGTTCCATCAATGAAATAAAGTCTTTTTTTCGTTATCTGTGAATTTTCTTTTGGTTTTTTGTAGGAAGAAAGATCAACCTTTTTTTTTGTCTTTTGTCCTTAAAATGAAAATGACCAAACAGAAAGAAAAATTTCTAATTAAAAACAATTTCTTATCAATTGATTGATTATGATTAGATTTTTATGTATGAACAGACACGGAATAATAAGTAAAAAAATAAAACTTTATTTAAACTTTATACAAAGATTTTTTAAAAGAAAACACAAATTGCGTGGAAAAAGTTATTTTCTTGTGTTTTTTTTTTTGTTCTTAGATTTATTTCAATTTTAACATTATTCTCAGAAAAAATACATTCGTTTTTTTTTTTTTTGGTTGTTTGTTAAAAGGAATTTTCTATAAAATAAAATATAAACAAAATAAGTAACAAAGAGACTAAAGTTATTCTTTCTGGTGCTTGTTGTATTATATATTTATGATGATGATCACAAAAACAACAATAAATGTAAAAGCAAACAAAAACAAAAAATATACGTTTATCCTTTTTACCCCAAAATTAATGTTTCGTTATATTTGTCTATTTTACTTTTCCTTAAAGAAAAAGCTTCATTTTCTTAAAGTAAAAATGTCAAAAAAAAACAATTCGTTTTTTTGATCATTTGAAGAATCAACAACAAAATTATTTTACTGAAGTAAAAATAATAATGAAGGAAAAATAAGGAAATGTTTTTTTTTTGTTTCGAAAATAAATAAGAAAACACATTTTCATGATTTATTTTAATTGTATCAACATAATCTTGTTGTTTTAATTAGACGAATCGCTAAAGAACATCCATCTGTTTTGTAACTTGTCATTGTCTTAAAAAAAAATATAGATGATTGTTTGTTGTTTTTGTCTATAATATTATTTTTCCTTTTATCCGCAAAATATTTTATGTATTATGTAAGACTTGCTTTTCATTAGAATAATTCAATTTATTATATTTGAGCAAAAAAATTGTAAAATCCCTAAAAATATTGTTAAATTGTGATAAAATGATTTCTTGAAAAATTCTTTGATTCATGAACGTAAGTCCAAAATTGGAACTCCACATTCGTTTTTTAGAACCTTTTTTATTTTTTTTTTGGAAAACTCGTTTATGTAAGTGAGGCAATATAAATATACTTAGGTCAGGTCAAAAAGTTTTTCCCCAATTTATTCTGGTATTCATGTATATTTTTTTCTTCGATAAAATTTCTCGATTGGATTTATTCAAGTTCAATTTTATTTTCTATTTTTTGCTTCTTAAGCTTTTATTCTATAATTTAGATCTTATTATTCTTGATACCTTTTCTTAATCAATAAAATTTAAATTTTGTTCGCTGTTGTTTTATTCAAATTTAAAATTTTAAGTTTAGGTGCAGCTATTCAGTTAATCTAGTTGATGACTATGAACAAACTTAAAAACACAGCTTAGAAATTTAATATATAAAATCTTACAGGATGCTGTTGATGAACAATAGGCTATTAAAATATTCTATTTATAGTTTATATTAAATAAATCATCCTTTATTATGATGTGGATTTTCTTTTTGGATTATCCACTTGAACTTTAAAGCTGAATTGTTAATAATCCTTTTATATCTATTTATACCAGCATAATTACAATTGTTAATCATAATACCTACATAAGGTCTGTTTTATTATTTTTTCATCAAACCAATAACAAATAATAAACAAGGATAATTTATATTCCTGATCTTTCATTTAATTTTTACCAAAATAATAAATTTAAAGATTAAACTTTTACGGTTCCATTTATTATAAAGTTTATTCATATTTTAATGATAAGTGAAATAATTAAGTTAAAATAACACAGTTGCGAATCAATTTCCAATTCTGTATAGTCTATAGTCTATAATGACGAAATAATTATTTATTGACATTGACCTTTAAAGTTCCATAATGAACTGAAATATAAATTTTATGCTAATTATATAAATATTTTAACGTAAATATATTCTGTTGCATTTGCATGTTAAGTACTCATAAATAATAATGAAAAAAAATTTGTACAGGATAAGACTATTTATATGTATACATTATTATAAAAAAGAGGGACTAATTTTCTATTTATATATTTAATTTAATTTAATGAGTACAAGGATCAAGTAATTTTGTCAAAAATTAGTAATAAAAATAATGAAAAATTATGGTTTGAGTTCATCTTATGTCTATATATATTTCATAGGAAAATTGAGGTCTTTTCATTAATGAAGAATATTCTTATCAAGAAGCTTAAATATCTTACAGACACATCAAATACACATCACATAGGGGAGTCACATAAAATGGGTGTGATTTTCTTTAGAATAATATAAATGAGGGTGTGTATTTGTGTTTAGTTCTGTTTTTACATTGTTGTTGAAAAAAAATATATACAAGAGTAGCGTGTTATTTGATATTGATGAATAAATTACGATTTTTATGGCGTACAAAAAAAAAACTACTAGAAGAAAGAAGCAAAAAAAAAGTGTATGTTTCGATTCGGTTTAGCCTTGACGTTTTGTATTTAATTTTTCTAATAAATACAATTTTGTTAATATGAAAATTTTATAATACAAGAAAAAGGTCCAAGTCTAATTATTTATTAATTCAAAATAAAATAGTATGTTTTTATTGTTCATTCGAATATTTATTACATGATTATTTTGCTTCTTTTTTTTATTAATGTTTCTGCTTCTATCGTTTGGCGAAGTGTAAAAATGTTTTATATGTTTTTTTTTTTTCTAAATTAACAAAAATTATAGGTTGGGTTAATGGGTGGACTTTCACATAATATATTTATAGAAACAAGAGATGTAAATAATATTGATGCATATTAATTTTACGTTAATCTTCAGAAAATTTAATTTTTATATAAAATAAAAATATGTTAAAGTTCAAGTGTCTTTCACTTTTCTTCCTGTTTATTTTCTTTATAAAAATAAATTGACGTTGACCTTTGATAATTTATTTTATAGAAAATATTTTACACATAAAATATAAATTCTCCATACAAATTTAATATTCAGAAGAAGAATTTATTTACAAAAATATTTATTTTATAAATTCAAACAGTTGAAATTGTAATATCGCACGAACTTTTATCGATATTAAAATCGTAAACAATTTATTACATTATATTTGTGGTAAGTGAAAGAATCTTATTATTTTATTAGATAGTCAAATTTATATATAAATGTGCAATTCAATTGATGCTCTGATCTATCTTAATCAAAACTATTCACTTTCATCTGTTAATGCCAGAAGCGTACGTTTTTAATTAAAATAATATTATTCATATTTTATGTCTGGCTAATTTTACATAATTCGTAAAAAAAAAAAACAAAAGAAAAATTGATTATATTGATCATTTTTTAATTCTATAATTATCCGTTTCGGAAGTTTTTTTTTTCTTTTTCTTTTTATTTTATTCTTTAATTTCATGTTTATGTAGTAAGTCCAACAAATCACTGTTTGATGGTCACACTGATGATGTTATAATAATAATCATAATTGTATTTTTATTACATGATGGTTATTTTATTTTTTAATTTTTTGGAAAGCAAAAGGATTTTTTTTTCTATTTCTCGTAATATACGCAGATTAGATTGGAATGCATGTCATTCTTCATAGTTTGTAATAATTTATGCCGATTAATATAAAAAGAAGTAAAAACGAAGAATAATAACATTACAGGTGAAGTGTTTTTTTTTTTTCGTCTCTTCTAAGATTACATTATTTTGTCTTTCTGTCTCTTCTAGTAAATGATTGTTACTTCTTTACCTTTCTCTCTCTTTCTCTCTTGTACTTGTACGTATACATTTATTATTTTTCTTAGCTTCTTCATTTTTGTTTTATATAATAGAAAAGGTTATAAAATAAAATATATAAAAATAATATACGATATGGTTAAATGGAGAAAGGTATCTTTTTATTTCTATTTATCTATCTATATGAAAATTATAATATTATTATTATTATTATTATTATTATTATTATTATTATAGAGACAGACATACAGACAGATAGAAAAAAAAAATTATAAAAGAGATTGTACATTCATTGGACGGACATTATACTTTATACATTTTGCTGCTATTTTTTCTTTCAAATATGTGAATATTATGCACATAATTGAAAGATACGGACTTTGGCCAAAAATTTATATTTATACAATATACATATACACTAAAAATACGTTACACGTTCTATTTAATAGAAATAAATTATTTATTCATAAAGTTCAATGAAAAAAAACTCTTTTAATTTTTCTAATTAAAAATATTAGAAAAGATTGGGTTATTCTTCTCACTATTTTTTTTTTCTTTTCATTTTCTTATTAATTGAATGGTTGAATAACTTCAAACTTATGAAAATTTTGTGAATATCAGATAATTGAAATATTTTACCTTTTATTTTATTGAATTGAAAAAGAATAAAGTGTGAACGTCTTTCTAATTCAATTATATTTATTTCATAAAGAAGACCTTTGAAGATCATGATTAATGTTTTCAATTAAATAAAATCATATTTAATTTAATTAATGTGTTGTATTTCAATTTTTTATTAACTTACTACATCAACGACTAAGGTTATTAGTAACTAGGAGACCTACTATTTTTGAGGTGGGTTCTGAACCACCTAGCATCTGCACATGCATTTTTAATTCGATTCGGCGCATTGCCAGCTCTTAAGAAAACATGCAGATTTCCTAAGAAGAATCGTTCGGTTAAAACCTTATTCTGCACACCGGCCGGAGGGTCATATATGTTATTAATCATTGCCCACTACTTTATGTTTGTTTAGTACATAATTAGCCAAATGAAAAATTCCATCCCGCCTCGTTGGTCGAGATTTGAACTCGGTACCTCCCGCGCTCCAAACGCAAGCACGTTGCCTTGGTCGGTATTTAATTAATGAAATGTATGAAAAAATTAATGAAACTTGTGAATATTTTCAACTTCTAATTTTTTCTGGTTGTTCTTTTTTTTTTTTTTTGTTGGTTTGCGTCAAAAATTTTACGTGCGATCATTAAAGTTTTATTTTTTTTTATTTGTTTTATTTAAATTAAATTGTACTTTTTTTTTTGGTTGTTGTTGTTATTTTTAATTTCCAATTCAAGTTGCAAAAATTACATAATAAAATGTGTGTATAATTAAATATAAATGTTTATTATTTGATTGTCTTGTATTTAGTTAGATTTTTATCAATTAATCTTATTTCTTTCCTTCAAATAAATATAAATTTGCATTCAAACTTTGTATAATTTTGACTTGTTGTTGTTTTTACGAAATTTAAAAACTAAACAAAAAATATAGAAAATAAAAGAAAAGATAAAAATTGGAATAACGTCAAATAAAAATAAATATTTTGTAATTTTTTATCATCCCATAAATTTTATTCACGTTTTTCCTGTGTGATATGTGTGTGTGTGTGTGTGTGTATGTGTTTATACCTTGAGAAAATATGTACAAAAAAAAAATTTACATTTTGTTTGATGAATTATCCTTCTTTTGATTCATTTAGAAAATTGGTGTTTTTGAGGCTTTTTCTTTATATGTTTTCTGGTATAAATAAATGTATAAAGTTTTTTTTTTTCAATTTCTTTCTCAGTGAAATATTGTCGTCTCTTGAAAGAATATAATAAATAATACAAATAAAAAAAAATAACATATATTTTTAATCTTACAAAGTTAAAACAAATTTAAACTTCAACTTAGGCAAATAAATTATATTTTATGTTACAAATTGTAATAATCTTGTTTCTATTCTAAAAGTATAAAGTAAAATTTGCACGCGAATTTAGTCACGATTATTTTTGTGAAAATGCTGCCGTTTTTTTTTTTTTTGATATGAATAAAATAATCA
This sequence comes from Pedicia rivosa, assembly GCA_963082725.1. Taxonomy (NCBI): domain Eukaryota; kingdom Metazoa; phylum Arthropoda; class Insecta; order Diptera; family Pediciidae; genus Pedicia; species Pedicia rivosa. The sequence continues at coordinate 12,454,039 of OY720151.1, read as the reverse complement.
CCACAATTTCAATGTCAATAGATAAAATTAGATGGTTTACCGCAACAACATAAAATATGATTTTGTTGAAGAAATTTTTAGGCAAGAAAAAATAGAAGAAGTAATAAAAAATTGTTATGATTAAAATTAGATAGTTTAGTTTTTATGGATTTGTGTAGTTGTTTCTCACCTTTTCTATTTTTTTTTATCCAAGTTTTTATGTTGGTCAGACTATAAAAATATTTTAAAATTAAACGCGATTTAAATAAAATTTTCTCATCTTTAATTGGCCATTGCGCACTGTTACGATCAGTATTACATAAAATTTATGTGGGCAAAATTACAGACAGTTGTCTATAATTATTTTGCAACCAAAAACGATATATAATTTTTTGTTGTTTAGAAACACTTTTATTATATAGGATAATAGTTGACTCAGAGTTGACTCAGAGATTAGAATCACAATCACGTTTAATGAGAAAGCGTCTGTGAAGTTAAATTAAATTAAAACGAAAAGAAAAAAAAAATAGCATTTAATTATAACTCATTTGTTGTGGTAGTTGTACTTTTAGGAAGCGATTAAAAAACACAAATATATTTAAAGTTCACATTAGAGTCATCAAAATAGGAAATGTTTATGGCATGGCATGGCACTGTGCATTATATATGAAGTCAAACTTAACAATATTTTTCACTGTTTTAAACTCAAATTTTTTTTTTTAATTAACAAAAATTCAATTTCAATGTAAATGATTTTAATGAGGGTGAAAATATTGTGTTTAATTGCAACAGTACAGAAAACAAAAAATACGAAAAACAATTCATCCATGTCATTTAAACGTCAAAAAAATACTTTAATGTTATATAAAATTTACACCCATAAATTTCATAGAAATTATTTCTACGATAACAATTTTTTTTTATTTTTAAAAAAATCAAGAAACATAATTTAATTTTTCTCATGTTCCTTCCCTATTTTTTTTTACCTTAATTGTTATTCAATCCGCCCAACAAAAACATAAATTACATTTTCAGTATTGAGTAAAAATAAGGATCTTATAATGTTGTTGAATTTAATGAAGTTTATGATGGTAAAAGTTTCATTTATTATTTATGATTGAATTGACTTCAACAAAAATCTTGAAATAGTTCAAAATTTTATACTTAATTTTATGAAAGGTTTTGTAATTACATTCTCATATTAAATGCAATTAAATAAAATCTCATAGCATTAACTGATTGAATTTGTAATCTAATTCTCAAGAAGATATATAAAATTGTATTATTTTTGAAGTATTTAATTCATTATAAAGATAAATCAAAAACGATCTAATAATTGTGCGTTTGTAAATTAGTTCAATTGAAATTGTTGTTTTTATTTTCATCTAAAGATTTAATTGGTCAAAAAATACTAGAACAAAAGTTAAATTATAATTATATTATTAAAACAAACATTATTCATTATTTATAATTGCCGTTAACAAACCATGAAACCTTTAAAAATAATTGTTATTGTTTCTTATTACAAAATAAACAAAAAATAAAAAATAAAAAACAAACAAAAGTAAAAAGAAAAATAAGCAAACATTAAATCGTCATCGTATATGCAGACGAGTAGTGTTAATTTCAATAGAACTATAAAGTCATAAAAGTACTAAAACTTTTATTATATTTTTGCATTTAATTAAATTTTTGTGTTTTGAATTGAAAATATTTAAAAAGAAAATTAAATTTACGTTAAATATTCTTCTTTATTCGAATTATAAATAATTATTATTATTATTTATTAAACAAAAAAAAAAAAAAGAATGATTTTAATTAGATAATTTCATAAGATTTGTTAAATTTACACATTAGAGTGAGAGAGAAACATTAACAGACTAAAAATGAAAAAAAAAAAAGAAAAAGCTCTACTTTCAATTTAGGTCAATTCAAAGCTAAAAGTTATAGACATATTTTTTTTATTATTATTATTTTAGTAATCGGGCATCGTTGTACAGCCTTTCTATAATTGTCTAGAAAATATTTCATCATAAAGTAATAATCTTCTTCACGTTTGTAATTAAAGACATCATCAATTTTTATATTTTATAAAATCTTTGAAAATAAATCAAATGAAAAATTGTTAGAAAAATAAAGATAAAATCTGTTGAAGAAGAAGAAGAAGAAGAAGACGAAGAAGAAGACGAAGAAGAAGTAGAAATATTTTTTAAAATTTTTTAATTGGAATCTAGAGCAAAAGATGAATGTAGAAAATAATCTTAGCTGGAAATTTTGGTTTATTTGAAAATATTTTTTATAAGAATGTAAGAGGAAAAAGTGCGACCTTTCATTTCTCTGAAGTTCATGTCTGGAAAAATTCACGTCTAGCCATAAATAAAATATTGCTGAAGGCAAAAAATGAAAGACTGAATTTTTGTACTAGAAAAAAAAAAATTCAGTCTCATTTTTTTTAATGAATTTTCAAAGAAATTCTCTGGAAACTTTGAAAGTTTTGCCTGTTTAAATATCAGTTTATTTTAATGTTTGTTTATTTAAGAATTTAAAGAATGGGAGCAAATCTTCAATTTAAACTGCAGTTAATTTATTTTAAATATTTATTTATTGAAGAAGAAAGAACAAATATAATTAAGTCAGTCAACAAAAGATTAATAAATCTTTGCTTGTTCAAAATTTTTTCAATTTGCCTAATTAGAATTTAGAATAAAAAAATATATGTGTGTGCGTGTCTGTGTGTGTGTATTTTGTATACATAAATCCTTCTAATTTTACCCAACTCATATGATGACACTTCAACACTAAATAATAATTACCAATAAATTGTTTACTTATAATTATTAATTATTTAGATAAAGTGAAAGAATTTTATTTGTGTGATGATGATGACAATAATGTATTCGTTGATGGAAATTGTGTCTTTCAACGTCATTTATGAATATTTTTAATTAAAAAAAAGTCAACTAATTTTGTAATAAACAAATATGGACATAAAATGTTTTTACTGGTGTTGAGGTCATTAATATTTTTTCAAAATTTAATAATAATAATAATTATAGTTGTACAGAAGAATCAAAATGTCAGCTAGTCAATTTATATTTATCACCACCAAATCAAAAAAAAAAAAAATTACATAATTTTAACGATTACATTTTGGTCAAACTGATTATCCCAAAAAAAAAAAAAAAAAAGTTTACTTAAAAAAATGAATAAGAAACGCTGGATGATTCTTATTATATTGTATTTAATTTATTTTCATAGCGAATTGCTTATGATCGTTAAAAATAATATTACAGAAACAAAAAATAATAAACGAATTTATTTTGTGTTTTGTGTTGTTGAAGGTCCAATTAAATCATGAATTTGTCTTTCCAAGATTCTTATTATTCTTCCCCTTACCCACCCGCCAATAAATTGATTGTCTACTCTTATTTTGGAATGAAAATCTTCAGAAGACAACAAGAAAGAATAAAAACAATTTACTAATTAATAACGATTGATAATTAAACAATTTTCATCAATAAACCCTAGACAGACGTACCTCATCAACTTCTGAATCTATAACTTGGGTTTGAGTGTAACGTGTAAGTAAAGGTGTTTTTGTTTTCTTTTTTTTCCAACTTGAATTTACTTTTGTCTAATGCTTTTAAATTATATTGATTTTATTACTAACTAAAAGACGATGCGGGCTTTTAATTCTTTCATCTTGAACACAATTTTTTTTTTTTTTCATTTAACTGGAAAAGTTTTATTTTATTACTTTGTTAGTTTTGTAGTTGGTTTATTTATGTTGAATTTTTATCGATTTTTTTACTTTATGGATAAAAATTGGTTATTTTTTAAACCTTTTTCTTTCAAAAGTTAAATAAACAAGCAGAGGGAAGAATAAAAAAAAAACTGACAACGGAAGTTCAATGTTCAACCTTTTTCAACTTCTCACCTTTTTTTTTAACTTTTTTTTCTTCTTCTCTTTTTTTTTAAAAAAAAAAAGTTTACCACAAAAAATCAACAAACATAAAAAAAAATGTAAAAAATATCGTTTCATGATGAAAATCACAATAGAGAAAAAAAAAAGACTTCGTTTTTTGTTGTTGAATGAATTTATTATTTTTTTTGCTTGGCTTCAGGGGGAAAATGCAAACAAGAAAAAAAAAACACATATATAGATTATAAAGGTAAGTCTTTTGTGGTGAAATGAGTGAATGGATAAAGATGAGTGTGAGTTTAATAAAATATATATATATATGCAGTTTATTGACTTTATGACATAAACACAATGAAAGAACATCACATTCAATTCAAATAGAAACTTTACATGCAGATGAGACAACTTTTATAGTTTGATTTTGTTTTGTTTTTATTCTCGTTTTTTTTTTTTTTAAATATTCAAGAGTGAAATTGTAAATTAATTGGAAATTTTACAAAAGAACTCCTCCACTTTTTGCTTTTGTCTAATAATATTGACGACATTTTTTGTCAGATTGTAATGATTATAATCCGACAAAATGCTTTAAATATTCAAATGATTCTAATAAAATTTGATTAAAATACGAAAAAGACAATACTTTGGTTTTAGTTCATTTAAATTATGTACGACTAAACAGGACAGAAGAAATAGAAAATTTTTAATATTCATATTTTTGCAATTTCCATTAAGGCAACTATTCCGTTTTATTTGTTTATACCAGTTTTTTTACACTTTAAACTTAAAGAAGTTGTTTTATAAAAGTTAACATTTTGTCTTTTTTCTATTTTCTTTGTGATTTACTTTTTTTTGTTTATTCAGGAAATCTAAGAAAGAAAGAAAGAAAGAAAGAAAAAAAAACAGCAAGAAACAAAAGAAAAATAAAAATTGTTAAAGAGGAAAAAAAAAAATAAATCATAAATTTCTCTGAGAAAAAAATTCTTTTCAAAGAAAAAGGAAAATAGAAAAAAATTGCATTCCGTTTAATTTCCGTCTTTTTTTTTTCTACTTATTTTCTAGTTTTTTTTTTTTTTATTTAATGGACAAACTTTTTTAATATCTTTTGTCTTTTAAATTTACTAGATAAGAAACCAATTTCTTTAGTTCATATATGAGTATTAGTGTAGGTATCTGTGTGTGTGTGTGTGTGTGTGTGATTATGTGCAAATGTTCAATAAAAGTTATAAAATATTTATACGTGAAATATAATTATGCAGGCACACAAAGTACAAAAACACATTCATAAATCTACTTATTTTGTATATTTAAAGAAAGTTAAACGACAATATTTCTCTTTTATTATTTTCTTGAAAATTTAACAGACCCAATAATTTTTTGATTTAAATTCACGCGGAAAATATACAAAAAAAAAAAAAAAAATCAAATTAATCTTGACCCAAAAATAATAAAAATAAAAGAGAAGAAAAAGGAGAAAAAAAACATCAATTATTTGCTATCAAAAAAAAAATATAAAAAAAAAATTTAAATAATCGCGAGTTAAATTTATGAAGAAAAAAAGACACATTTTTTTTTTATTTGTTTATTTTTGTTTAACACCAAAGGTGAGATTTTTTTTTTTGCATTTTTGTAATCGATAAAGAAACACTTTCAAAATTGTGTAAATAGTCGCGAGCGCACAGGTCAAGAAAGAAAGAAAGAAAGACAGACAGACAGAAAAAAGCGCATATTAAAAAATACATAAAACAGTGAAAAATATGCAAATACATATAACAAAAGTGTGTTAATGTGGGTGGACATATGTAAACGCGTCTATACTTTATTTTAATAAGTAAAAACGTTAAACTATCATTCATCATCAACATCATCATCGTCATCATCATCATCACTATCATTATTCACAACCCAAAACACTTAACATAATGTTGTTTTAGAAAAAGTTATGTCCGGTGAATTTTTTGTTTCTAAAGAAAATAAAGTTTTAAACCGAAAATCATTCTTTTCTTGTAAACGAACGAAATTGGTTTTTTTCTTTTCATTGTGCGTAGAATACTACTTTGCTGTTATTTTGTGCGTGTGTATTCGTAAATTAAATTTAAATAAATAAAAACACTCTTGAGTATCTCATTATGTTTTTAAAACTGATGTGGTTGAGTGCCGATCTTTTTCTATATATATATATATAAAAACATAAAATAAAAAATGCATGTAACTCTAAAAGACTGGAAGTTTTTAAAAATCAAATCATGTTTCTAAGTTGTTTTTTTTTTTAATTCTTTTCTCTATACGCGTACAAACACAAAACAAAAAAAACGAAATTTAATTTTTTTTTTCTGTAAACAGCGTGGAATTTTTATTTCTTTTGCATATTTTTACATTTTAACATTTTATTTTTTTGAAGACGAGAGAAGAAAAAAATTGCTTCTTTAACCCAATTTGTTTAAAAATAAAAAATAATTTTTTTTTTTGTAAGCAAAAATAATTCACACGTTTTGCATCAATTTTATTGTATAGTTTGTTTTTTTTTTTTACGTCTTGTCTCTCTTGTGTTGTATGTTGTTGATGGAAACAACTTCTTTTTAAAAATTTTAACACTCACAAAACAAACTCCTAACCTACCGTATTCTTTACTTTATTATACCCATTAAAGTAATGACACAATAACATGTGACATTACTCTTTGCTTAGGAAATAGACAGAATAATATAAAGATGAAGATTGAAGAAGAATAAAAAAAAAAAAATGACTTAATCACAATTTTTTTTTCCATTTTCTTGTCCATCAAATACAAAATACACAAAAAAATTTTTACTATCACTTTTCGAATGCGTTAATAATTTGATCGATTAATCGATTCTCGTCTAATTGGACCAATATATAAATTTTATCTGATTATATGGGTTGCCTTTATGCTACTTCTGATCAATCAAATATGTTTGCACGAAACATTGTACAAACAGTACATAATCAATATAATAAATTTTGTTTGCGTTAATTGATTTAATTTCAATCAATTAATTCGTTTTTATTTAATCAATAATGTTGAGTTGAATCTTAAGTAAAAGAACTAATTGATTTTCAAAAATATTCATGATGACGGTAGCATTTTTGATTTGGAAAATACATAAATAAAAAACGATATAAGAGATCAACTTTATGTGTTATGTATAAAAATACGTAAAAAGTCAATCATTTTGTGTTCATATAAAACTTTGAAGGCGTTTATGGTTATTTTCACTGTTAAAATTCTTCGATTTATAACTTCTTTTGAGTTATTATGTAAAACGATATAATTTATTATAGATTCTATAGTCCCTCATGTCATTTTACAAACAGTAAATAAATTATAAAACAAGCAACACATTTGTTTTTTTATTTTTTTTGTTTAAATTTGATTTATAAAGGAAAAAGGATTTGAAATAAAAAATTTATGTGAATTGATTTTTATTTGTTGATGAATTTAATTTAAAATTTGTTCATCGTGTCAGACTCAGAAACATATACGGTAAAGTCATCAACAGATTATTAAGAAAGTAAACCCATCTCTTTTACAATAATTAAGTGAATCGTGACTAAATTAAATGGTAGAATGTCAGGACCATCTTCAATTATACAAAAAATAAAGGAGAAAAAAAATTAATTAATTATATTCTTATTAGGAAATTTAAGAACAAACAAAGTCTACACAATGATAAAATGATTGTTTTGTAATACAATATTTTGATTGGAGTTTATTTTCGGTTATATAATTATTTTGTTGTTTTTTTTCTTCTTCTTCTTCTTCTTGCTTTTACATTGTATTATTTAAGTTTGAATAATTCTAATATTTCATGAAAATTATTTGTACATTTAGATGTGAGACAAAGTAAATGTTATTTTTTTTTTCCAATAATAATAAGAAATCTAATATTATTTATATAAAAGGAAAGTTGAATATTAGTTCTGAGTTGATTATATTATTTAATGGTTAATGGATGTAAGAATACGGAAAAAGGACAATTGCTAATGACAAAAACAAAACTACATATGGAATTTAATTCAATGTGACAAGAATGAGTTAAATTCTAATTTAATCAAAAAAGCGGAAATACGAATGAACATGTTTTTGGTACAATAAATCGTTTTTGTCTAAATATTAGTGAATTTTCTCTATATCCTGAATATAACCATATTGTTGTTGTATTTAAATGAATTGAGTAAATAATTTATAATCCTTTTTTTTTTTTAATTGTCAGAGAAATTTAGACAATAGAGAATAAATAGAGAAAAAGAAAAATTTAGAAAATTGTAAAAAGTAAATAAACAATTAAATATATTCCCATCTGAATATAAAAGTTTTTATTATATTTTTTAACTTAACAAAATGATTGGTCCCAACTGAATTTAAATTCAAATTAACTTTTCTGGCGTTAACATTTTAACACATTTTGTTTTTAGTTTTTGTTTACCACAAAAAATAGGGGAAATATTTTTTAGGTAAAAAAAAACTTATGGTGTGTGGGTGTTCAATTTAATTCTAAACATTTTGGGTTAATTAAATTATGTAAATCTTAACTATAGAATAGACACATTACAACAGATAAAATAGAATGACAAAATAATTAGATTAATGATAACAAGAAGGTAGAGGAAAAAAGGCCAAGTGTCATCAAATGAGATAAAAATTTATTTTAGAAATGAATTGATTAATTTATAAAAATTCGTAGCCCTATAACAAATCTTAGGGAAAAGATTAAATTATGATTAAATAACAAATGTGACAGAAATGATAAATCCAATCACAAATAAAAACTATGACCTTTTTTAAATCGATCAATCGGTACATATAATTTCGATTGATTAATTCATGAAAAAAAAAAATCTAAATCAAAATTCATTTTCTTCTTCAGACAATTTCTATTATTTTAATTTGCAAAAAAAAAAAAAACAAAACTTTCCAATTCAAATTATCTAGACTTTTTTTTTTGTATGTGTAATTATAGATCAATTACAATATTTGTTTTTTCCACAAACAAAATAAAAAAAACAAATAAACAAAGTTAAATTAAATTAAAAATTAAAAAATAAAATGCAACAATCTCTTTATTTAAAACAAATACAAACACTTTTTTCTTCTTCTTCTTCTTCTTCTTCTTCTGTTATCTCTTTTGCATGACAAAATCAAAACAACAGAAAAAAAAATTATTTAAGAAAAATGTTAATTAATGCTAATTGATTGAACAAATAAATTCATGAAATATATTTATATTTGATGCCGGACCTCTGACCATTATTATCGTTCTAGAGTTTTTATTGCATTTTTATTTATTATTGGCTCTTGTTTTTTATTGTTGTTGTTGTTTTTTTTTTTTGGTTTATGGTCGTCGTGTTCATATATAAATAATTATTGAAGATGACATAAATAAATGTTTTTGCTTTTTAAAATCAAAATTAATGTCAAATTTCACTATAATTTTATGACAAACTAAGAGAAGGTGATGAATTTTTCTATTTATTTGTTTTTCGTTAAATTGATTTTCTTGTTACTATTATTTTGCGTTTATTTGTTTATTGTATTTTTGTAATAATATGACATAAGATTATGTGGTTGTGTTTTTGTCAGAGACAACAAAAGAAAAATTATCATTTGTTTTCTGTCTAATCCATAAGCCCGCATTATTGTTTTTCTATTGCTTATTGAACATTATTTTTGATTAAAAGAATCAATTTAATAAACAAGACAGAGATAAATAAAAAAATGTTAATTCAGAAGAAAAGAAGTTGGGTAATTATTTTGTTATATTTTATCTATCATTATAGTGTTGTTTTTATATTTTTTGGTTTGTTTGTAATTGTATAATCGATAAGACGACAAGTAATGACTCACACACAAATCTATACTTAACTTTGTCATTAATTAATCTCTATGGATTACTTTTTCTTAATTAATCCGTTTTCTGATTTGACATTAAAATTTATAGAAATTGTTTTGTTTCTATTTTTCTTTCACTACAAAATTTAAAATATTAAAGTGATCGTGCGGCATACAAAATCAACAACAAAGAAGAAGATGATGAATAAGATGAAAAAGAAGAAATAACAAGTGCAAGGATGTATATAATGCAATGTGTAAAAAATTACAAGAATTTAATTAAAGAAACCACAATAATTTCATCTTTTTTAATTAACTTCAACATTATTTTGTGGTTGTTGTTGTTGGTGTTGCTGTTCTTGTAATTCTCTCTTATTATTGTTGAAAACGCTTTCGCTTTTTAAACTATCGTATCTTCTTCTCATTTATCAATCAGTTTCTTTTGGAATTTTAAACTGATTTTTTATTATAAGATATTTCTTTTATGTACTTACATTCTCTCATTATACTTTTCTTTCTCAATCACTCTCTCTCTCTCTGTCTTTCTCTCTCTTTCTTTCTTTCACTAAAACAAAAAATAATCGATATCTGTGAAGTACAATGAAAGTGCAAGTTTTATATAGAATTCTTTCTTTTGTCATAACGATGATGATGACGATGATGATGATGACGATTGAATAAAATTTTATATATAGGAATATCATAATTGTAAGATTTAATTAATATAAAATGAATAATGTAAGAATGAACGTATATAAATTTTGATTAGTGCGGTATTTTGTTGTAAATTGAAAGGAAACGAAAGAAAAAAAAACATAAAAAAGTAAATTCAACATATTTTATTTACTATTCAATGCACGATTGTCTCAATTTTTGTTTTGTATGTATTATTGTGGTGTTTTTAATTTTTAAAAGATGAAAATATTTAGATAATTATTACAATCGCGTGATATCGATTAATTAACAAATGTTGAAAGAAATGGAAAAACACAAATTCTTTTGATCATAAATAAAATTTTTATTTTTATTATTTACATTTACAGACATAGAATTGAAAGTAATTGACAACATTTTATTGGTGCCATATAAAAAAAAATGAAAATTAAAGGATTATTAATTAACTCTATTTATTTTTTTTTGTTTTACAATATTAAAATCGATTAATCGAAATTAAATAATAACAATAAATTTTATAATCGCTTTTTGTACAATTCAATTTTTTCTCATTTTTTTCTTTTATTTTTGTTGTTGTTGTTGTTGTTGTTCTTTCATTTTTTTTCACATCATTAAATTTATTGCCACAAATAAAATAAACTTTATTTTTTTTTTTGTATGCTAATTTTGATTGTTCTTTCAACAAAAAATATAAAAACAAATAAAAATATAAAACTTAATTCTTATTTTTTCTAAAGGTTTCCTTTAAAAGAACAAAAACAAATTACAACGAATTTAAAGAATAATTTACGTTTATTGTTACCTTTAAACACGCGATTTAACTTTATTTTTCTAACTTATACTTTTTTTTTGTTGTTGTTCTTTCTCTTACCTCTCTCATTTTACCACAGGAAAAGATGAAGAGGAAGAGGATACAACATAACAAAAAAAAAAAGGCTAACCGTTTTATATTTTGATTAAGAAAAGTTCTAAAAAAATATTTGGTCAATTTCACTTTTCTTTATTCTGAAGTGCGAAAAAAAAAAAAAAAAAAACAAATCTTGAATAGAAAAGTTTTTCTGAATTGAATTTTTTCTTTTAAAAAGAGAGCCAACAACAACAACATCACAAATAAAAACTTTAAAGGTTATAAAAGTATCTAAGAAATGGCTATACGATTAGATTGCATTGAGGATATTTGTTTGTTAATGTATATATTGTGGGGGAGGTGAAGGCGGATATTTGTACCTATTATAAGAGGTGAAATTATAATTTGTCTTTCGAATTATATTATTATTTTTATAAGACATTATCCGCTGCACGATTTACGGAAAGAAACCACTTGCATTTTATGAATCATCAAAAAATAAAAAAGTATAAAATATAAAATAAAAATGTGAGATTTGAATAGAAATTTGTTGATTAAATTGCTTTTAAAATAGATTATTTTTTTTTTTCTTCTGTTTAAATTTAAATTTAAATTTAAATTAAATTTGAATTATTTTCAATCCATGGCACGATGCTTCAATTACATTTTTTTTTTTTTGCTTTTTTTTCCTTTTTTTTTATTCATTTTGGGATTTATTTAGAAAGATGCGAAAGAAGATTATTTTATTTTTGTCTGATATTTTTTTGTTGTAATTTTTTTTTTTTTTTTGAAGGTAAAAGAAAAAACTGTATTTAAAGTAATTCCACGTAAAATATAAATGAAGAGTTATTAAACTGAAACTCTCTCTCTATGACTCTGATGAATTGTTTTTAGGTTGTTTTTGTTTTACTTCTTTCATTTGCTTACTTCACTTTGTATTGCCAAAAAAAAAAAAATGTTTTTTTACCTTTTTTTTTCCCAATCATAAATGATAAATTTTGTTTCTTACAAGAATTGTAATAAATAAATTCTGATTGATTTCATATGCCATAATTTAATATATTTTTATTTATTTATTTATTTAGATAATTTAATGTTTCCGATCCATGAAATATTCTAATAAAAAATGAAATGAAATTGAATTAGGTAATTGGCCAATCTTAATTTTTTTTCTTTCTTGTTTGTACAAAAAATTATAATCTAACAATAAATCTCTCCAATAATAATTTAACGGATCCTTCACTTTATGACTTTATAACAAATTCGTAATTATATTATTTTCTAATCATAAAAGTGTAATAGCAATTACATATATACATATTTTTATATATATTTATTTACTCACCGCAAATCAAACGACCTTCCCTATAAGCAAAAAAAAAATATACAAAAATACAAAAGAAACAACAAAAATAAATTATTATGTGTGCGTGTTTGTCTACAAAGTTAACAAAGTTATTTTGAAAGTATCTTCTTTTGCGACAAATTTTTCTTAATTATATGTCAGTCAGTTAGTTATAAAAGATTCGTAGAATGAAAAAAAAAAATATACAATAAGCATAGCACCAGAAACAAAAAAAAAAAAAAATTACAACAAAAAAACAATAAAACCAACAACAATACAAATACTCCTATACAACATTAGTTGAGTAACTTTCCAGTCTCTTTATTTATTTACAACATCACTTGGTTTGAGTTATACCGTCTTTTTTTTTTTTTTTAAATAAAATACTTTAGTTTTGAATTGAATTCAACGATGAGGTCCAACTTAAAAATATATACGTATTATTTTTTCTTTTTCAAGTGAAAGGTCGTAAGTCTTGTACAATTGTGTCCACTGTTTTTCTTAAGCGTCAGATTTTATATGAAAATAAAAACCCCAACTAACTGTCGGTATATAGTCAGCTAATTTATACTTTTGACAAAAATTTTAGTTTTGATGCAAAAAAGAAAAATGTCCACCGCAGAAACAAAAATATATTTTGAATTCATATTTTCTTCAAGAGAAAGATCTAGTTGAATTTTTGTCTGAATTGTAATTTTGCACACAGAAAGGAATTTATTGTTTGGTCTGAGGTTTATATTTTTTATAAAGAAAACTTTATATAATTGAGGTTATTGTTGGTTGGTTTGGTTTTGTTTGCTTTTTTGTTGTCTTTGCATTTTTAGTGACGGAATATTAAAAAAATGTAAAATGATGAAAGAAAAAAAAAACTTCCGGTAACACAATTAACCACCGCGTGTTTATTTTATATGCCTTTTGTTCATCACATAAAGCTAATTAATTTTCCTTGACTAAAAGTTGAGCATCATCGTAAATAAGTTTCATTTCACTTTGATTTATAAATAAAAAATATAACCACAATTTATAAAATTTCAATAAAATCATTTTAATTAAATTAATCGGTTTTAAATACAATTAAAATTTTCCAAAGAAATTGGCATCATGATATTTCGTAATAATTAATTAAATTTATAATAATTTAAAATATGAAGGTAAAAAATTGGTCTCACACCAATTAAGTAAACCCGCGTAATTTTAATAAGGAGAGAAAAAAAAATTGTCGTCAACACAATAAGACGAGGTTAGGTGTTAATTTCTAATATTTATTTAAAAATTAAAAATAGATTGATAGAAGTGTTAAATAAGAGGATTTCTAAGACTCTTATCTTTTGTGTTCTGTCATTGGTAATTTTCGAATAAATTTCATGAATAGAATAATACCTTGAAATCATATAATAATTAATGATTAACAGAAATGATTGGACATAACCAATCTGATTAGATAATAAATATATAGACGAAATAATAAAACAAAATTATAACATCAACATTTTTTTTATTTGATTTTTTAACTCTTAATTGTAACGTTAAATTAAAAAAAAAAATGATTTAAATTACAAGATTATATTCTTTTTTATTGAAGAAAATGAAAATTAAAATAACCAACACTAATAATAAATAACACCAAAAAACAAGAAGAAAACATTAAAAAATAAAAAAATCGACAATCTTCGTGCCATCAAAATACACATCTACACAAACAAAAAAAATACTTTAAAAAAATAAAAAGAACAAGAAGAATAAAGAAAAAAACCAAAAACCAAAATTAAAAAAATTAAAAAGATTCATCGAACGTAAATTGTTGGTTAAATGGACATTACTTTCTTTTTCGATTGAAAGAAGAAGTTGGACGATGCACGGCTAAACAACATTTTTATTATAATAAACAATAACAACAACAACAACAGAAAATAACAAACAAACAACAACAAGCAACAATTTACAACAAGACTACAAACACAAACAATCTCGTTTTCAATAATGTCGAGGAAGTATATAAAAGCAAAATTTTGTTTTTGTATTTCTTATAAATGTTGTTTGGTCTAAGTATCTCTCTCCGTCTATATTTTTAATTCATGTTATTTCTTTCTTTCTTTTTTTTTTTTCATCATCTTTAGATATTTTCTTATTCTTCTTCTTTTTCTTACTTCTTATTATTAATCAGAAAAAATATTCTTTATTTAATCTTATGAAATTTATTTAAAAAAATAAGAATAAAAAAAAATACTGTGTCCATATTTTGTAAAATTAAATTTCATCATGATGATTGTGCTGTTATGGCTGTGAAACTCAATAAAACACGCATATTGAAATGAATTTAAACGTGTTACAAATACACAGAGGCAATTCCCAATTTTTAGTAATAAAACAAAATAATAATAATAAAATGTGCGACATTTGAAATTAGCAGAAGAAGAAAAAAAATAATGCTTTACATATTTTTATATAGAGAAAAAAAAAATGGAAAGGATTTCGATAGTTTTCACAAATTGAAGATATGTATTATATAGCCGTACATCGATTATCATCTCACGACCAAAAGTTAAAAATAATAAGAAAAAGCAAAATGAATAAGAAATAAAAGAAGAAGTAGAATAAATTAAAAAAAAAAAAAAAATCGCTAAAAAAAACTCTCTCAATTTGCATGACTTCCAGTTTCATTTTTCATTTCATTTCAGTTGTTTTTTTTTTCTTTTATTTTGTTTTACTTTTATTTATTCCTTTAGTTCAGTTTTTGTTATGAACAATCGTACATTTTTATAAGAATTGCATTTTGTACAACCAGACAAGATGTTAGAGATGCACAAGATGCTACCAGCAGCATATTTTTATATGTCGTGGTACTTTTTGTTTATTTCTTTCTTTGTATTTTCTTTGAAAATTTTTGATTTCTCTTTACATATTCCCAATAATTTACATAATTTATCAATTGTTAATTGTTCATTATAAAGTACAAATATTGAAATTTCCATTGTTCATATTTATTCTAACTACATTCAGAGACATTAAATGATTATCATAAATTATTCATTATTAAGTGATCCTTAAGTATTCGGCAAACGATTTATCTGTTTACTAATTATTAATAAAATGTCACTTATAAATGTGTAATTTTTCTTAACAAACATAAAATTTTCTTTTCTTTATTTTGTTTATAAAGAATTACCGATTTATTATTTATAATTGATGAGTTGTTTTTATGAATAATGATGAATGATAAATAAATCTTTATCTATTCAAATATTTAGCAATAACAAACCAATAACAAAATAATAAACAAGATAATTTATATTCATGATTTTTCAGTTATTTTTTTTCTAACAAAATTCAAAAGAAATAAAAGACCAATGAGCTCGTGCGCGAAACATTGTACATTAACTATGCTCAATCATAGGCAAAAAAAAAAAAAAACAAAACAACAACGAAGCATAATTTAATTGTCATCTCATGCCAAAAGTCATGTTTGTTTAAAATAAAATTATTTAACAAAATAAAAAAAAAGGAACAACAACAAAACACACGAAGATCAACTAACATCATAATAAAGAAGAAAACCAACAAACAAAAAAAAAAATAAATAAAGAAGAAACAGATGAAGAAGACGAAAGAACTTTAATATGAATTTTCAAATTGATTGTGCAATATCCGAAAAAACCAGAAAAATTTTGCTTTATTATAAGATTCGGTTTTTTTTTTGTTTTGATTTTTGTTCCGTCTTTTAAAAGATTTTTGTTGTTTCTGTCGTCTTTTATTTTGAATTTTTTATTTTGTTTGGTGTTTAGTGATCGCGCGAGTAAAATGTTTTTACGTGAATTCTTTTTTTTTTTTTGTCTTTTCGTTTTGTCTTTCTTTCTTTATATAAATCCATATTAAGAAAATGATCGCGCGACTTTCTGAAAATAAAAGCAATAATAATAATAATAATAACAACAACAAGAGTAATAATAAATGGGCAGTCTCAGCAGCACAATATACAATGAAAACAAAAGAGAACCGCTAATCAAAAGTACCGAGTCCAAACAGTTGAGAGTTTTTTTTTTTAATAAAGAATTCTATACAGTTTGCCATGATGAAAATATATTAAAAAAAAAAAATAATAAAAAATTAAATGAAACAATTTAAAATGATGAATTATAAATTCAGTGCAAAACAATCACCTTCAAAAATATTCAACCGCAAATACGAAAAAAACCACACTAAACACATCTCTAAATTATATATTTTGCTTTTGTTTTTTTTTTTTTTTGTTGTTGTTGCTTTTTTTTTTGTCTTTCAGTTGTTCATTCTTTTTACATAGTTTTTTATTTTTGGCGTTATTCGCGACTCTATCAGTATTTTTTTTCTTCGTTATATATTTATACTTTCACTTGTCTGAACTTCAACTTTTTATCTTCAATTTAAATCAATTTTTGTTTCTATCAATTTTCCCTCTTCTTCTTTCTTTCTTTATTTATTTATAAAATCTACAACAAAATATTATAACTATTTTTTTTTTGTTTTATTAAAAATTCTCTTTCTGCAGAATGAAATCATCGACTGACCTAAATTTTGTATAATATACGACGAACAACAAAAAAAATGGACGGACAAGAATATCAAGTTTTATTTGAGAGAAGAAATAAAAACAATGTTTTGTGAAAAATTTCAAATTTATTCTGAATAAAAAGCAAAAGGTTGATGGCGTTTCTTTCCATAACTTTTGAAGAAAAAAATTAGAAAAAAAAAAATTTATCCTATCTGACTTTTAATTGTGTTTGAAGTGTGTGTATGATTTCCTTTTTTTTTCGTAAATATCAAAGCAGTTCAAAACTTTTAACTTATGAAATTCAGAGTCCAATGATTTTTTTTTTCAATTGTTGTTGTTATTATACAAAGAGCTTTACTCTGTTAGAATTAAAAAAAATGAAACTGGTGCAATTAAATATACGTTTTTTATTTTGCTGTTTTATTTGTTGAACAGAAAAAACAAAAGTGTCATAGAGTTTATTAAAATAAAAAATAGAAACGCAAAAATTTAAAAGGCAAAACTATTAAAGAATCTCATCAAATGTAAATCTATAATTTTAAGAGCAATAATATGTATTAATAATGTAACCGAAACACACCTTTTCCTTTTTGTATATTTTAATCATCATCACGATCATATAAGTTAATTTTAACCATTTATTTTTTTTACTCTTTCCTTTTGGTTCAATCTCGTTTTTTTTTTTTTGCTTTGGTTGTTACAGCGAATTTATAAATTATTTATGATTATTTATTTAACAACATTTTATATTTATTATTAACAATAACAATAATAATAATAACAAATTAAAACTTATATTGAAATTTTCCAAAAGGTGTCACTCTTAATTTTCTTCTAAGTAAAATATTTTCTTTTTCTTTCTTTCTCTTTCTTTCGTTCTTCTAGAAAGATGATGCGAAATATTTTGTAAAAATTTCTAATTTTATAATTTGTGTGTTTGTGTTTCTTTTTACCATAAATGTTAATTTTGATGTGAATTTTGAGTCACGATAAATCATCATATAAGTTGATGACTAAAAATCATTTACAGATGAGTACAATATGACGTTATACGACAACGAAGACGACATTGACTTCAATAATGTAAAGGAAAAAGTGTTTATGAAAATAACATTCCATTTTTTTTTCTCTCTCTCTCTACTAACTCTTACTCACTCTCTCTTTCTCTCTCTGTTGTTGCGTTTATAAATATTTTTTTTTGTTGTTTTTTTCTTTAATTTGATTAAATTGCAAATTAGAAATTACAATTAACGATTGATTGGATGGTATTGGTGTATTAATGCAAAACTGATTTAAATGGGTATGGGCGAATAATTGAAAGTGAATGGATTGGAAAAAATTTATTATGAAGATTATAAATGGGATGGGAGGTCATCTTCAATGATGCTTTAAAGACATATTTGAATTTACTTTGAGTGAAATAAATGATTTCGTTAATTTTATGTCAATTACTCTTGTAGAATTTTTTTTGGCTTGTTGAATTTTATTTTTTTTGTTAAAAAATATGACAAATTTTTTTGTTAAATGATGCAATAACGCAGGAAATTATTTTCAAAGTGAAATTTACAAAACAATAAAAATTACTGAGAAACCCCTGAAATCTTCAAAACAAAAAATAAAATTAACAAATTTTACTTTCCTCATTCTGATGTTGTAAGATATTTGGGATTTTTTGGATTAACATTTCGTCTTTGCCAAAAATTGATACATCGACCTTGACGAGGTGGTAAAATTTATTTATTTGGTTATTTTATTTAGATTAAGTTTAACAAATAATATTAAAATTTCAACAATTTCTCCCCCTCCCACACCAAAAAAAAGATAAATCGAAAACTAAGAAAAAAAGTTAAATAACCAAGAAAAAAAAAATGCGTAAAACTATAAAATCTGAAACATTTGAAAAAAAAAGAAGAAACAAATAAATGAATGTTGAAACATTTGAATTTTTGTGTTGGTTAAAAGCATTTTGATGTTATAAAATATTTGAATTTTTACGTATAATGATGGTTTTTGGATCAATATCATATAAAGTGCAATCAACGAACCAAAACATTATTCACAATCGACCACTGAACACTTCAGTTACTCATTCTCTTCACTAAATATATTCGCCTAAAAAAAAAACAACAACAACAACAAGTATGTGTAAATTTGCAATCTAATTCTATTCAATTATAGGCATACACATCAAAACGAATCATTTCCTCATCAACCACCAAAAAAAAAAATGTTTTAATCAAAAATAAAAAAAAGAATTGAAAAAAATAAATCCTAAAATGAACGAATTTTTTTTTAAAGTGAAGAAAATAAAAAAAATGTGGTTTACAAATTTATTCCACATAAATCATTAAAAACAAAAACAAAAAATTAACTTTACCAATTTTTATGCATTTTTAATAAAAAAAAATAAAATATGGAAAAATAATTGAGTGAAATTTTATTCATTTTGCTAAATACAATTGCCAAAAAATTCACACATTTTTGTCAAGGTGAATTTTTTTCTTTTCTTTCTTTTACATCTTTCTTAATTTTTCCATTCTTCCACTCATCTTTTGACTTTTTTTTTTCTTCTTCTCTTATGTTGCTGTATTCGGCTTTTTATTTTCTTATGCATCGTTTTTTTTTTGTTTTGTTTTGTTTATATTCTTCTTTTTAATTCTGTGCGCGACATTGTGTTGGCTAATTTTATTTTTTCTATACATTTTATTTTGTCAATGAAATGAAAGGAAACTTTAAAAGCTTCTTCTTTTAATGATTAGGATGATGAGTGAAAGAGGATAGAGGTTAAAATGGATAAATTTTTAATATTTTTTGTTTGTGTTTAATAACCGTAATTAATTTGGTGAATATTTTTTTTTTGATATGTTAATTTATATTATTTGATGATGATGATGATGAAGATGTTGTTAATGATAAATAACTAAACATCTTTATATTTGTATACAAATTTTATTATGCTATTGTTTAATTAGAATAATAAAAGAGAAGTTCCGATTTCTTTGAATATTAAATATTTTTATTATTATTAATATTTACACTTCTTTTTTAAATGATGATGTTAATCAAGATGATGATGATAATCAAGATGATGATGATTAAAATATTGTAGGAAAAAAAAAAACAACATGAATGAAAACAGAGCGTGAGAAATACAGCAATATATTATTATTATAAATATTTTAAATGAAAAAAGAAAATAAAGCGAATAATTTTAACAATTTATAAAGGAAATGTCGGTCACATTGAATCAAACTAAATGTTCACTTTAGTTAATTGTGTCTGTTATTATTTGTAACATTTTCAAAATATCCTTAAAATCTTTTCTGTACTTATTAAATAAATGAAGTCATGTTTTATTATCAGACGGATCCCTTATAAATTGGATCTCATGTGAAATTCATTGCACATTTACAATTACTAAGATATCAAGATTTGTTATAATTACAATAAATTGTTACGTAAAAATCTAAAATATGGTAAAAAATTGTTCTAAAATTTAATTTACAATAAAAAAAGAATCGTATCTATCTTTTTATATACAAAATAAATTACAGTCAAATGAGAACATTTAAATGTTTTTCTTATGAATTTTAATTTTACTTTCATTTAAATTTAAAAAATAATGGGCCCTTTTATATTCTAATAAATTACGCTGACGTAATTTCTATGATGAAGAGAATTTCATTTCTTTTTAAAAAGAAATAAAAAAAAAACGTTAATAATTATTGTTTGTTGTAGAAAAAAAAAAAAAACAGAAACAAAGAAGAAGAATAAACCGAAAGAATATAAAAAATGATGAAAATTTGCATTAATAAAAGAGCCGACTCTTTGAAGTGCCCCCCACCCCCCTTCGTACTTTGTAAATAAAGATAATATCACAGTTCAAACAACTTATCGATCCGTTAAAAAATTTATATTACTGACAAAAGAATACAAGAGAATGGACAGTGTTAATAGAATTTCCTTCCGGTGATATTATTTAAGAAGTAGCTGATTATGACGTTATCTACTTAACACAAATAAATGTGGATCCTGTTGTAAATATTTACGTTAATTTTAATGGAATGACTACGGCAATAAGAAGGTATTATCCACTGCACATACATTTTTTTTTTGTTCTTTTAGCCAAAGAATATTTTAATTACAGAAATACATTTTAACCATGGAACCGTAACAACATTTATTTATTTATTCAATGAATTGACCAAAATTAAAATCAGTTTTAATTATTATTTTTTTGTGTTTTTTTTTTCTCAAATCAAAAATTTCTGATAATTAAAAGTAAAATCGAAAATCTCATTAAAAATCGTTACTTAATTAATGAAAAACTTAAACAAAAAAAAATTTAATTAAATCAATTAAAAATAGAAGAAGAACAAAAAATTTATACGTTTAAAAATCCGTTTATATTTTATTCAATTAACGTTAAAAAAACACACATACACACACACACTCACATGAAGCAAATAAAAAATAAAAACAATTTCTAGAATTTCTCATATGCCCTACTTCGAGGCTAACATTCGACTTTTTTTTTTTTAATTTTGGTAATATTGACACCAAAAACAAAAAAAAAATAAAGAAGAAAAAAAAATAATAAAAACAAGCAACAAAATATTTTCAACTGTATCGTTTCATTCTTGTTGCTGTTTTTTTTTTGTTTGTTTTATAAGATTTGGTAAACGTAAAATATATTTTTTTGTTTGTTTTTGTGAAAATCCAATCAAGATTAATCATAAGACATTTGGTGTTATTTGTGTTGCACTCACAATTTTGTTGCGTTTAACATTTTATGAATTGTTCCACTCCGTTTTTTTTTTCTTGCCTTCAAGTTTAATCTTTATAAAAATGTAACATTTTTGTTTAACTCTGTTGTACAATTGAACTGAATTCGTTGTAATAAAACAATTGATTTAATTAAGCAGATTTTATTATATTTTTTTTTTTTGATTTGTTATTGTTGTTGTTATTTTTTCATCTTAAAACAAAAAATAAAAATTGCTTTCTTTACACTTCCGTCAAAAATAATAAAAAGCTGTGTTGTTTTTTTTTTCTCCTGTTCTGTTATAATGTAACGTAACATACATATTTTGTGAATGCGCACATAAAATACTTTATTAAATATTTTTATATTTTAATTTTTAATTTTAATTTTAATTTTAATTTTAATTTTTTTTTCTTGTTGAACGCAATTTTTTTTTTTCTTTTTAATTTTCATAATTTTTTGTTGTTGTTTTTGTTTCTCTTTTTTTTCTTTTTTTTTTTGTTCCTGTTTTGTTTTTGTTGTTTAGACGCGGGCGGTTTTCAATTAGAGTTCATTATTTTCAACTCATATGAAATTTTTTGTATTATTATTTAGATTGAAAATAAAAAGAAAAAAGTTTTGAAAATTTAAATTAAATTTAATTCATTTTTTGTAGAGCAAAATTTTTTATAAAAATTTTGAAATGTTTTATACCTGTCGGAAATTATCTTTATCTTTATGAAGCAACAACAACAACAACGCAACACAACAACAACAACAACAAAATAAACATCTATTTTTGGATGTTAAATATCCAAAATTTATTCATTGAATTTCATTCAAAATATAAAAAAAAAATAAAAATAAAAATGAATTCAAAGAAGAAAATAAAAAATCATTTCATCCAAATAGAAACGAAGAAAAAAAAAATACGTTAATAATTTTGCAAACAATAAAAATATGTGAAGAAGGTGAATGCTTTTTTTTTTGTATTTTGTTCATATACAGAAGAATTAAACTTCATTGTTTCTATTTATTTCTTATTTATTCTTCTTCTTCTTCTTCTTCTTCTTTTTCTTCTTCTTTTTCTTCTTCTTTTTCTTCTTCTTTTTCTTCTTTAATTTTTAAAATTTTATTTATTTTGATGATTTTCTTTTCTTCCTCTTCTTCTTCTTCCTCTATTTTGTTGTTGTACTTATTGCTTTTCGGAAGAAAAATCATTTCTTTGTAATTCAATCAAATCAATTTTTTTTTTTATTTTGTTAAATGAAAGAAATGAAAACAAAAAAAAAAATAGGTACTGTGTTTGAATTTTAAATAAGCAACAGAAAAAAATGTTCGTATACAAGAGACAAGACTAATAAAATTGTTAAATAAAAAATAAATAAATGTAGAAACAAAAAAAAACGATATAAATTAAAAAAATGGTAAATTTTCCATGGGAAAGAGAAAAAAAAATATATTGAAGATTGAAGATGATGAAAATATTTATGTGCGAAGAAGAAAAATTAAAATAAAAAAATGGAAAATCTTCTTTAATTGAAAAAAAAAAAAAAAATGGTTGAGTAAAGAGAAATAAAAATATTGAAATAAAAATAATAATAAATGGTATCCACCAATGTACCTTCTCCTATATGTGAAGATCCCAATAAACACAATAGAATGTGAAAATTGAAACCGTTTTTAATCAATTTAATTAATTAACAACAACATCATCATACTGAATCTAATCCTCATCCTCATATAAAGAAAAAGTGTATTTATTACAGTTGTTTTTCTTCTTCTGTTTTGTTCAACTGTGTCTATGAACAATTTAATAATAATAATGCATAACAATTGTTTTTTTTGAAAAGAAGTGACGGTAATTAGTTCGTCTTGTACCTACTTATTTTTATTATTATTATTATGATTATTTTTTTTTTTTTTCGCAACTTGGAAAGTAAAGTAATGTATATTGAGAATAAGACTTTATACGTTATGTAATTTCTTCTATATTTCTTTTCTTTATTGCACAATTTATTTTTTTTTTTTTTTGTTCATTTTTTTGTTCATTTTTAATTTTATATTCATACTTTTGGACTCTGTCAGATTGGTTGTGATGGGACATTCTGGTATTATTCGCACAGAATCGAATAGTTTTAGTTAGAGTAAAAAATATTCTTTTGAATTTTTAAAGAAATCAACGAATAGAAATATATAATTTTAAAATAATGAATATGAATTAGTTTGATGTTTTAATTTTAATTATATAATTTCTTTATTAAGATGAAATGTACGAATTTTTTTTGATAGAATAAAAAGAAAACAAAAATTTTAAAATGCACCAAACTCTATATCTTGGTCTTCCCTTTTACTTCTGTTATATTGTAGTCTGGTTTTGTCTGTTATTTTTTTTGATGGTTGTAATGTAATTGTTGAAGACCGTGGTTTTGTCTGTCTGCTGTCCAATTCGAGTTTGTCTTTTACCACAGGTTTTTAGTGGGCTTTTATATAAATAAAAATTTTCATGAAAGTCATTCAAATTTACCAGATGGTTGTTTTTTTTTTTTTGTTTTTTTGTTTTTTCATTTCATTTTTATATTAAAATAAGAAGAAGAAAAAAGAAAGAATTATTATGATGGCGATTCATTTATTTGAAGACCATCATACCACTTTTTTTTTTTCTTTTAATGTTATTCAATTGCTGCATTGCATTCTATTCAGAGTTTTTTTTCTCTCTCTCTTTCTCTCTCTCTGTCTCTCTCTTTCTCTCTCTGTTACGTTTATAGTTAGTTTTTTTTTTCTTCTTTTCTAGTACAGTTGATCGACTGGCCCTGAACCAAAATTAAGAAGAATAAAAAAAAAATTTAATATAATTCGATTACGAAAATGTTAAAAAAAAAATTCTCTTATTCTTTCAAATAGTTGTTTTTTTTTCTCTAAATAAAAAAAATACTTCTTCTTATTCTTCTTCTTCTTCTTTTTTAATTATACATTATTGATGATGTAATGGTTTGACAGCAGCTGAGTAGAGAAAAAACAACAGAAAATACTTTAGTGAAAAAAAAAAATATTTAAGTTAAATCGAAAGAAGATGGACCATTTTTTATGAAGAATAAAAAAAAAATATTTCTTCTTCTTTGTTACGATGATTAAAAATGATAACGAGAAATTTTTTATATATAGACAAAATAAATACTTTCGATTGTTTTTTTTATTTATTTTTTTTATGAATGCATTATGTATGAAGGGAGATGTTGTATGATGTGTGTGTGTGTGTGTGTGTGAGTGTGTGTGTGTATAAAATAATACATAATATCTTTATTACAAGATTATCATCTATTATAAACTGTATACAAATCATAAAGGCTGTCAATATAAATATTAGATTATTGTCTTAAAGAAACAACAATAATGATGGGTCTCTTTATTTTAATTTAAGACAAAACATAGAAAAAAAAATATAATAAGGAAGAGATTTAACTAACTTACTATTAACATCAACTATCATGCAAACGTTATTATTGTTTAATTTTAAATATTAAAAAAAAAAAAGTTACATTACATAAAATATGAACATTTTACTTTTATTGTTTTGTTGCTATTATTATTTGTTGCTGTTTTAAATCTAATCTAAAAATGTGTACAAAATATATTCCATTCTTTTTGTTTATACATATTCAACATTATAATTTATGTAACATTGATGGGATTTAGAAGATTTATTGTTTGTTTCACTGTCGACATATCTAAACATAAAATACTACATTAGTCTAGAAAACACTCTCTTAACGGGTGATGCAGTCTGTGTGCAGTATTTACTATGGCAGGTTGTTTTATGTTCAGTTTTCTTTCTTTTTTTTTTTACATTTTTTCTTTTCAAAATAAAATCTCAATTTTATAATCTGCGAACACATTCTGATATTCTGAAATTTAACACGTCCGCAGCAACTAAATTTAAACTTTTACCTTTTTTTAAGAAAATGAGATCCTAAAATATTGATTAGTTGTTTTTTTTTTTGCCTAAGTTCATGCAATCTAATAATAATTTCAGTTTACTTTTTTATTGAAGTAAAATTTTTATTTATTATTTAATTTTTTAAAAATGTTTGCATGTTGATAAATGCAATAATTTTTGTCGATTACGAAATGACAACGTACAGAGTTTATGGTAGTCCAAAAGTCAAACAAACAAAAAATTACAACCGAAAAAAAAAGCAGAACAACCAAATAAAAAAAAAACAAACATAATTACGTTGCCTTGAAATTATGAGTAACAGAAAAAATAATTATGATATTGACCAGCTTTTAGAAATGATGTCTTTATTTTACACATTATGAACGTTTTGTCCAAAAAAAAACAAAAAATACAACAACAACAAAATATGTCAGAATTATGTCACCACGGTCTGATGGTTTAAAGTGCATTTTGTTATTTTTTTATGTCATAAATATATAATTAAAATACATGAAAGGGGCAATTATTATTGTCACTACTTGTCTCTAGACCGTCTGCTTATGAATATTATAATTTAATAAAAATCTATTAATATTTTATGTTAACAATGCAATGAAAGTGAATTTTAATTTGCAAATAAACGCATAATGATTCCACAGGTATTTTCAGAGAAATAACCGTAAATCTACAGTAAAAAATTTTAAAAAAAAAACACACACACACACACATTAAAATTACGCGTACAGAATTTTTGAAAATTATTCATTTGGCAGAAATAGAAAAATAAATAAATTTTAAATTCGTCTTTTGACCACAATTTGAAAATTAATAGACATCAATTTTTTTTTATTCAAAACACACAAAAAAAAAGTACAATCTTTGTAAAAAAGACACAATAAACATTTTTGTGTTTTAGTTTGTTTTAGTAAAGGAAAGGATTAATCTGGGAAATAGAATAAAATTGTAAATTTGTTTTAATTGACAAAAGGAGAAAGTATACAATTTTTTTTTGTTTTTTGTTGGTTATAATTTATTTTGTGTGTTTATTTTTTTAGTAGAATTTCCTTTTTATTTTTAATGACACTTTCAATAATGTCACTTAAATTTTTTAAACAATTTTTCTTTTTAAAAATTGTTTTTCTGGAAATTGAAATTGAAATTAAAAACAATTTCAATACGACAAATAATAATGTAAGAAAAAATAACAAGATTATTAAAACTTCTATATTTTCTAAAACATTACACGTACATTATAAAATGTAGAATGATCATTAATATTATTATTATTATTATTATCATCATCATCATCATCATCATCATCATCACCAACAACATTAGACATGAAAGTGAAAAATTCCAAATGGTATTAATTGACTTATCCGCGCGACTTCTTGTCTTTTTTATTTTTTATTTTTTTAATTTTGTTGATGAATATTTTTTTTTTTTACTGTTTAACGGCATTTCGTGTTTTACATCCGAAATGACGATGACGATAAAGCAATGCAGTTTTTTTCTTCTTCTTGTGTTTAATGAAAATGAACTGAATTTTTATTTCTTCCTTAATTTCTTTTATTTTATTTTCGATTAATTTTAATCTTCTTACATACCGAATCTAAATTATTAATTACTTTTAAATTTCTATATTGAAAATTATTGTAAGAAGTTAAGATGTGGATGACTCTTTTTTCTTATAATTTTTATTATTAGTTTAGACGCACCTAAATTAAAATGTTTTTTTTTTTTTGAATAAATTTTGAAAAACTAAAAATATTTGCATAAATAAAAAGCAAATAAATCTATTCATCGATTAATTATTAAAATAGAAATATATTATTTATTAGATTTTTAAAGAAATATTTAAACAAAATAATAACGATTATAATCTCTACACAAATCTGATATCGTCTTTCTTTTTTAATGATCAGAAACCATCACCTTCATTTTATTAGATTAAGAAATTTATGTTAATTTTATTAACAGAAATTTTTATATAACCAACAAAATATATTTATTATTTTTTATAAGATTTGATCTTTCTTCTTAAAACAGAGAAAAAAAAAATTATTGCCAAAAAAAAATAATGAAGGTACCTTCATTTTATGTTTGATGACGTCAGAGAATTGTATACAGGAAAAATTTTGCAATAAATAAATTGTTAATAAATGAAATAAAAATATAAAAGTTTTTTTTTTTTGAAAACAATTTTTATCGCAACTAAAGAAGAAAAATGGGAAAGAAAAATTGTATGTTTGTATTTTATGATTGTATGGTTACTTGTTACCGGGTCCTCTCTCTCTTTGTAAGAAATTCACCCAACATTACTTTAATGTTTACAAATACATTGTTATATTTCATTGTGATTGTATATTTGTATACGGAATAATATTTTAAAGAAGATGGCTATTGCTTTTGGACAGTTTGCAGTGTGTATATTATACGAATTTAACCCCACCAAAAAACACAAGTGAATGCTTTTTTGAATCTTGAATAGAGTCTTTCGTTTTAATTTTAGGTTTGTATTGGACTATCTCGGTTAGGTATAAATTGAATAACTTACCAGAATATCTTCAGTCAATCATCAGTTTCTGCTCAAATATCAAACGAAAATGAGAGCTTTTATATTACTTTCTTGTTTGGCAATCGCCGCGGCCAGGCCAGAAGCCGGTTATAGTTATAATCGTCCTTCTGGAGGACATTCTGGTGGAGGAGGAGGAGGACATGGCAGTGGTGGTCTATCCTTAGGAGGCGGTGGAGGACATGGTGGAGGAATTATTTCCTCAGGAGGCGGTGGTGGTGGACACGGTGGTGGTGGATTCAGTGGTGGATTCGGAGGAGGAAGTTCATTCTCCTCTGGTTCAGGAATTAGCTCAGGATTCGGTGGATCCAGTGGAAGTGGTGGATTCGGTGGTAGCTCCGGATTTGGAGGTGTGTTATCGTTCCAAAAAAAAAAAAAAGAATTTAACAAAAAAATAATAATAAAGTTTTAGTTATTAAAAGTGACGAGTTTTTTAAGTTCCATCATGTGGATTAAAAATGTGCGCCATACTAATCAGCTTCATTGGATTACAATTTTTTACTATTGGACTATTTTTTTTTTGTGTGATCATCATAGTAAATTAACGGGATTGTTTACAATGATTCTACAAAAAAAAATACTATCATCGTCATTTTACTATTTTAATAACTTCATTATTAGTTTTTGTTTTGTTTTGTTTTTTTTTTCTTGGATTTCCTTTTTATTTTTTTTCCTTATAAAAGAAATTAAATTAATTTGTTCTTTTTTGTAGGTGGATTTGGAGGAGGCAGTGGTGGAGGATTCGGCGGTGGCGCATCAGCCATTGTACAAAAACACATCTACGTTCATGTTCCACCACCGGAGCAAGAAGAATTCCATGCCCCAAGACAAATTCCAGTTCAACAAGCCCAGAAACATTACAAAATCATCTTCATTAAGGCTCCATCTCCTCCAGCTTACCAAGCACCAATTATCCCACTTCAACCACAAAACGAAGAAAAGACATTGGTATACGTTTTGGTCAAGAAACCAGAAGAACAACAAGATATTGTTATTCCACAAGCTGCTCCAACACAGCCCAGCAAACCAGAAGTTTACTTCATCAAATACAAGACCCAAAAAGAAGGAGGCGGTGGTGGTGCAATTGGTGGTGGATTAGGAGGAGGATTAGGAGGAGGATTAGGTGGAGGATTAGGTGGAGGATTAGGAGGTGGATTAGGAGGTGGATTAGGAGGTGGACTCGGTGGTGGATTAGGAGGTGGACATGGAAGCAGTGGACTCGGCGGTGGACTCGGTGGAGGACTTGGTGGAGGTATTGGTGGAGGACATGGTGATATCGGTTCTCTAGGAGGCAGTGGACATGGTGGTGATATTGGAGGCTCTGGAATCGGTGGAGATATTGGCGGCGCTGGACATGGAATTTCAGGTCCTTCAAGCTCTTATGGACCACCAGGCAAATCAGGACCATACTAAATACAATGAGATTGTTAGCTAGTCCTATTCCTCTTGTCTTTTGTAAATAATTTTTTCTACATTTAGTTTCTAGTATTATTTTTATGTATAAACCTATTTACGTTTTTTGCAATAAAACGGTGACAAAATAATATACATTTTTTTATTTTAAATTATAAAACCTTAAAACACACACACACACAATCCCTGAAATGTTTCTCTTGTTACAGTTTAAAGCGGACATCTCGCCGTTGGCTCTACTTTCAAACATTCTTCTTCTTTTTTTTAATAATAGTTAACTTATTTCCCAAACCTAGAAACAAACAAACAAAATGAAAAAAACCGAAATGAAAAAATTTCTATGTTTTATTATTAATCGACTGTCTAAAAATTTTATTTCCGAAATTAAATCTCATTTCATCAGATTAAAGAAGAAAAAGTAAGAAACGAAAAAAAAAATTAAAATTAAAATTAAAATTAAAAACAAAACAGAAGAATAGAAAAGAAAAAAAAAAATTTTCAACTTACTTCAACATTAAATCCAGCTCATCTTCATCTTTTCTTCATTTCTCCTCTGATTATTATCTCTTCGTTAATTCTTCTTGTTTTCTGTCTTATTCTTTCATTTCGTCTATTAACATTTTTTTTTCTTAAGATACCAGAAAGAAAGAAAAAACAAACTAAAATCTAACAAAAAAAAAAAAATAACAGAAACGAAACAGAAGAAAATAAAATATAAAGTTGATTAATATTCGCCAATTAATGAATTTCGAATCATTCGCTGTTACTTTTTTTGTTATTGTTGTTGTTTATTCTTGTAATGATGTTGATGCGATTGTTGTTTTGTGACCGAGCAGAGTGAAAGTACGACATATGGCGTTATTTATAAGAATAATATAAGAGAAAAAAAAAACCTAATTAAGCAAAAAAAAAAAAGTATAAAAAATATAAAAAAAAGAAGAAACATTCCGTTTTATTATTTTTGTGACTGTTAAAAATTTTTTTGACGCTATCAAATTCAATGGAAACAAACATCAGGAGAGTATAACAATAATAATAAAAATAATAAAAAATATTAAATTAAATTCAAATGGAGACATTGAATAAAAAAAAAAAATCTTAGACGAGAGAAATTAATAAATTCTTTTTTTTATAAAACAAAAAAAAAATAACGAAATAAATTATGCAATTTAACTGAATTCTTTTATTTTTCTTTCGTCTTTATTTTCATATTATTTATTTTTCATCTTTTGTTTACCTTCGAAATATCTTCTGTTTTTTAAATCTCAGAACTTTCATTTTTTCTCAAATCTTTTCTTTAAGTGGGCTCAGTTTTGTTTTTTGTTTTTTTTTTTTTTAGAATTGTTTGCATTTCTCGTTTATCCGTACTTGTTGTTACCCTTAGCCTCCTTCTTCAAAACTTTTTTTAAGTTTGTACTTTTCCAATCATTTTATATATATGTTTCTGTTAAACTCAAGGTCGACATTTCATTTTTACACTTAATTTAACTTCTCTTTTTTTTTTTTTGTGAAAGACAAATAAACGTCAACTTTTGATAAATGTGAATGCTAAAAAATATTTAACCAATCAATTTATAATTAATCATTTTTACTATGATTGATTTATTTTTATTATTATTTCGTTTTTTTTATGGACAACAGAATCTTCTTACTGGAATTGCTAAGTTTCCGCTTATGTTTTCATCGATTTTCTGTTCAGCAGCATTTAAAAAATAAATAAATAAATAAAAGACATTAACCACAACAAAACGGCGAAAAAAAAAACAAAAACAAAAACAAGACAAAATAAAATAAAATATAAAATAAATACTCAACAACTGCCGGTTTTCATTTTCTTCGTGACTTTCAACTTTTTGCTTTTCAATTTGGCAAAGTGAAGAAGAAAATAAAAGAAAAGAAGAAGACGAAAAAAAACAAAATGAAAATACAAAATACAAAATACAAAAAAAAGAAAACAAACAATTTTTCTTTTGTTCAATTATAAACTTATAAGTTTAGTTTAGTTCCCAAGTTCCCACGCTAAAATTCTTCATCATCCGTTATAAATTAATAATAATAATTTTTTATTAATACAACAACAAAAAAAAAACACGAGAGAAACAAAAAAAAATACTTACTTTTATTTGCTATTGAAAATAATTTCATGAATATGTCGTCTTATTGTTCCAGTTAAGTATAGTACCAACTTAAGTGTGCTATAAAATCTATAACAACTCCATTAAATATTCAATTTAATTATTGGGATATTGAGTTAATTTTTCGCAAAATAAAAGCATGCTATAAAATTATGCTATTAAAATTTCTGCCATAAAATATTAACTATAAAAAAATATTATTTCGCCTTCCTTTTTATTCCTCATTAAAATTTTTCTATCTAAAAATAACATTTGATCATTTCACATATTTTATATTATCAATACTCGTAATCATCATCATAATATTCAACAAATTAATTATTTAAATTTATTTTTTTTATTTAACAAAACTGAATAACTAATAAACCAGGTGCATCCAAGTATAATTCCTATTAGGCCACTTTTATAAACGTGCGTAACATTAA
Organism: Pedicia rivosa; assembly: GCA_963082725.1. Taxonomy (NCBI): domain Eukaryota; kingdom Metazoa; phylum Arthropoda; class Insecta; order Diptera; family Pediciidae; genus Pedicia; species Pedicia rivosa. Next base: position 12,421,669 of record OY720151.1, on the reverse strand, counting down.
AGATGCTCTTAAAGATGGCATATTACCAGTGAAAGCATATAACCAAAGACCAAAAAAAAAAAAAAAAACGTTAAATAAATTTTATGCTAATTTTTTTCTCCACATTTTTTTCCCAACGCCGTAAAAAAAAAAATCAAAACATAAAAAAAAGAAGCAAAACACAGAAAATAAAAAACGGAACTTCAAAAAAAAACCAAAACATTTATTTAATATAAATTAAAATCGATTGACTTTAAAGTGAAAATCATCTGGTTTTTTTTTGTTTGTTCCTCATTCCTCATTTGTGTTAATTTTAAATTAAGTTATTTTGGTTTTATTTAAAAAAGAAAAAAAGCGTACCTGCTTGTTTTTTTTTTCCTTAAATCAATTAAATTTGTTATAAAAAAAATATTTGTTCATTTTGTTTTTGTTTTTTGGTTTTTCTCTGTGTGAAGAATTGAAGAGAAACACTTTCATATGTGCGTTAAATAAAATGAAATGACAACAACAACAAAAAAAATAATTTTTCCTTTCAATTAAATATTTCAATAAAAATATAAATATATAAATGAAATTGAATACGTATAATGCAATTTAAACAGCCGTGCCACTTTATTATATTTTAACATAAAATTCTTCATTTCTGGGTAATTCATTTTCGAGTTTTATAATTAAATCAAGATTTTTAATAATAATGAGAACCAGTATTTCCTATACATAAATAATCATAAATAAGAAAACAGATGAAAATCTCTATTTAGATGCGTACAAATAAATTTTTGTAAGTGCATTTGGGACAATATGATGTTAACAGAATCTATAATCATAGAAAAGATACCGAGTATTATACACTTCTGATAGCGCATACAATTAAGTTGAAGTAATTTTCATTATTATTAATTTCTTATAAATATATTGAAAAATATACTGACTGAATTAGATGTGTGCGGATTGTTTGTATATATAAAGTACAAAAATATAAAATATAAATAAGAAAAAACGTGCCATAAAAAATTTATAATAAAAGAATTAGCGTGTATATGAGAGCGAGAGTGTGTCAAGACAATTGTCTTTTAAAATATAAATTGAATAAAAGATATAAAGAATATTGAACACTTTCGCATGCTAGATTAGTGAAATGCGGATTCTGAATAAATATAAAAACAGAAACAAAAAAGAAAAATGAATGAAAGAAAAAAAAATGAGAGAAATGTGATAATGGTAATGTGTGAATGTACAAAAGACTAGGTTAAAAGTTGTACAAAAAAATTTCTTTGATTTATTAAATTCATTTCTACCTTATAAAACAATTTTTTACTGTTTTCATACAAAATGATTTGTTACTGAAAATTAAAAATTCCTGAAATTCAGCAATATATTTTTGTTGATGGATTTTGTTCTCGCATTTTTTTTTTGTATATTTTTGTTAAATAAAATCAATGTTTTATAACACAACCCACAATCAAAAATTGAGCATATATATTTATTTATATATATAAAGGGCAACTTTCCCTATTTATACGTATTATATATTTTGATTTTATCATTCATTTTATGTGACATGAATTTACTTTATATTAATTTTTTGAATATAAAATATTATAAGAAATTTTTTTTTGAGAAAAAAGAAAAAAATATATATACGCCACAGAAAAGACATTCATATTAATAAGTTGACAATTTCAAATAATTTTCCTTCAAGGGATTATTATTAAAGACACAAAGGAATAAAGGAAATATATTTTCTGTTAAATAAAAAAGAAAAACAAGAAAAAACAACAGCAACAACAATAGCAGATGACAAATATAAATTTATACGATTTAAATAAGAATTCAATTTTCACCGAAAATAGAAACAAGAATAGAAATTTTTACAAATAATATTTAATTATAAATTATGATTTTATAATTAAAGAATAGAATGAAGAAATAATTATACAATTTAAAATTCTTATAAATCGTTAAACAGTTTAAACAGCTCAAACTGAAATTAATTTAAAAACGATAAAATTGTGATAATTGAATGGAACGTTAAAAATTTGGTATACACATAATTAAAGGTTTTAATTCAATTCTCGTACTTTTTATTTTTCTGTGTGTTGTGTATACGAAAGAAATGAAAACAAAATATTTAATATATAAGATATATAAGATTAAGAAGTGTATGTAAATTATAAATATGTAATGTGGGAAGAGTGTATGAGTTGCCTTCCAGCAATAAATGTAAGAACTTCTTTTGCCTCTATAGGTTTTATTTATTTTTTTATGATTTTTATCATTTTTATCTCACGAATTATTGTCTATACTTAATTTTATATTCAACCATGTAAAATTATATTATACACAAATCTACATGAGTTTAAATATTATTATGTTGTGACGAAGACGTCTTCTTTTTATAATAATATTTATTAAAAAAATATTTAACATTTTCTTCTTGGCATTTGTTGTTGTTGTTTATTTTACATTTTTTCCCCACTTTTCTTGTTGATTTTCTGCATATTAAACCATATATATAATAAAATGTCTTATCACTGTTGTTGGGTTAAATGGAAAGAAAAAGAAAATTTTTGATTTTAAAGTGAAAATCGTTACTTCCCATAAAAAATTTTTAATGTTAAGGTTTACGATTGTTGTTCTTCTTCTTTTTTGTTCTTCTTGTATGGGATGAAGTCAATAATTTAACGTAACATTTTTTTAATGTTTTGTTTTTGCTTTTCATCTTTCTTTCTTGATTTTTTTTTTGCTTTTAAATCCAACAATAATTTAAGAGAAAATCGTATGAGATGAAATCTTCCTCACTTTTTTTTTTATTTTTTTCGTGCGTTATTTTCTTTAAATAATTATAATAATCAACTGAAATTATCTTATAACAATTTTTGATGAATGTTACAAACAGAGGGAGCAACAAGTATGATTATCAACAATAATATTGCATAATTATTTGTGAAATTTTTAAACATAAAACTTAATTTGGTTAAAACATTAAGAAACATCCTCAATATTGTCTAGACAATTTCCTGCTTTATAATTGTTTTTCACATAATTTTCACATCATATAAAATAATTGTCGTGAATTTAAAAAAAAAAACGTTTGGCAATTTATTGTGTGAGGATTTGAGATCAGTATAAATTTTATGCAAAGTAAAATGCAGTAAATTCTTAAAGGTCATAAGAAAAGAAAAGCTGCTTAAAATTTAATAATAGAGATAAAATGGTTTTTGTGCCATCATCAAAATTCACTTTGTTATATTTTTACTTTCAATTTGACTTTGAATTTATACGGAAAAAAAGAAAATTAGGTCAAGGCTTTAATAGTCCTTTTAAAGAACCCTTTTGTTTCTATCACCAAATAAATTTTTTCTCTTGAAAAATATATAATGAAAGTCATTAACCCTTTTAGGGTTTTTTTTATCAAAAATATTCTTTTAAATAAGACAAGCAAGTTTTAATCATTCAGAATTTTTCATTTTCTTTTCTAAAGATTGGCTTCCCTAATTTTCTGATAGGTCAGAAATATTGTATAAAAATAGAACAAAAAAAGGTAGTAATAAATTCGGGAAGTTAATAATAAATTCTTTTTCTTCTTCATCTTTAAACATTCTTTTAAAAATTGATAAAGAAAGAAGAAATAAAAAGAGTTGCATCATTGTATTGTATTCAATCAAAATATGTATGTCATACAAAGTCAATGTCATAATTTTTCATTTAATATATGAAAAATTTTGTGAGTTGATATTTTATGAATAAATATTTGTCTGTGTGTTTGTATGTATTATTTATTATAAAATTCACCGAATTATGTGTGTGTGTGAGTATTTTTGTAAAATAATAACAAAAGCGCATAAATTTTGTGTTTTTGTGTTTTTTAATGAGAATCATATTTACGTTATTTAATCTTTGAACAATTTTATGTAAAAATCTCAATAAAATATTTTATAATTGATTTTGGTGTAATTAATAAATAAAACTATTGAACTTTAATATCGTTTGATAATAAAATACAGTTTGAATTGCCGAATCAGGTGTAAAAATGCATGTGCAGATGCTAGGTGGTTCAGAACCAACCGAAAGGTTGTTTGCCCTTGTAAAATAAATAAACTAACTAACTAACTACAGTTTGAATTCCCAAACAAATTTATTTGATTCTAAAATTATTTGATCAGAAAAATTAAATTTTGTTTAATTACAAAATATTTTCATTCATAAATGGAGTCATATTAAATATTCGAGTAATTTATAGAATTGATTTGATTTATTTAACTAGAATTATTCTAAAATATTTTAATTATTTTACCCTAAAAATATTTTCACCTTTAAAACAATTTTTTTTTCTTTAAATTCAATAAAAATTTTTAATTCTTTTTTTTCCTTTTATTTTTAAGTTTTAAAAATATGTGCCTATCAAAAAGTATTTGGGTTTGTTCAATTTTAAGGTTGTGGTGAAAGGGGTTCGGGGGAATTCATTTATTATTTCTTTAAAGTTTTTTTTGTTTAGAAAAATTTAATTTAATTTAAATTCATAAATTTTATTGACATGAATGGGTTTAAAATAATTCTATGATAATAATTCAATTATAAATATTTATTGATTTTTAAGTTTACTTCATAAATTTGTATATTATTTTGTATGTGTGTTTTAACCGCACCAAGAATCTGATGTTTAATAAAAATTTTGTTTGTTCAAAATATAATTTTCAATTTTATTAATTACTTTCAATTTTTGAAATGTTTTTCATTATTTTGGTATAAAAGTTTGACATATTTTTTTATTTTAAATAATTTTAAATTGAAATTATTTTCTATGGAATAAATTAGTTTGTGTGTGAGTACATTTTTGTTTAGCTTCTCTTCTGAATTTGACAGTTAAATTAAAATCTCTTTAAAAATTATTTATAATTGTTCTGATTTAATCGATTAGATTTGGTATAACCAATAGATTCAATAGATTTTAAATCTAAAAAATTGCTACGTAATCGATATTTTTAAAGAACCCAAAATAAAGAAAAAATAATCCATTTATAAAACAGATGAAAAGATTGTGACAAGAAAAGAAATTTATAATTATTTTTATATACGCGGCTCTACTGTTATTGTTGTTACATTATTGTGTATATAACAATAATGACTTACGGTATTACAAAGATACAATTATCTCATTTCGAGTAAAGTCTTATATATGAAAAATCAACCAAAAAGTGTATATACATTTTTATTTTAATGTACGTCGACGATCATCATGAATGAATGAATGAATAATTGAAAAAAAAAAAATTAACAAAGATGATTTGGTGAAAGTTGAAGAGGAATTGACGGATATAATGTTCACTCACTATATAATATTGATTGACGAAATAAATTTAATTATATATTTATCTTTCATCCAATAAAAACTTAAAGTTATTATTGAATTTTTGTAAAAGAAAGAAAGAAGAAAATACAAGTAATTTTGCACGTCAAAATTTCTTATAAAATCTTTTCAAAAAAATGAGAAGAGTTTCAAACTAATTCTTATATATTTTTTTCTTAATAAAAGACATTGATTTGGTCGATTAACCTTCTTTTTTTTTTCTTCTTTTCTTTTACCATTTTCATTTCCGTCCAGTCAATATCGTGCGTCTTAACAATAATGATTTTTAATAGAAAATTAAATATTTCTTAAGAGAATTATTCTTTAATTATATTTTTCTTCAACTTTTTGACAGAAACAGAGTAAGTAAATTTTGATTGTTTTCTTTCATCATTTCGCAATCATCGAAATTTGAACATGGTAAAGGCAAATCTTAGCTGTAAACCTTTTTTATTCAATTACAAATATTTTTTAAGACAATTTTAATTGGCTGTTTTTGAGTTTGGCCAATGTTTTTGGAAAAAGTTCTACTTCTGCGGTTAAATCTTGAAAACTGTACAAACATAAAAATATTGACCTTATTTCCAAAGTCCTCTATTTCTCTGGTATTACTTTTTTTTTATCATATTATTACAATTGTTATGAAAATGGTGAGCAAAATTAACCTTCCATAAACTGTTAAGTCTTTCTGTTCTCTTATTAAAATTATCATCACCGCTACAGACAGAAAAAAAGAAGTATCATCAAACAATCTTATATAAAAATTGATAAAATTATATGTTTTTTAATGTTGTCATCGTTGTCAAATCATTTGTCACAATCTAAACACTATTAACTTATTAATAAATAAATATTAATAATAATAAAAAGAAAAAGAAGGTGAAGACGATTGAAAAACAAATAAAGCAGAAGAAAAAATCATATAAGAGAAATGATAACTTCCATCATCACAATGTTTTGTCATCTGTGATATTTCTTAATTGAACTTGACCGTCGTTACTTTCATTTCCGATTTTTATATTATGTTTCCATGATTTTCGATTTTATTAATAATTTATTTTTATTATAAAATTTTCTATATGCGTTACATCACTTTCTTCTTTTTAATTAATTCAATTATTTATTTGATTTTTATTTCGTTTTCATCATCTTTCATTTTTGACTTAAAATTTATGGAAACACCTATATCCTTTCCTTTTTTCCTGTATTTTATAGAAAGAAAAATAGTCAAAATTATAAGATTAAAATTAAATGATGGGTTAAAGTATTGTTAATGGACAATAAATTAAATTATATAATAAAGTGTTGAAGGATTTTATGGAACTTAAGGGAAATGAAAATCATTAAGAAAAATGTCAATCACTTTTAGAAAATTATTAAGTAATTTTTGTGTTTATCGTAAAAGATTTTATTCTGCGGAAATAATGGAAAATGGAAAAATAATCAATTTTATTTAATAATTGAATTTATTTGTAGATTTGATTTTTCTGAAATATAATATTTGTAGAAGGTGTTGAAGATGAAAAAGGTGAACAAAATATAAATTTAGAATATTTATTTTGACACAGGATATTTTTTTTTAATCCAATAAATTTAATATTTCATTTTTGTTGATTTTAATTCTACTTAAATGTTGAATGAATTCGTATTAACGAGGTGGCTCTCATATTAACAAAGTTTTTTATTTATACAAAAGAAAAATAAGAAAGAAAAATAAATGAAAAGAATTTTATTGGATTTTCAACTTAAAAATTGTGCTGTTTGTAATGTATTGTGTATTATGTTGTTGCAATCATTTTGCCGTATGATTCGATTTATTTATAAAATATAAAAATATTGTACAATAATGACATTAAATGTCGCTTTCATTTTTCATAAAATTCAATAAAAAATATTTCTTTATTTTTATCATAAGATTAAAACAGATTATATTATTTATTACAGACAGAAAAACAAAAAAAAAAGGCAAATAAATTTTTGAGAAAAAGAAATTTTTAAGTATGGAAGAAATTTTTTGTTGTTGTTTTATTTTATGAATGAGTCAATGTCGTGTCGTCCCGCTTTTAATTTATTGATGTAAAATCAATTTTTTTTCTTCTTTATTATTCTGATCTTCTTGATCTTATGGTCTCTCATTATGATCTTTTGGTTACTCAAAAAAAAAAAATCAACAACAAAACGGGAAAAAATCGAGACGAAAATGAAATCGATTAAAAAAAACATGCATAAATGATGAAGGCATGACTGTGTACACAGTAAGGAATGTTGTATCTTCTTAATTCTTTCTATATGTGGTACAATATGTGTCAACTTCAATTTGTATTAATGATTTTGTAAATTCATCACATTCATGTAAAATGTAAATTATACTTTAAGATAAAATTATGTTAATGTTATTATTATTAATATGCCCAAAGGCATTGCACCGCATGACATATGATGCCCATATAAAACATTTAATCAGGCTGTAATGTCTGACCTACCAAAAAAAAATTATATGCGTTACTTTATTTTTACTTCACCTATTGAACAGATGTTTGTTCTTATGGCATTGAAAAATTAGACAGCAGAAATTACAAATTGTTATCTAAACTCTATTTCTTTAACCATTTATTTCTTTTTAATCTTTCTTCGAATTTCATAAGTTCACAATTCTTGTAGGATTTCAAGAAATTTATTAAAGAAATGATTTTCTTAAAATTTCAGATTAAAATATAAAAATATTGGCATTGATATTGAAAAGTTTTCCAATTGCAATTCAAGATACAATGACTAGCATAAAAGGAATCACAGATAATCCTTGAAAATTACTAAATTTCCAATTCCATATAATTTCGCTTTTTCTCTTGTTCTGATCTTTTGTCGCAATTCATTGAGGTTTGATAAACCCTTATAGTACGTGATTATTTAATATAATGTTTCCAATACGGTCTGTTTCAACTCCCATGATCTTGGCTCTATCTGTTTGATTCTCATTTTCCTTTTCTTTTACGGTTTTTATCTTTAGATTTTGTCCCTTGTTTTTTTGTTTGTTCCGCCTTGAATAAAACAAGATAAGATTTTAGATTTGTTTTCAAATAAAACAAAATATATTTTTATAAAAGAATGAGCTTATTTCCTTTTTGTTTAATATCAAAAAGAAACACTTAAAAAAAATTGGATTACGTTGTTGTGTTGTTGGGAAAAAATGAAAAAAAAAAATACAACAAAAATATGAAATATTTAAAAAAGCAGAAAGAAATCTTGTTGGCCATGTAAAAGGAGTCATCGCTTAAAAATGTAATTGGTTTAAAAGATTTCTGTTTAAGTCGATTAATTTTTAAAATGTCAAAATAAATTGTGATCCTTAATTTTAATTATGTCATTTCCAATTAATCGATTAATCGCTAAAGCGATCTTTTAATATTAAAGAAAATTATATTTTCCCATCTGCCCAACCTGTCAATCATGTGTTAGGTTTTCATAAAACAATAAGGACATCAGAATTTAATAAAATTAACGGATGAAGATAACAATACATAGACAACAACAAAAGGAACGAGTATCTTAAAAAAGTCAATTCTCAAAAGATAAATAATGTGTCGTAGCAATTAGGTCGTTATAATTAGATTTTTTTTTCTCAACATTTTGTTAAAGATAAAAAAAAAATCGTATTACGTGACAACATAAGAAAATAGACAAGCATAATATGGGACACAAAACAAGAAAATCCCTCTTGTTTGTAACAGTTTCTCAAGAATAAATAAAAAAGAAAAGGAAAAAAAACTTTTTTCAATTTGTTTTTTTTTTATACTTGAAATATAAAAAATGTAATTGAGAGGGAATACAATTGGATTAAGTTATTCTTCTTATCTTTATGGTTGTATTTTCTGTTCATAGTTTTTTTATATTTCCAATGGGATTATTTTAAATTTTATTAAATTTTAGCTTTATCAACTTGATTTTTAGACAGTTCACGTTGAGACACTTAAACAAATGTAAAGTCAGTTGAATAAAAAATTATAATTAAAATGTGAAATATTAAAGTTGATTGGTTAAAATGAAATTAAATAGATAATCTTAAAGTTCTTATTCTTATAATATCAAAACATAAAAAATGATTCATCATCTCTTTATGTTTATTTTAACACAAAATATTCACAACTCACAAGTCTCAACTTCTAAAGTTAATCATTTTTTTTCTTATAATAAAAATGAAAATAATAAATTAGATAAAAGTTTGTGTTTGTCTTCTATTTTGTATCATGTTATATTTTTCTTGTCTGTAAAAATTTATATACCACAAAATGTCTGGTTAGATTTTTATCATAAGAATAAATATATTTTGGAATTTTATGACTTTTGTTATTCGAATTAATTTCATAATCATTATTTAGAAATTTTCTATTTTCTTTTTAATACCAAGTAAAGAAAAAACCAAAAATAAAATTTTCTATCAACAAAAGTTTCAAACTTAATTATTTATAAAAATAGAATAATTTTTTATCAGATTTTAATTTAGAAAATATGTTTGATTTCTTATCTTGTACATTTTTCATTTCTCATCTTTTAATTAATTGTCTAAGAATGGAAAATAATTATTTTTGTTAAAAACCAAAGAACAAACAGAAGAACCTAGAAAGATTTTTAATTTAAATCTGCCTATTCCTCTTTTGACATTTTTAAATTTTACATTAATTTTGTCTGCATTAATGATGTCATAATAAAATCCCAAATAATTTCTTTACTTTTGTTTAATTGAACAGAAAACTATCACTAAAATATTGTTTTAATGAGAATACACAAAAAGAAAATAAGACGGAATAAATTTGTTGAAATTTATTTCTGATAAATTATTACGAATTTGTCAAGTTGGCCAAAAAAACAAGAAAAAATGGAAATAGAAAAACTAAGGGAAATTAAATAAATTATAGAAAATATTGTGGGTAAAGGAAATTATTTTTAATGATGTTGTTGTTGTTGTTGTTGTTAGAGAAATGAAAGTTTATTTAAATAAGAAAAGTCCTTTAAGTGGGCAACAATTTAAAAAAATTAAACTTTGGAAAGTATAGAAAAGTCACTGATAATATATCCTTCTCTGAGGACATTTACCTTGACCTTCTCAATACATAATTTAAAATCCTAAATGTACTCTTTAAATAGTCATTAATAAATCAAACATATTACGTTAATGTATGCCCTTTATATGACCTTTCAAAAAGAATTTAAATCTTTTGTGACCGTAAAGTTTTTCTATAATAAATTTCTGTGTTTAATTTACATTTTGCATTATTTAATTAAACTTTTACAAAAGAAAAAGGGAGCAAAAAAAAATTTTTTTTTTTGTTTAAAAACAAAATGACAATAGTAAAAGTCCTTTTATATTTATTTAATTTTATATTGAAAGAGCTTATTAGCCAAAATAAGTTTCAATGCCATAAATTGTATTTAATTTCATTTTTTATCTACTTAATTAATTCATCTTTTATTTTTCCTTGTTCTTTTGTTTTATTTTGGTGCAGTCAAAGTCAAATTAAAGGAAAAATACAAAAGAAGACGAATGAAAAAAAAAAAAAATTTTTTAAAGAGTGGGAGGATACAGAAAAGAACTAAAAATAACTTTGATTTGGTTATATTGTATCTTTTATTACATTTTATTGAGGTCGTCATTCATCATTTTCTTTAAATATAAAAAAGAAATACAAGAATATAAATAAATAGAAACAACATTTGAAAAGTTTTCATACTTTATTATTGAATTAGCTTTTTTGTTTGACACAATTTCTAAACTATTCAACTGGAATATCCTTTTTTTTCTCTACTTTTTCTTTTGTGAATTTTGAAGTTTTATTTTAATATTTATTACAGTTTTTTTTAAAAGCACATTGTAAAGAATATTGACGAAGTTAATGCATTAACCCTTTCGGCACCATATAGAATTAAAATATTTGTTGTTAATTTTTATTCTTTTATTACTTGAGTGGATTGATTTATTTATAAATTAAATGTCTTAGGTTAATCTTAGGAATTAATTGTGTTCTCGTTTTTTGGAATAACAGCAGTAACGTACTTTAAATAATTTAGTTGATTGAAAATGGCATGAAATCATTTTAGACACTCTAATCTAGGTCTAATAAAAGTTTTATCTTCATGCAAAAATTTTTGTACGTGTGAAGAGATTCACAAAAATCTTTAACTTATGCCAAAGTATGAATGATCAAAAAAAGTCGCGACACTTTTACGTCTTCATCATTGAGTTCATTTAGCAGTTAATAAGATTGGAAATTTGAGACAAAAATAATTCTGTGATGATCAACTACAATGGACAAAAGTACTCAATTGTTCTTTATCCAAGATTAAATTTAATAAAAAAAATAACAGAATCTTTTAAGTGACTTCATGACAAAATAGCACAAAGAAAATTTTCTTTGATTGATCGATTGTTTTACTTTTGCGCTTTTGTTTTTGTTTTAGAATCTTTTCAATAATCAAATAAAAAAAAAACCAAAATTTTTATTATTCTTTATAAATCATTTCGAAATTTTTCTACAGAAAAAAAAAACCAGAGCACAAAAATTCCATTAATCAATGAGCTAAACTCAATTGTTATTTATTTTGATTAATCGAGGTTCTAAAAGGAAAACAAAAAAAAAATAAGCGTAATTCTATAATTTTTCTTATAAGAAAAATTGAAATCAATGAAAAAATAATAAATTTCCATTCACGTTTTCTTTTTTCAGATGATTAAAATGATGGTGATTGTTGTAATTGTTTTCACCATATGTTGGCTTCCCTTCAATATTCTAGTGGTAAGTTATTCAACAATAACATTTATTATTTATTCATAAATTTTAGCAATTAATAAAAACAGAAATCACAAATCAATAATGTTGAAAGGATTTAATTGAAAAACAAGTGGAGACGCCTAATATTTTGTTTCAATAAAACAAAAACAAAAAGTTAAAGAATATTTTTATCGTAATTTGTATCATTTGTCATCTATCTATAATATTGGAATATTGAAGAAAAAAATATGAAAGGAATAAAAACGACAACAACCAGCAAATAAGAAGAAAGAGAAAAGATTCAATTTCACAAAGCAATTCTTATTTTCATTTCAATGTTCACTATGTACAATGTACAAGGTTTTATTTGAATGGATTATTATAAGAAATTTATTTATTTCTTCATTGTACCAATTGTTTTTTTTTTTTGGTTGCGTTAAAAATTATCCAAAATTATTCTTCTTTTCCGTCTTCACCTGTTTTGTTGATGTTTTATTTTTTCATTATTGTTTTTTTTTTATCGGATTTCTTTAAAAAATCATAAATAAATCGTCTGGTTTTATCGGTTTATTTTATATAAAAGGTGTTTTGTTACCATTAATGAAACAAAAAAAAAACAGAAGGTTACGAAACAGATTCACTGTTGTTGTTGTTGTTGTTGTTATTATTACGCGTGTTTTACATTGAAATTCGTTTTAAGATTTTCAAGGTTTTTTTTTTTGCTTTGCACTTAATAAGTACTAACACACCCACACAAATATATTAGTTTTTATAATGAAAAATTATAATAAATTTTCAAACAAATATTTTTTAATTAAAGCCAAAAAAAACTCGCTATTTTTCATTTTTTCTATATAAGATTTTTTTTACTGCAATAAATTTTCTTTTAATCTTTCATTAAATATTTTTCTCCTCCACACAATTTCAATTATTTTACAACTTGAATTTTTTTTTTCTCCTCCTATTTTTGTCTTATTGAGTCACACAATTTATAACAGAGAATTTTCTTGTCTCCAACTTCCTCTTTTCATCATAATCATTTTTCAAGATCACTTACAGTTTTTGTGCGCATTTTCTTCAAATAAGAAAATTCTAAAAATAAGAGCAAAAAACACATAATTTTTTTCCTTGAAAATATAAGATATGTTTACAATAAAATCCTAGTAAAATTGGTGAAAACAAATGTTCATATATTCAAAACATTATTTGACAAAAATATTAAGAACAATGAACATGCGGACATCATTCCACATGAATTAATATTTTTATATTTTTCCATATAAAGAAAAATATCTTTATCTGAGACACGCGTGTCATTAATCTTTAATGTCCATTTATTTTATTTTCAAGGCGAACAGTATCATCCACAAAAGCACAAACAATATATAATCTTTAAGGATTTCTTAATAAAAATCTTTTAAATAAATTGAATCAATATTTAGAGAATATAATGAAAAAAAATGTTAATTCAATTATATTTCCATAATTTCAATCGATAAAATTTAAATTTTTTTTTTTGGTTGAAGTTGATTTCACGTGCGTGTACTATAAAAGACATGAAGGAGCCCAATTTAAACGATTTTTATTATGTGAACTTTGACAATAAAATTATTTTATAGTAATTCTTGGAAAATATTTATATTCTGCGTACAATCATAATTTTTGTTCGATATAATGAAAAACATGTGTTTAATTTTGTATGTGGACTAAACATTTTCAGAATCAATTTTTTTTTGTATTTTGATTTTTTTAAATTATTTAATATTTTTCTATGAAATTGTGAATATTTCCTATAAATAAATTAAATTGTAACAATTTTCATTTAATTTTTTCCAAGGTGAACATTAATAAGTCGTTTGTGTTTGCACAAAATAAATCAATTCTCAGATGTTATTTTCTTATTGAATTACTAAAATAAGAAGAAAAATTTAGATGATCATAATTTGAGTAAAATGGCGAAATCATAATCTGATTGTAATGATTGGATTATTACGCTAAATTATTTAAAAATCAGTCTATTCGATGTATGAAAAAGAAGAATCATAAAAAAATGGGGCAGTATTTTTATGTATTAATCGCTTAGAAATCAGGTGCTTTATTTACACCCTCTAAATTTTTTTTAACATATTTGATAAATGATTTCTCGTCTCAGTAAATATATTTTATCTTTCATTTTAAAATATTTTGTTTTTCTTCTTTATTTTCAGTTATTGTTATATGATGGATCATTAATAAGTTGGGAACTTTTACCATATTTTTGGTTCGCATTTCATTGGTTAGCGATGTCACACAGCTGTTATAATCCAATAATATATTGTTATATGAATACAAAATTTCGTGCTGGTTTTATCCAAGTATTATACCGTGTACCAGGATTAAGACGTTGCTGTTGTTTAAGAAGATTTGCAAGACAACATGCAGGAAGTATTGGACCAGGTTTAGCACTCACTGGTGAGATGTTCAACGCATTAGAAGGAATTGGTCTAACACGAAAGACTAAAATTTGTATTAGGTGCCCACCTTCACTTCACTTCACATCATTCACTTTATATCACATCATTTTTTTTTCTATCTGTTCCTTATTATCTTTATATCTTGTTTCTACTTATCCTTTTTATTTTTAGAAAAATAATTTTTTTTTATAATTTCAATTTCCAAAGAAAAATCGCAGCAACAAGAAAATAATGAGAAATTAATTTTTTCTTTCTTCCTTTTTTAGATTTTTTTTTTGTGCTTTTTGTAAATTTTTCATTTCGCGTTAGCCTCATTATTTTTCGCACGTGTAGACTATTTGTCTGGTCTAATGAAGAAGGGAACAATCAAATCTAAGAAAAGATAAAAACGTCACAAGTTTCATTTACTGAGGGTTATTGTTTTAAATTTCATTTTCTTAGAAAATATACTTCTATTATTTACTAATTATCGTTAAAAGAATATGTTCGGAATGATGATTGGAATTGGTGTTTAATTTCAAAAATACTGAAAATCAATTTAATGATTTTAATTTTTATTAATTATAAATAAAACAGAATTACAACTCAGTTAATGTGAAAAATCCGAATGTGGAAATAATTCTTAGAATTGATTATTTTATCCAACAGTTTTGCCAAGAATTTTAAATTAATGTTTTTTTTTGTACCCTTTTGAAAATACAATTTTCAACAATTTCCTTAATTTGTTCACAATGTTGATAAATTCTAGACAATAATTTTTATTTTATTGGGAAATTAAATGAATCCAAGTTAAAGGCAAATTGATAGAAAATGATTTAATCCATTAAAAATAATTGTAATTTCCCTCAGCTTTAGAATTACTTTTGATTTTAAATTCATCAATTATTTCTTGATATAAAATCACCCATAAATCGTTTTTTTTTTAAATTTTATCACAGCAAATATATTTCTTTAGTTTATGGCTTTAATGTTTATTTCTAGAAACTTGAAATAAAATTTAAAAATTCGTATTTGTTGTTGTACAAAAAAAAATCGATTAATCGATTTATGTTTTTTTTAGTCGACGTTATTATTTCTTAAAATTGACTGATGTCTATATTTTCTAATATAAAAATCAATCAATCAATCAATGGTAGGTCAATGTTAATAGTATTTCCTATTATTATAATCTATTATCAGACTTCCTTATTGACATTGACCGATTTTATAAAAAAATTTTATTTTTTATCTAATAAACAAATTTTTCTATCAGTATAATTTATTAAATTATCCAATGAAGAGAAGAAAAAAAAAACCAGCCAAAATGTTATTTGATTTTTTTTTATGTGACACACTTTTTTATGTATAATCAAATGCAGAAAAAAAAAATATCGTGCGCTAATATTGAGACGAAGAAGATGTATAAGAAATTAAAAGAAATAAAGAACAATATCAGACACATACAACTTTCAACTTATAAAATTATTATCGTTGATTGATTAACATATATCACGAGAAATATTGGACTCTCACAATATATCTCATCAATATCAAATTACCATTTTTCATTTTTATTCATTTCACTTCGTCTACATCTTTTCTGTTCTATAATAAACAATAAAAAAACATTGATTGATTGTATCACGTTTATTTATTTTTTTTTTCTTTTTTGATTTGAGATCAGGAAATCATAACCAGATTTTCATTTCTATTGAAAAATAGTATAAATTTTCGGTCTATCTTTCGGTATCTTTCGTTTAAATTCGATTTTTAAATTTTTAAAGCATTCGTTGAAAACTTACGTTTAGGTTTGAGTCCTTGCTAGAGAAGAGAAATGTGATAGAAAAGTTTAAAATATTTAACTTAAATTATTAATTTTATAATTTTCTATAAAGATTATTTACTTTATTTAATTGATTCTATTTATCTTTAATTTTAATTATTGCTTTTAGAATTTTTTATTTAATCGGATTTCTTCAATTTAATCATTATTGAATAAATTTACAATTTCACATTTATTTTTCTATTAAATACACTTTTTTTTTTGTGGGACAAAAAAAGAACAAAGAATAAATTAAACAGGGTGGTATAAAAGTTTCCTTACAATTTTTTCAGTTTTATTATTTTTGATAAAATGTATAAAGTCAAGATAATGAATGATGAAACAAAGGAAAAATGAATTCTCCAAAATATTTAACAAATATCCCAACTCAAGTCCAATTAAAGTCATTTGCAAAGAAATTAATAATAATTAACGTCAAATTAAATTGCATGAAAAATTTCAAAAGAAATCTAAAATGATGAAGCTTTGGTGCGTTGTTTGTTTGTATTATTGTAATTAATTAATATTTTCCAATAATTGAATTTTCATTAACATTTTTTAGTTTTTGTCGTTCTGTGCGATTTTCTTGATTGTATTTTCGCATTTTATTATTTTTACTTAAAACAAAAGAAAATAAGTTTTTTAATTTGAAAAGCTTTTAGTTTTTTTGTTGATCCATGTTCCTTGTTTTGGCGTTTAATTAACAGAATTAACAATTGTTTAAAATATGAACAAAATTACAAACAAAAAAATTAATATTTTTTTATTCTTGTTTTTTTTTCCAAAAAAAAAAGGGGTCGACGAAATGTCACAACTTCACAGAGTAAATACATGCACCACTTACATAAGTACAAAGAAAGCGAAAACATCGGCTATGCAAGTAAGAAAAATTGAAGGAAATGGATTTTTATTTAAAAGTTTTATTGTTTAATCCATTTTTTTTTTATCCGATTTCAATAGATTCCATGTGCAGAAACGGCATTACAGCTGTGATACAAGAGAGGGCGTGAGGATAATAACAGCAAAGACATAAACCAATACACAAAAAATGGTTTATTGTTTTTTAATACAAAGAATAATCTCACGCCAATAATAGCGCTACAAACGTTTGAAAGTGATAGCCGTTATAATTAGATTTTTTTAATAAAACAAAAATTAAATAATATTAATTAGGTTAGTTTTTTATTTGATAAATACACACACACACATATACAAATATTCAGATTTTCAGATATAAATAATTGGATTTTTTCTAAATTCTATGGATCGATGGTCGTTACATGAAACCAAAAGAAAAAAAAACACACACAAAATTGAAACAAAGAAATTCATTAAAATTCATCAAAATTTTTGTATTTTTTTAAAAACGGAAAAAAAAATTAAAGTAAAAAATTGAAAGAAAAAAAAAAAAAAAAGAAAAAAAAATGGAGAAAAACATTTAAAAAAAATAGATTTTAAGGAAGAGTGAGCTTATAAATATATTAGAGTTTAGGAAAATACATAGAAATACATACAATATTATACAATTATCTATAAATTAATTATAAATTATGCTTTGTACATAATAATCAACCAATAGATTCATTAATGAATTTTATTTAGATTTAATTTAGTTAGGCATGGAAAGTTTACCAAACACAATCAAAACTATTTTCATACAAACGAAAAGTTTGAATTTAATTTCATCTCTGTAATTGTAACTTTTGATGAGATAATTTTTGAACAATCTGATTAAATTATTTCTTTTGATTGAACTGACCAAAAGCTTCTTTTTTTATTTGTTTTTTTTTTTTTTTGTAATTCTGTTTCATTTTCTTTGAAAATTAGAAAATCAAATAAAAAATTGACCAAATAATTCAATTAAAGAAAGATTTCTGTTTTTAGTTCCTTAAGTTCAATATTTTCGTTTTGTTTCAATTGTCAAACTAAAAAAAATCTAAATAAAATTTGAAAATATGAAAACCAAACAAAAAAAAAAGAAAACTAAATAAATAAAAAAAAAAAATAACTTCTAGAGGAAAAACAAAAAATCATAACAATAAAAACAACACGGATGTAATAAAATTATTAATTAATAAATGAAATGAAAAGATTTTATTAAAAAAAAAAAAAATAAGTGGAGATTGCCCATTTGGCCCAGTTTAAAAATAAAAATATTGTATTATAAAATATAAATAAAATTTTAATTAAAAATAAAGAAAACAAAAAAAAAAAAATATTGGAATAAAAAATAAATGGGGAAGAGGGAAAAACAAAAAAAAAATGCAGTAATTCCATATCACTTGTTGTTTATTTTAAATGTTAAATAAATAAAAAAAAAAGATAATTCAATTGATAGAATTAAAATTGATAATAAAATTATTCATTGTTTTTAATTTTTGATAAAATTCATCAATTTTGTCAGGACCCTTTTCTTTTAAGTTCCTTTTTCGTATTCCAATCGTGACAACAATATTTTGGTATGTAGAATAAAACGTTCACTAGATCTGAAGTAAGTCCACCTTTTCCATTGGTTCTTCTTCTTTAATTTAATGTCAAGAAGAGTGAAGAAACGTAAAGTGAGTTCTGAATGGAGGCGCCTGGTATTCTTACACCAACTGTAACAAGATGGAAATTATAACGGGCAATAGATTTTTCTACTTTAAATAAATTCATTAAAAAATATATTAAGTTTCCAATTGGACAACAATAACATTGTGAGCAACGTTAACGTCAATAAATTTTGCTAAATTGAAGAAGTAATGCCGAAAGGTAAGTACACTTTAAAAGGCCGAAATAAATTGACCAAAATAAGAATCAGAGGAAAATCAGGATTCACCAACTGCTGACAACAACAAATTTGAAAATTAGCCTCTTTCCGAATATTGTCCCAAAAACAATAAATTCTAAGTCAAAGAAAAAAAAGTAGAAGGAAAACTCAATACAATTTTAATTGTTTTATTTTTGTGACAAAAAAAAAATATTCTGTTGGTTTTTTTTTTTTTTTGTTAAACTTTTCAATAGATTTCTCTTTTGTTTTGTTTTGTTTTTTTTTTTCATTTATTTATTTATTTTTCTTCTTTTTTAAAATATAATTTAATCAATCACATAATTCGTAAATAATAAAGTTTAATAATAATTATTATAATAAATTATAATTCCTAAATGCTAATAAGATTTTCTTCTTTGTGTTTTTTTTTTCTTCTTCTTCTTCTTCTTCTTTTTCTGCTTTTAAATTTTTTTTGCCTTTTTTTTTGAAAACTTTTATATGTGTGCGCATATACTACTCTCTCTCTATATATATAAAAAAAAACAACATAAAAATACAACAACAAAAGTGGAGTATTATGCACAGCAATATTTTTTTTTTTTTTTTAAATTAATTTTCTTTTGTTTTTTTTTTCTCTTTCAATTAAATTTCTAAAATTAAATTAAATTTTTTAATTTTCTTTTTCAATAAAGTACTTTTTGTTTCGTCTTTTCATTAATTTTTTTTGCGTTTAATAAAAAAAAAAACTGATTTTGGCCCGGCCAAAGAAAAATTTTTTATAAATTTTTATTCTAACTTTTTTTTTGTTTTTATTTTATCGAATCGTTAAAAGTTCATTTTTTTATTTCTTAAATTATGAATGTTTTTTTTTCATCTTTATCCATTTGTGTTTGCGGGTGTATATGTGTGTGTATGTGTGTGTCTCTGTATAAGAACTTTTCACTACTTTAAGTTTTTTTTTAGAAAAAATCACCAATAATTATTAAATTTCAATTTTAAGTTTCTTAACTTTTTCTTAACTTTCTTAACTTTTTTCTCTTTTAATTATAATTGCAATAATTGCAATAAAATAAAAAAATTCTCATTACAAAATTTTCAATTAATTTTCTTTAAATAAAGAAATTGACACAAAAGTATATTAACGCGACAATTACATAAATGAGACCAACGAAAACAACAACAAAAACAACGTTATAATAACACAACAACACAACAGCAACAACCACAACAACAACAGCAATAATTATGATATTTTACTTTTTTTTTTATTATTATTTAAGTTTTTTTTTTTTGTTTTAAAATTTTATCGTTTTGATGGTTCAAATTTTAAAATACATTTACAACAGGATGGTATTTTAAATAGATCCTTGTCGGGTCTTCCATGTTCATTTAATGAAACTAAATGACGATAAATATATTTTTGTTGACATTTTGCTGTGTATCCATTTGGAAAACTATTTGCATATTTACAGGGTGATTTGTCACTAAAAATAAAAAGAAACAAAGTTAAAAATAAAAATTAGTATAAAAAGTTAAAAAACCAAAAAAAAAAATAATTAAAAGGATTCAAAGTAAACTTACGTAACGCATGTCTCAATTCTAATTCCTTGTGTATAATTTCCACTATTTATAATAAAACGCCATTTATCATCACTGGTTAAACCTAATTTTGGATACATAATATCTTCTACACTTTCACACATTGATTCTTCACCAGGTGCATCAATACGTTGTGTTAAATTAAAATGTGTAACATAATCATCACCAAAAAATGCATCATATTTATGACCATCATGTCTCAATAAATTGTCAATATTTGGATAATGTGAAACATCGGTACAAAATAATTCACCAGGTCTACATCTTGGTACTGGTATTGGATCATCAGGAAATACAATATCGGAATCTGTACCTGAAAATTAAAAATTAATTATTTGTAAATAAATTTTAAATTAAATTCATTAAAATTTTTAATTAATTTTCTGCATGCATATAAATAATTAACTTATAATTAGTAAAGAATGAGTGTTTTTTTTTTTCAAAAAGTTTCCACAAATAACAAAGATTATCATGGACATGGAAATGTCTTCAAACTTTGAAGGGGGAAATTAATTTTAATCAAAATTAAGATTGTGAAAGTGAAGGCTTTTCCGGTCTTTACCGAAATATACAGTCACTTATAAGTGATGGGGAAAAAACCTGTATGACGTTAAAAAGTTAATTTTAAATGAAGAAGGGAATCACTTATTATGGTTTATATTTAATGCTGCTACATTTTATAATCGTGGCATTAAGTAATTCCCCATGTATTTTGATTACAATTATTTTGTAAACTATAACATAATTATTGCTGTCTGTTATCTTTAATTTTATTTCAGATAAATTTCCATAATAATTTCTGAGACGTGATGTCATGACGTCAACATAATAATTTTAACTTTTTAAAAAAATACTCATTCCTATAATTAAAGAGAAATTATGTGATCCCGTGAAATTAACCAATTCATGCTTGCTTTTTTTTTATATGAAACAAATTTTTTTTACCCTTGATCAAAATTAACTTGATCCATTTAATTTTACTGATTAAAACAAAAATGATTTACTAATAAATAGGAAAGAACCAAATAATTTTTAATGTTATCGGGTAATGTTCAAAGATCATAATTTAATGTTATCTTATAGATAATGATAAACTAAATTAGGATTACAATCATAAATCAAAAAATGCTAAAAGAATTTTAAATGGTTTGCAACAATTTTTCTACAAACAAAAACAATGAAAAAGTGAATTATTATCAGTACTAAATGTTCGTGCATCATTACAGAATTGATGAAAATCGTATCACAGGTTACCAAACATCAACTATTTAAAATATATTAGTTCCACTTTAACAGCTAAAACAGTCTGGTTGCGATAATTTGAATCAACATTTTCAATTTTTTGTTTAAAAATTTTCTTATATGAATTTAATTGAAGATTAAAATTGCTTTTTAATATTTTTATGAAACAACAAAAATACAATTCTCTCAACCATATCAAAAGATTAGAAGAATTGCAGCCCGCTTCATTCATTCAAATTATCGTAATTGAACTGAATCAGATTCCATATTTAATAAAGATTTTAATTTTTCCCCTTTTTGAAATAGAAACGAAAAATAAATTTATTATGTTTTGCCTCTATTGGTCCATGCCTAAAAAAATCTGTGGGATCAATATTACCTCTCTTACCTCTGACGAATGGAAGATTATTTTTATTGATGTCATCATGAAATGAATCTTTAAATCTTGATTCAGGACTTGCATTTATTTTTTCTGCTACAATTTTATGATGTATTTGATTTGTTTTTCTAGTTGGATAAACAATTTTTAAATGTCCATTTGGTTCACGTACAACACCAATTGAATCATTTGTTGTATTTATTGTATCAACTGTTTCTTGTGATTTTATTCTACTTGATTGTAATTGTCTTGAATAAATATCAGGCATCACAATTTCAGATTGTATATTTCTTTGATAATTATTTTCATTTTCATTTGAATCATTTTCAGTTGAATCAACAAATCTAAGTGTACGATCAATTGATCTTTGAATAGATACACCACCAACTCGTCTATTTGTTGACCAATAATTATCCTCAGACGTTGCACTAGATGTATCAATTACTGGTCTTCTGTACAGTTGTGCCTGTGATTGTGGTTTTGCATTATTTAATTCAATCTGGGAATGAAATTTAAGAATAAAAAAAAATGAAATTAATAAAATAAAAAGGGCATTATTATAATAAATATCAGATGGAAATTCCAACTACAATTTTTATACATTTTCTATAGAAAAAAAGACGGCACTAAATGTACATGAAAAGCGTAAATAAAATTTCACGTACTTATAGAAATTTTCTGCAATTATTGAAAAACGATACATTAAAGTTTTTTTTGAGCTGACCTAACCGATTTTCGGACAAAATAAAGTCAATTAAATTGATGTGGGAAATTTAAACTTAATTTTTTAATTTTCTTTTAACTTTTTAAATAATAAATAAAATAAAAAATGTTTCAGTTGAAGTTTTTCTGTTTCAATGTTTCTAAAATTGTTGTATCTTTTATAATCATCAAAATTCATCTCAATTTCATATAATGTGACATTCGATCAGGTTTTGTTTACGTGTTTTTTTTTCTCTTTTTATTTTTTTTATAATTCCCGCTTCCGCGATTAAACTTAAATAAAAATGACGAGAAAAAAAATTCAGGTTTTGTTTATTATTCAAGAAGCAAAAAAAAAAGAAGAAACGGTTCAAGATCATTGTGGTAGATCAGTAATCAGTAAATCTCCAGGAGGAGAGTGCATTACTTTGATGATTATTATGATGAATAATAATCAAGATGATGATGTTGATGATGATGATAAGAATGATCATTATAAAGATGATGTACAAACTGAAGATTATCAGGATGAGATCACTCAAAAAAAAAAGACTTCATTTATGGATTTTAATAATATTCCTGTCGAAATATTTTGTTCTTCTCTTTTTGCTTTATTTGTTTATAATTATTTCAAAGATATGATTCAACTTTTCTATTAATAAATAAATAAACACAATTTTTTCTTTCTATTTATTTTACTCTTTGGTTTACTAATTTGTATGTATCTGTGTGTTTAGATGATTTTTTTTGTATAGATTTTAAATTGATCGTATCGTGTGACTACTGACTAACAACCCGATTTTTATATAATAAATTATTAACGTTCCAGTTTCTTTTCTATTATTATTATTGTTGGTTCGTTTTTTTTTTCTCAGTTTTTGGAATTATTATGTAATTTCTATTGAATTAGGAGAGACCTCTAAAAATAATTTGAATATTATTGAGTAAAGTAGTAAGAACGAGAGATTCTTATTGAATTTTATGGTACAATCTCAATTTAAAAAAAAACTGTCTTATCATCATCAATGTATCATTATTTCTTTTAAAAAATGATTAAAACAAAACAACACACACACACACAAGAAAATAAAATAAATATTTTGGCACGTCACAAAATATATTCATAATAATAAAAATAATACATAATAAATGATGAAATATTTAATATAATATTTATTATTATTATTATTTTATTTTTTTTGAATATATTTGAAAAATAAACAAAATTTAAAAAAAAAAACAGATAAAATAAATATTAACATTTAACACACACGCTAGTAAATTGGTAAAATATGTCAGATGGAGCAAATATCAATTATATTGAAATAATATTAACCCTTTCGTTCATTTTTGATCATTTCGAAAATTACAAATAAAAAAACTACAAAGTACAATCATGAACTCATGATCCTATTATTAAGTGAATCTCACATAGAGTTCAAATCGAATTAAGGAAATAGTATTAAAATAGCAAACTCCATATTTTTGGTAATCTATCCTCATCATGTCGTGTATGATGAGATGAACTTCTAACCATCCTTCGTATTCCTATTAATTTTGTTATATACTCATTGTGAGTACAAACAACAACAAATATACATTTTCATTAGAATTAATCTGAGTTACAATTAACAATAAAATATTATAAAATGTTTGAAACAAATAATTTTTGTATTTGATTTCCCGTCTTTTTTTTTTCAGTGGAATTTATTTATAACTTTATTCGCATTTTATTTTAAGAGAATGTTTTATACTAACTTTTATCATAACTTTGGTAATTCACCGTAAGTAAGTGTCTAGTAAACAAGAATACTAATAAAATAATTGAAGGGGATTTTTCTTAGAAGTTTTAATTATCTTACAAATCAAATAAACGAGATTGAGTTTGTTGATCATTTTTTCATTAACATAATTTAATTAGTTTCATTTATCATTTGCCGGCTGGCGTTCATAATCGTGTTGAAAATTTTTAATTTGTAATTTTTCAGGAGAAAAATTAAAAATATATTTTATATTTTATTTCAAAAATTCTAATTTTTGTGACTCATAAAAGTGTGTTAAGTGACGAAAATAATTGAATGGAATAAACAATAAATATTGAAAGCAAAAAAAAAAAAAACGCGTATATAATCGCTTGTGTAATCAAATAGTGTCAGTAATCATGGCCTTGGAATTATTTAATAATACTATTTATTGCCATAATTTAGTTGAACTAATCTTTATGACTTGAAATAATTTTTTACAAATATTTTGAACTCAGCCACATCCAATAATCCTTACATAAATACAGTTATAATGATGGCTGGCATATACTGAACAAATGTGGGTAAGTTTACAGTAGATCATAAGATTTATCTCTTGCAGAATAATTAACCACATATTTACTTATGATAAATTGTCATTCATTGCCGCCACTCTATTAAAGATAAAATCTAGAAGCACTTTCACGCAGACAAACATTTACCATTAACAAATTTATTATTGTCAAAATTTGAATTTCCGCAAAATTAAATCCTTTATCTTTAAAAATAAAATATTCTTTGAAATACATTTTTTATTCAAATTTTAAATTTATTGCGAATTTTCAGAAAAAAAAATTAAAATTTCAATTCATGGAATTAATAAGACAAAAATTGATTGTAAATATTTTAACTCTATATTTTATCATAAAAAAACAGAAATAATTAAAAAAAAAAAATACAATGAAAATCAATAAAATTAATAAAGTAAAAGCTTAAAAAAATTATGATGTAAAATTTTATGTATTGAATCTTTCAATGTTTTCCATATATTATTTGTTATGTATATTAAGACAATAAATATCCAAACATACACAAGTTAAACATAGCACAACATTTGCACGGAATATATTTCAACATTTTGTTTAAATTATTTTTTTTTTATTCATTAATTCAAAAATTCGACAGAAATCGTCAAAGATGAAAAAAAAAGAGCAAAAGTGATACGATATTCAATAACATTTTCAAGAAAACAAAACAAAAACAAAAATACTGGATTTGACTGCATCTTTTTATAGAATAAGAAAACCAGTTCGTTTCTCAATGAATAAAATATCGAGGTACATTATTATGATTGTTTTATCATAACAAGACCATTAATTATAACAATAACTGCAACATAGACAACATAACAAAAGGTTGTTACGGTGCAAAGATGAAGATGAATCAACTTTTCAATAATTCTTGTACTGGTTCGGTCAGTTATCATGAAAGTGTTTGTGATTTTCTTGCATAATTTATTTAAAAATTTTCTTAAGAAAGCAAAATTTGTGAGAATTGTTTAATGAGAATAATTTAAAAAAACTGTAAAAATTTATACTTGTAATTCTATGAAATTCTATTTATTGTTTTGATTTCCTTTTGATTGCATTTTTATTGAATGTGTTTCAATAAATTCTTTATTTTATCTAAAAATATTTTAAAACAAGAAAACTACCGTCTATTTCTTCTTCTTCTTCTTCATATTCTTTTACATTTTTTTTTGTTTTATTATTGTTGTTTCTTAAGTCGAAGGCCGGTCAGTTTCACATGAAACTTTTCGTCGTTAAGCAGATTTTTTTTAAAAATATATTATTTATTTCGGACTTTTGATTTTCACATTTTTATTATTATTTGTGTATTTTTTTTTTTCTGGTTGACTTTTAATTTATATTAATTAATTTGATAGCTTTTTTTCAGTGGAATGTATATTTATATTGAAACGTTTGATGATCTTCAAATAAATGATCGCGATTTGATCGTTAAAGTTTAAAGTAAAAATTAAAATGAACTTTAATTAGACCCGAGCACTACAAATTTAAATTAATTTTACATAATTAAATTTTTCATAATAATTTTCATTGAGTTTCTGTAAATAATTTACAAATTAAATATTTATCAGTTTATTTCTAATTTGAAAATTTTATTATGACCTCTTTAAATATTGCGGTTATCATCTTATAAATGAAAAGTTTACATAATTAGAATGATACACAAAGCGACAACAAATTCCAAAGTAATTTATTTTTTTATTTTTAGATATTCAAAGCATCAAAAACACAAAAAAAAAATATAAAAGTGAGAACAATTTTTTTTATTAATTGGAACCAACAAAATAATTAATTATGGGAAGAACATCTAAAATGTGATCCAATTTAATAATAAAAATTTTTTGAAGGTTAGGAAGGGATCGTTCTAAAAAAAAATCACCCTAAATAAAATGAAAAAGGTAAACAGAAAATAAAAATCATCTGAAATTGAGAGAATTGATTCCCTTTTTTTGATTGTTTTTTTTTTGTTTTTTGAAATTCAACCGGAACTAATTGGAAATATTTATGTAATAATCGGAACCATTTTAATTTCATTTTTTTTCTCCACACCAGAAAAATAACAACAACAAAAAAATTATTAAATGAATTCAATGAGAATAATATAGTTTTGAACTAAATAAACAATAATTACAGGTACTTTTTTTTTTTTTTTACTAAAATGAAAACTAACAAAAAAACTGAAATAAAAATTAAAGAGAAAATTGTTATGAATATTTTTTTTTTTTGTGGAAATAATTAATTTGACTTAAATCCTATATTTTTATTTCAAAGTCAAAGATAAAAAACAACAAACATGTTTATATTAAATTCTGTAGTTCAATATTGTTGTGCCTATTTTTATCCAAAATACGTTGGGACTAAAAGGCGTGTGAATTTTGCGTGAACATTTTTTTTACGATTTAAATTTTAATTTTAACAAAAATAAAAAATAACGTGCGCAATCTTGGTGAAATCCATCTCAAGAATGTAATCGCGTGCAATCCTTTTGAATTTTTTTATTCATCGATTTTATCCAATTTTAATTCTTAGATTTTTTTCCTTGCTCCTTTTATAATTTCAAAACACGAATGAATGTTTAATTAGGAACAATAAGAAAAATGTAAAACTATACAACCATGGAAACAAAAAAAAAAGGTAGGCGTATGTAGTCTCTCAGACTCCACTTAGACTGAACTACACCAGACAAAAGTGCAATAAAAAAAAAATAAAAGAAAGAAACGGTTGAGAATGGAATGAAGAAAAATATAAGATGAGAGGATCAATTTTTGCAATATGGTTCTTTTATTATTTTTTTCCATTATTAGAATTTAAAACCTAAACGTCAAAAATAAGTGTGAAGGTCAATTAATCACTACAATGTATTTTGTATTTCAATAAAACTAGAGAATGATAAATAAATCGTCGTCGAATTGTCGATTATATTAAGTCGAATAGGAATTATTATTTGAAAAATGAAAGAAAAACTAGTTTGATGTTTTGTTTATTTTTATTTCTTGTCATTAAATAATGCAACTTTTATTAAAGTTAGAAATTGAAAAATGGTTTGCAAGGTAAGTTTAATTTTGAGATATAAAATTGTATTTGTGTGTCAAAGAGAAAAGCAGCAGAAGGAGAAGCAAATAATTTAATTAGACTAAATCAAAATGAGAAGAATTTATTTTCACACGAAGAAACTAATTATATTTGATTGTAAATTTTTTTTCACTTTTTCGTAAGATTTTGTGTTCAAAAATTATTTTGCTTCATGACCAGCTGATTTGATGCATTTAAATATTTTGGATTGTTCACTCCTTATATTATTTTCTCTTTGTTTATTGATATTAAAATTATTATGGGGGACAAATAAGACGTCATTATACATTTTACTCTTAAAGTAGACACAAAACACCATCAATCAACACAGTTACATACACTCGGAAACACACACACACACACACAATTATATATAATTTACACACTGACACAAAAGGTAAAATATAATACAACAATAACAAAAAAAAAAAAATAAGAAAGAAAGAAAGAAAGAAAAATGAGTTTGCTTAAACATATAACAATAATTCGAATTTCAAACAAACCAAAACCAAATACTAATTATTATTTAAATAAAAAAAAAATTTTTTTTGTATAAAATCAGATTTGTGTGAAAATTATTGGTTTTATATAAAATGCGAACGGATATATACCGGTAAACACGTGCTTTAATACGTGACATGACTCACATAATAATCACTGTGATCACAGTGATCATCATCAAAATGATCGCAACGATCATCATCAAAATAAACTCTTTTTTTTTTCATTATTTATAAATTATGACATAACAAAACAAATTAGGTACATATACAGATCACAATCTCATCACAATATATTCATCGTTGAAATTCAATTTCTATTTCGTTAAACGATAATTTCTAATTCAAATATTTAATTTTTTGAAATAAATTTAATTGTTTTGAAATTCGTAAAAGTTGCCATTAATCGATTTGTAAATATTAATTTAATGTCAGATGGCAAGACAAGAAAAAAACAATAATGATCTTCAAGTTTTGTTACACTCTCACATTCTTACATAAAATGACAATCTATTTTATTATTTTCCTTTTTAATTTTAAGTAACCGTTTCTTCTTAGAAGGATAATAATTATTAATGAAAGTACTTTTGGCTTTTTCTCCTTCGTTTTTATTTTCGTTTTTTTTTTTACGTTAAAATTTTAACCAATAAACATATTTTTGACTTATGTGAAATGTATAGTTGATTTTGAAACATATTTCTCAATATATACGTACGTCGGTAAATATTATTATTTGATTAACGAATAAAACTATAAACAAATATTTTTTGTGATCACCCTATAAAAATATATTACAAACACGTCTTTTTATTTGACTTGCCCTATAAAATTATAAAAACATGTCTTTTTTTGGTTTTTTTTTATTTTTAACTTACCGTTAACAGAACGAAAGTAAGGGCGATTTTTAAACTAAATTGTAACCACTTAAATAACATTTTTAATTTGATTAAAAAATAACTTTTTTTTTTTTTTAAAATATTTTTAATTTAATTTTTATTTTCAAAATTAACAAAATTCTTCACTTCCTTAAAAATTTAAATATTTCAAAATTACTTGTGTTTTTAAATAATTGAGGAATAAACATCCATTTGCAATTTTTCTTAATTTTTATTTAAAATTTTAATTAAGCCAAAACAAAAAAGATTTTCAAATGTTTATTTTGTTTTCTTTTCTTTTCTTGTGTTGCACTTTTTTCGACAATTCCAACACTAATTATAATTATTGTTAAATTTAAATTAACTTTAATTTAATTAAATCAACGTCACTTCAATTTTTATTTTTATTTTTCTTTTATTATTATTATTTTGTTTATTTGTTTATTAAAAGACAATCAAAATATAAGAATAAAACTAAAAACAAAAACAAAATATGTTTTTTTTTTCACAATGTTACGATCTACAACTGACAAAATTTCAAGTAAAACTGATATTTTAAATAAAATTTCATAAAATAATATACTAATGTAGTAATACACAAATACATTTAAAAAGGAAATGATTCTTATTGTTATATGTGTTTGTGTATGTATAAACTAAAACTAAGTTGTTGTTGATGATGATGGTTAAATGTTTTTGTTTTTATTATCATTGTATTTGTGTTATAAATGTTGTGATAGAGTGGGAGTCTGACTGTGATAATATAAAATACTTGATGAACTTGATGATTTGATAAATTGAGATAAAACATAATATAACCAGTGTTTGTTAAAAAGAGAAAATATAGTGAATGTGATAGTGTTTTTAATACATATAAAAACAAAATACAAATCTAAATGTATATACTTAAAGAATCATACTGCGAAACCAGTTTAGCATTATTTATTTATAATTAAAATGCGTTCAGATACGCTAAGTAATACGTTGGTATTTGTTAATTGATTTACAATGAAAAAAAAAAAGCTTTAAAATGTATGCATGTGTGTATTTATGTGTGTGTGTGTGTGTGTGTGTGTGTGTGTGTGTGTGTGTGTGTGTGTGTGTGTGTGTGTGTGTGTGTGTGTGTGTGTGTGTGTGTGTGTGTGTGTGTGTGTGTGTGTGTGTGTGTGTGTGTGTGTGTGTGTGTGTGTGTGTGTGTGTGTGTGTGTGTGTGTGTGTGTGTGTGTGTTTGTGTGCGCAGGATGATTATTATATTTTTGTACTTTTTCAATTGTATCAGGCAAACATGTAAAAAAATAAAAATGTAATTCATTTCTTATAAAAGAAATAATCAAAATCATAGAATTTAAATGACTTAATTTTATGACTTAAGTTAGTTGTAATTATTGTACTGATGATCAATGTATTAGTGCATGTATGAATGTATTGAGAAGAAAGTACAATAAATTTTTACACAATTTATTATTTTCCCCTTATATTTTGCGTCGTCATTTAGAATTTGTGCTGACCAAATATTCCAAAAAAAAAATCACAAATTATTGCTCCACATTTTTTTTTTCTGATTATTTCTTGGAAATCTTCATTAATTTTTATTTATGATAAAAATGCATAAATTTGAGATATCGATTGAACCTGTTGATCAGGCAGAATCTCTTCCCATCTGTGTTTTATGCTAATTATTTGTTGTGACTCAGAATCTAAAAAAATAGAAAAAAAAAAAAAAATGGTGAGAGACACACGTGAGAAATTAACAATATTGATTTTTGATTATCAAAAATATTAACTTTTCGACAATCAAAAACTTGTTGGCGCGAACATTTTGTTTATTTATTTATTAACATTTTTTTTTTCGTCACCTTTCAATATAAAAATCATTCAGATTTTCTCCTAAATTCATTTCCGGTCTATTATATTTTATGTAAATAAACTTGATTATTCAAATTATTCAAATTTTCCGTCACTAACATGATTTTTATTTTAGAGCGCAAAAAATATACGTTTTAAGATAAGAAACAACAATCACATAGGAAATTTATTTTTACAACATAAAATCCCAATCAATATGAAATGGATAAAGATTAACAACAACAAATAAAATTTATCTATTTGTGAAGATCAGTTTATTCATCATATAAAATTTGTCTAAACTGAACCTGTTTTTTCTTAAATATTTTGAAATCAGTCACCAAAGTCACATGGATGATAAGAAAAGACCCACGATGACTCCTTCAGTTGTTAATTTTTTTTTATTAAACTTCGCGTTTATCTTTATTCAAATTTTTTTTTTACTAAAAATAGCGAAAAAATAAGGTGACCCAAATTCTTTTAAATAAATAAAATTTATTTTAGATTAATGCTAAAATAGGAACACCCTCTAATAACAGAATGGATCATATAACTTTTCGTCTTTATCAAAAATCAGGTATAACAGAATTCACCTGTTTACTCTTGTCTGTTTTTTGTTTTTAAATAAATGAGGGTAAAGTAATTTGTGTCCTTTTTCCTTTCCATTTCTTCCTTAAAAATATTAAAAATGTGAAACAATAAAAAGTACTTCAGTTTTCTGTTAATTATGTTATCATAAATTGTTATGAATTATATTTAACACCCACGTAGTTTTTTTTTTGTTTCTCTTTTCATTCTAAAAATGTATTTTCTTTGTACGAATTATGTAAACGATTTGTTTTTTATACCTGAAAACACTTGAAACTTCTTATGAGGTTAAGGGTTGTTTTGTTACAATCATTGTTCTTGTTTTCTTTTATTTACGATTATTGTGAATCTTTTCTTTTATTTTAAATTTTATATATTTATGATGAGGTACAGTGGTTGGATTCTTGTAGAAAAAACTTGTTATACGAAATTATTTAACAGTTTCTTGGGTTACATAATTTCTCGTCGGTTAAATCTTTGAATTAATTTTTTTGTAAATCTTTGATCCAATGTTCTAAAAATTAAAATTCTAACTAGAATTTGTATAGCAATACATAGGAATTAGGGGTGGAAACAGTTAAATTTTAGTAAAATTTAATCCAAACTTAAGAGGATGAATTATGGTCAGAATTATATTTAGCAATATGACACACCTTGAAAAATGCTAAGCTAATTTTTGGGAGCTACGTTTTGCAATTTAGTAATACGCAAAAAAAAGTCTTCAATTAACATCACTTTAAAATTAGAACCTGATTTCAAAGTTCAAATCTTCCATTTAAATAAACTGAAAAAAAAACAAAGACACAAAAAGACGTTACTATCAAAAACAAAAAAAAAGAGGAATGACTCGTAATTTAAGATGATTAAATTAATACAAGATTAACAGCTTTCCTATACTAAATTTGTGCTAATTTGGATTCGAAAAAAATAAAAACAACAACAATCATAATTTATATTATTTTAATTTATTTATTGGAAAATTCTAAAAGTCAAAGGAATTCCCAGAATAATATTAAAGACGCGTGCCATTTACTTACTGATTAACAATAAGTACAATAACCGTGGTTCATCAGTCTGCATTATTATTGTGGTTAAATCTTTTGTAAAGTCTTACTTTTTAAAATAATGTTTATATTAGTAACCGCACAGTCTTCTTGTCATCAGATATTATTTAATATCTGTATTTATATTTTATTGATTTATTAATATTGAATTTTTATGCAGCAAAATCGAATCATTACACTGATTTTATAATTTTCTTGTGGTTTTGAGGGATGTAAAATTGTGATTAAATTATATATTATTTGTTTGTAAACAATTACTGGTTTTGAATTTTAATTGAAAATAATCAAGAAGTATACAAAAATTTAATGATAATTCAGCGTTGAAATATTTACAATTTAAAATTTCACAGGAAAATCTTGTTTGTAATTTATTCATCAATTATTATTGGATTATTGAACTTGTCTGTACCAACTTATTCTGGTTCGTAAACTTGAATCTATTGAAAATTCAAATTATTGACACTCGGATGTTTTATCCGCACAGAACAACAAAAGAAACTTTTCTTAATAAAGTGAATCAGATTGTAAATTTTAAAATTTCATGGTTAAATTTCTACAATTTATTTTTGTTGCTCTTTTAATCAATTTCATTTAAATGATTTAATAAATTGAATAATTAGCTTTTTTTATAGTCTTCTTATCTCATATTAAATAATAAATCCTGTTTTAATATAATTTTCATATTAAATAATTATCAGATAATAAATAATATGCAAAGTAACTTAAACATTTTTTTTTTAACAAATATTTTTTAATTTGCAAATTATTGGGAAATTTTGTTGAATTTTATAATAAAAATGCTAACACCAGACAGTGAAACCCAGAGCAACCGGTTACAATTTATTTGATTTTTTTTTTAAACTTTATAAATGAAAGATTTTAATAAAAATTAGTTAGATGTTAGATTGTTGTACGTACAGGTAGTTTTTATTTCTTAATAAGAATAAAATTAGTGTCCTTTCGTGTACCTTTTGTTGTGATTAAAGTGAAGAGATTTTGTGTTTGTGAATTTTATTAAAAATAAAATAATATTATAAAGTTTATAATGATTACGCAGACAGAAAAATACTTATATCGACAGATCTGTGAATTTTTGAATTTATGAAAATTTGATAATCGAACTGTTTTTTTCTCCAATAAAATAACAATTTGTTAAAAATTATCTTCTCTTGATAAAATGTGAACAGAAACGAGGAAAAAATTTATTTCTTTGTACTTTAGGTTTTATTATCAAAAATATAAATCTTCTTAATACATTTTATGTATACACTTATGCATAAACAGTTTGGCAACAAGTTGGTATTTTAAAGTAATCCAATTGTAATTCATATACACCATTTTTCTCTTCAGCCGCCAATAAATGTTTATAAGAATAATTTTCTACACATTTAAGTGAATTAATCGTTGTCTCAGCTGGTTCTGTCCTAAAAATATGAAAAGTAGATTTTTGAAAATTTATATTCCTTTTTGTCTCAGTCAAAATTAGAACAAACTTTAACTAAAAATTTATTTCTGAACAAAAATATTCAACAATGGTCATTGCGGAAGATTCTATACTCACCTTTCACACTTAATATAATCTACATATTGCTTATAATTGTCAACATTCACTATAATTTTCCAATTTCCTAAGAATGTTTTACCCGCTCTTGGTCTTATAACTTTTTTTTTTGGCATACACATCTGACGAGGTTCTGGTGCTGATTTGTCTCTATCCATTGTTGTTTGTATTAAAGATGATCTATCATCAGTTTCAGTATTATCAATTAATAATCTTTCATGGATTAATTGATTTAAAATTATTGTTGGATAATTTTCAATTTTATCACATAATGTTCGATTATTTTTACAAAATATTTTTGGTGGATCACGTCCTGATTTTTCATCAATTTTTTCCTTATATTTTTGATTTTTATTTAATGGAATTGGCTAATTGAAAAAAGTTTTGGGTTCATAAGAAACATCAACTGTATGAAAATTTGATTCATTTCAACTTACATATTCCTCCCATAAATCATCGTCATAATCTGTTTCACTAACAGAGTTTGTGTACTCAGCAAATATCTAAGATAAGTAATTGGATGCGGGGAAAAAAAACTGGATTAAAACATTTTATAATTGTAAAGGGAAATTTTCATCATCATAAAAATGAAAAATGGAAAATTTTATGCTAAAATTATGACGCTTTTAAGATTGAAAACTAGCAACAACAATAACAACAACTATTTAATACAAGTTTAATTGAAAAAAAAGAAGCAATAAACTTTGATTATAATAATTATGGCGTATAAACCAAAAATTTTATATGAATTGGTTTATAGGATTCAGCTCAGCATGCAATACACTGAACAGAAAAAAAAACATGAAAACCTAAGAATAAAGAATAAAATGTTAAAAAAAAAAGCACACACACACACACAAAAATTCAAATTTAGGGAAAAACACAATTTTTTTTAATAATGAATATAATTTCTTTGTTCATACTATAAAAGTCTATGGACAGAAAATTATATAGTAGCATGTTCTTCATAATATTTATAATATTATCTGATTATATTTTAAGAAAATTATAGAAAAATAAAAACAAAAACAAAAACTAAAAAGAAAGAAAAAAAACAAAAAAACAAACAAACGTAATAATAATACTAATATTTTATACCGCAATAATTGTAAGTTTGTTTGATTTTGGTTTTTCCTTCAAAAAAAAAAAAGTGTAGAGTATTATAGGAGAGTCCATTAACAGAAAATATGACGTTCATTATATTTATTATGAAAAGTTCATTAACATTTGGTTTTTTTTTCCTTCTCATAAATCCAAAGTAAAATTTCTATATTTGAATTAATTGTTATTTCCCTAATTAAATGATTTATGTTAATCAGTCTAAATTTTATAAGAAAACTAGAAAAAGAAAAACTGTAAAACCACAATTAAAGTTCTTAAATTGCGGTTGTTAATAAATCTAAATTTATGCGTAAAGTATAGAAGTGAATGAAAACCCCTTTTTATAAGTTACTTTATTATTAATTCTTAATTCTAAGTAGAGAAAAAAATGTTTAATAATATTTACCGCAATTATAAGAAAAATAATGATTGAACAATTTTTAAATGACATTTTCTTATTACTTATAGAACAATTCACTTATAATTAACTCATCATACTGACAAAAATTTTATATTGAAAAAAATAAAAACAATAAAACAAATAATAAATCGCATCTGTGATAACAGAAAATATTCAGAATTTCATTTTAAGAAATAAATACAAAAATATTATTTTTTCTTCTTTTTTTTTTTCTCATCTAGAGAAAAGTTCATGAGATCATCAGATTAATTTTAAATATAAAATGAAAGATGAAAAAACTAAAGGTTCTTATCGTTTATTTAGACGTAATGGAATCTCTTAAATAATGTAAATGTAGGAAGTGATAAAATGTGGTTAAATAATTATATGCATGTATTTATGTAAAGAATTAATTCTGTTCAGCTTGAAATTAAATCAACTTTGACGTAAAAATTTTAAATTGACTTAATTTTGCGAAAAATGGCTGCGTCTTCTTTTAAAAGAGAAAGAATGAAAATATTTTGAATTTTGATTAAATGAAATTCTAGGGAAATTGATAAAATAGAATTTATATTTCAAGTGAAATTTATAAACTGATAAATTTTGTTCTGTGAAATATTTAAATTCAGAATAATTTATACTTGATCTTTCTGTTATATTTGACACATATTAAAATTGATAAAATTGTTAAAGGTTAAAACTTTATCGATAAACCTCATTTGCAACAAAACTTCAATTTTTTCGTTAGTAAGGGAAATATGGTTGCATTTCTTGTGTTTGAAGTTTCTTTAATTGGTGAGCAATCTTTTTGAAAATTTTTGCAGATGATTGAAAACAATTTTAACGGGATTATTTGGGTATTTTGTCTTTATAGAATTTGAGTTTTTTTCTTCAGATTGTATAATTACAAAAGTCAGTAAGTTTTATTGAACTTATAGTAATCAAAAAATGATATTTTCTAAAATGAACTTAAATTAATTTATTGTTCTTTTTCTCGTCAATTTTTATGTTATTAATTTTTTTTTTATA
Organism: Pedicia rivosa; assembly: GCA_963082725.1. Taxonomy (NCBI): domain Eukaryota; kingdom Metazoa; phylum Arthropoda; class Insecta; order Diptera; family Pediciidae; genus Pedicia; species Pedicia rivosa. Next base: position 12,384,287 of record OY720151.1, on the reverse strand, counting down.
ATTTTGTTTAAAAAAAAATCCACCATAATGTTAACGGTAGTATAGCTAATAATATTTTTTTGGGTCAACGATCGGTCATTATAATATTATTTGAGTTTAAATTCCCCAAATACATTTTTAATAAATCTTAAACCATTTCTAGAAATATAATATTCTTATTGTGAATAAAATTCACGATTGGTCAAAATTTATATCCAATCATAGAAATTTTTGTTGATTTAAAAAGAAATAAAAGGTGGGTTTAAATTTTTTTTTTAAAGATTTAAAAATTAGAAAAAAAGAAGAAATTTCCATGCAAAGCAAAAAAAAAAAAACAACGGTGTCTGGATTTCTGGATTTTAGAAATATTATCTACAGAAATATTATCTAGAGAAATTAAGGAATTATAAAGAATGTTTCAAAGAAATCAACTGTACTCTTTTGTTCTATATTTTATTTAAAACAATTAATAATAGTCTGAACAAAGCAACTAAAACATGCAATTGAAATAGCAAAAAATCATGTTCACGTGTTCACGTCCATTTTATTTGGATTATTCAAAATATTCTTAATTATGAATTAAATGAATTAAATCTAAAAGTTTTAAAGTTAATTAATTACGCTTAGAGTTTCTATTCTCGGGGTTGCTAAATTTTGAGTTGGCTTCAAAATATTCTTCTACGCCTAAATATAGGCAATTAAAAGAAATGAAATCAAGATAAAAATACCAAATGTTCAATCTACAAAGCAGGCTGAAGAATTTGTTTAATATTTAATCAAACTTTATGAAACTAAAAAGTTAGTAAAGTTAGTTAAAGATCATTATGTAATTTTTATTTGAAATAGTTGAAGTCGAATTAATATCATCATTTTCTTGACTTAATGGATTAAATTAACTCTAATTTTTTAGAAAAAAAGTCTTTAAAATCTACAAAATTCTAGAATTCTTTCTTCAAAATTTTATGGTTCACGGTTAAACCCATATTTATCAATATTTGAATTTTATTTTTAATAAGTGTTTAATTATTACACGTTATTTTATTAAACGTGTTAAAAAGTTGACTATACCATGGTCATTTGTAGATACAAGATAAAACCTAATAATATTGCTAAGATTAGGTTTCATACGTGCTATTCACTTTTACACCGTCATGGCATAACTTCAAGTGTTTGAATATCTATAATAAAATATTGAGTAATTGTTGTTTTATTGATTTACAATTTTATAATAATGAGACAAAAAAAAATTAATTTGGTATTCCCATGTAGTACAATAAAGAATGGTCATTATAAGACAGTAAAAGTAATAAATTTCTTTTTTTTTTTCCATTCTGTCAATTTATTTGACCAACTTTTATTTATTGTAAAACATAAGAATGTCATCGTCTATTCAATTTTGTATATAATTTGCATATAGAATTATTATTATTTCATACATAAACTTATTGAAGCATTCAATTGTTTTATTTGTTATTGTAAGTACATGATGATTATGATAAACGTTTTTCATTTAAGTTATTTTGTCTTCGTTTTTGTTTCACTTTCTGTAATATAAAATTCTCTTTTCTTTTCACGTTTATTTTTTTTTCTTTGTAGATTATACCTTTAGATCTATACAATTTTATCTTAAACACAAAAAAAAAAGTTACTAAAATTATTGCTTTCTAAATAATGTGGATGAATTGAAGAAAAAAAATGACCTGAGCATTAGACTCTAATGACATCTGTCAAAAAATGGGGGATAAGACAAAAAATTAAAATGAAATGAAAAAGATCTTTTTGGATAATTTTTCAAATGTAAACGTTTTTTTTTCTTCTTTTTCATTAAGTTTTATGCGTAAGAAAGTTAAAAAAAAAATTGAGAAATTACTTTTGTTTTTTTTTCCAGTGTGATGAACAAAAACATCTTTTATTGAAGCTAAAATTCCACTCATCTCATATTTCGGATATGTAAATAAACTCTACTAGTGTAATATTTGCAATAACATTACAGAAACAATAGAAGTGACAAAAGGTCATTGTGACAATGCTTATATAATTGTATGAAATGGAGAAGCCTGGTTCTTTGTACTAGAAACAGTGGAGGCGCCAGGTATGGTTTAATTCAAATTTTCCCCTTTTTGAAACGCTTAAGCAATCCAATATTTTTAATAGATTCCTAACAGCTTAATTCGTATTATTTAAATAATGGGACAACAAAAACAACAATTATTGAAAGAAAAATCAAAAGTTGAACTAACAATTTAAATATTTGTACTAAATTTTCATTTATACACAGTGTTGAAAAACTGTGCTTTACTTAGAAAATTATAACAAGTGAATTTGCCTTATTCAATAAATTCTATTTTGGTTTGAGGGCACAAAAAATAAACACGTCAAATATAAGTAAATGAACTTTCTTCCATTCAAATCATAATTCTAATTTTTTGTTTATTAAATAAATCAAAATTATGTATGTGCGAAAGTTTAGAAAGATTTCCTCTTATTTAATTTTGTACTCAACATTTTAATACAATAATATATTAATGCTTCCTCTCAATCTTTCTCTCTCACTCTCTCTCTCTCTCACACAATTCAAATATAAAGAGATTAAGACAAAACAATTACTCTTCAATAATTAAATAAATGAATGCCAGACAAAAAATAATAGTGTAGTGATCATCAATTCAACTAAAAAAAAAAGATTATTGGAGAATTGCTTGTCATAGCATTTATAATATTCAAATTAAGCAATAAAAATAGAATTGATATCTCAATTAATTTCTTTTGATTAATCTAAATAAGTGAGAGGAATAGAAAAAAAAGGGGAAGTTAAAGATGACAATTTTGTATGTAAGAATGTCATCAGAGCATAAAATGACAATTCTAATAAAGTTATGTAACATCTGTGGTTGAATGCACATATACAGAAGGATTTATTTTTTTCTTATGATAATCAAGTGACTGATATTTAATATTAAAAGAAAAAAAAAAGATTTTTCCTTCAAATAATAAATTAATAAATGATTAAAATTACAAAATGACACAAAAATTAAAATCATCTTAAATAATCTGTTACGAGAAAATTATAATTATTTTATGGCTACTAAAAATTCAATTATTTTTTATTTACCTTTTTTTTTTGTTTTTTTCTCTTATTATTTTACTTTTGTTTTTTTTTTAACAGTGTAAAGTGGGGAGATCTCTCCATTTCATTTTTTTTTTTTAATTGAATTTAATACACTTTTTTTTTTTATTGTATATTTTTGCTTTAAAAAGAAAAGAAGAGAAAAAATAAAATTGGTTAAGGGGGGAAAACAGTCTGATTTTATATTGTAGAAATATTGTCTATATATAAGTGTGTCATCTCTTAACTTTTATTTAAAAAGATTGTTTAAAGAAAACGAACATTATTTTCTATATAAATTTTCGTCGTTCAATATTATTATTATTATTTTAACCTAACGTTAATTCAGTTGAGATCGTCATTTTTTTTAGTGTTGATGTGTTGTACGTTTTTTGAATGAAAAAAAGAAATTCAGTCTTTTAGAGAGAGTTTTCAACGTATGAAGTGTTGAGATTGTTTTTGAATTTTTATTTTTCAATTGTTTTTTTGTATTAAAAAAAATATTATTTTCTTGTGTTTTAATTTTAATTAAATTAATTTAAATAAAATTATAAAGTACCAATAAAGAATGTTTAATAAAAGTGCGTGATTGTGAAATTGTTTAATTGTTTAATCCACTAATAAGGATAATTTATAAATATTTAAAAAAAATTGCCAAATCAAAATTAAGGATAATATTTAAAAAACTACAACGAAAATTTTCAAATAAAAAAATAACAAGAAAATGAAGGTAAAATAATTAACATTAATTTTGTTCACATTTGTATTTTAGCGGGAATATGTTGGTACATTCTAATATTTGCAATTATTTAATTCAAATCTAAACTAAGAAATATTTACGTTAGACAATTATTACTAACGCCAAAGAATCATGCAATAATTTCTGCTATTGTTGTAATTCCATTAATCTTCCTATTCCTTCGAATAAAAACTCATCCAATTCAATAATTTTATTGTATACATTTTTCATTATTCAACGTTTTATTTATTTAATTATTAATAAAAAAAAGCAAATAAATAAGAAATTACTTTTTTATACGGTGTTTTTTTCTTTTACAAAAGTAACACCGAAGAGAGAAAAAAAAACGCACACAGAAAGAAAAAAAAAAGTAGATGGTGGTCACTTTCACCGATTCCGATATTTTGCTGTCGATTTCAAAAATGTGTATAGATAAAAATAACATTTTTATTGTTGCTGTTGTTGTTAAATAAATAAATAAATAAAAAAGTATGAGTGAATATTGAAGAAGAAAAAAATCACCTAACTTTAATGCAAAAAAAATCCGGTTATGTTTTCATTCCATGTAATCTTATTTTACCTTATAAGTTTGACGTTTCATCTAATTTTTTTTCACCCAATAAAGTAAATTGCAAGGAGGCAAGTTGATTATGTATTCTATTTTCTTCTATAAACTTCCATTTTAGATCGTAATTTTTTATTTCGCCTAACATTTTGTATTCATGAACTTGAATTTTATTCTATAAGAAAAAAACATGGAAACTAAATTTAATATAATTTTGGTGTAATAAAAATTTATTACGAATTTTTTATGTTGTAAAAGAAGAAAAAAAAACCTTTCAATTCTATCATCTCAAATGAAGGTTCAATCGTTTTTAAAAATTTAAATTCACTTCAATTTAATTTCCTAGAATATTATTGATGAGGAATAAACTAATAAAAGATGATTGTTTTTCCATTCAAAACTTCTTTAATTTAATACAAAAGATAATTATTTTCTGTTATGGACAGAAATTATTGTAATAAAACAATTGTATTGCATTATAAAACATATATGAATTCAAATGAAATTAAAAAAGAAACAACAACAAACAGAAACAAACAACAATAAGAAGAAATAAATTTGAATTAAAGAAAAAAATATTATCTAACTTTCTTTAAATTTTATACAGATTTAGATTAATATATTTTATAATCGTTAGAAAGAAAGAAAGAAAAAAAAACATTGATACAGATTATTTGATGACGTAATTTTCGTATATTCCAATAAAATTACACGCATCTGATTTTATAATAAAAATGTGAAAGGTTTACATAAATCCTGTCTGTAAAAACAAAACTTAATTTTTCTCTATAGAATTCTTGTTTCCAAATCCATTTTTCTATAAAAAATTTTTTAAAATCATTTTCTAATTGAAGCTTAAACCAGATTAATTGGATCTTAATTTAATGAAATTATTATTGTTATTATTTTCATTTTCTTTCAAATTGACTGAAACTCATTTTTCTATAAAATCTTTATTAAATTTGATGGTTCCAATTTTTGTTTTTTTAAGATGAAAGGAATTTAATAAGAGAAAAATAATATAAAAGTTTATTCAAAAGAAAAAAAAAATACTTTGAAAAGTGGAACAGAAAATTTTATTTTGTTTAATTTTAATGAATTAATTACTTGTTTATTTTTCAGACATTAAAATAAAATTTAATTATTTGCAAATCAGAACAAACAGAACAACAACTAAAAACAAAATTTTGTAAAAATAATTTAGGGCAATTTTTTCGGTTCTTTTTCCAAATTATATTTGCTGTACTCAGAAAATATAAAAAAAAAAAATTCTGTTTAATAACTTTCTTCAAACAGAACAAAATTGTAGAAAATAAAAACATTGATATGAAAAACTAATAGACAAAGTTAATTCACTTTATACTCATATATGAAACATTTATATTTTTTCTAAAATCATTTCTAAACACAATTATTGTCTAATTGAACACAAGTAATGTTAGAGTTTACCTTAAAAGATTAGAAAAATAAAAAACTTGCGAATGTTGTTTGATGCGAAAATGTCGTTATTCTTGTTTGATCTTTAATTCATTTATTTATTTTATTTCACCAAAAAGTGAAAACTATTATTGATGTTTGTATAGTTGTTTTGATTTCAAATTTTTACCATAATAATATATAATAGAAATAAATACTTGTTATTAAAGTGTCTCTGCCATAAATTATCGGTTAGTTGACTCTATTTAATTGCCATCAAAATCCGAGTGAAATAAAAGAAATGAGATAAATAAAGAAATTCATTAAATGTATGTGGTGAAGGGCCAACCTTCTTTTTATTCTTAATAATTTGACAAAATTCACAATGCGTCTTTCACTCTTAAAACTTTTTTCTTTTCGTTTGTTTTCTAATTTTGTGTTGCTTTTTTTTTTTTAATCAAGTTCAGGTTCGCCCAAAAATTTTTGTTTTCTAATCATTAACAAATTATTTTTAATGATCTGACATTCACAATTATAAATCATTTAATCATTAAATGGAAGTGTTTTATTATGACGTTTATGAATTTAAAATTTAAAATTTTATTCTGTCTGAAGATTGAGTAATCAATTTATTTTAAATATTATCAAATTATAAAATCATTGACCTTATCAAAGGTTTTTGTGCTTATGATTGAACAAATATTAAACTGACCATATTACAGACAGCGTTTTCACTTTGAATTATTTGACTTTTGGTAAATGAAAAATTATTTAATTCGACAATTTTAGATTAGAGTTTTACTTCAATAAAAACAAAATTTCAACTCTAATACTTTTACTCAGGAAACAGATCTTCTAAAAATATAGCAAATACAAAAAAAAATTGCCAACTCATAAAAAATTGCACGAATCATGGCAAAATGAAAGACAACAAAAGTAGAAATCATTTAAAATCCTTAAAAAAAAATTTATTATTATGACAAAAAATTTAGACAAAAAATCAAATACTTCCAAAAAAAAAAATAGAAAACAAACTAAATTTCATAATTATTATTTACAATTTCCGATTATTATAAAAAAATTACAATTCAATTATTATATAGGAGATTATTAAGACACTTTCGCTATCTTTCCGCCATTATAATTTAGTTTAGATAAACATTTTATAAATTAATTCCATTACCGAATATCTACAACTTATACTTCTATCAAAAATTAAACAAAACCGAAAACCAATTATAAATAAAACAAAAAGGCATTTTGTTCAAATTAAATTAACAAAATATTAAATAAATCTCGGTCTTTAAATTTGAAATTAAATTAAGATAAAAAGAAAAAAGAATAAAACAAAAACAAATGATTTAAGATTGTCTTTTTGTACAAAGTAAATTTCATGGGTGACGTTTTTTTTTTATTTCTTTCTTTCTTTGATTTAGGTTTGACAGATGAAGACTATGTCAATGTATTCGTATAAAAATAAGCTTTAGTTGTAGGTACAGGTTTTTGCAATTACATATATGTGTTGAGAGATTCATAGTAAGTACGTCATAATGAAACCGAATTAATATAAGAAAGTGAAATTGGTCACGATAATGAAAGTACTCACTTGAATATATTTATTCTTTTATTGGTTTGATGAAACACAGAAGGAAATTGCTTTAATTTAGAAAGAAACAAAAAAGGTAACAACATTGAATCTTTCTTTTAAATGTTTGTAAATATTGAAATATGATTCCAAGGCCGTTTATGTAAAGAAAAATGAAACAATTTCAGTAAATACCATTTCCATTAATTAAAAAATTGTATCAATTAATTATTAGAGTTTCAATAATTATTATTAACTATTTTTGTCAAAGTAGGTTACACGCACATAAATCTTTATGATTGCATAAATTATATTTTCTTACTTGGAAATTAGTTTTCACTTAATTTTACTTTATATGAACGAATTATTACATAACGCAATTTGTTGTTATGAAAATGGAGTAAAACATCTTAACCGGAGATGGTAATTTTCTATAGGGGATTTTTTCACTTTCATATCCTTTCATAAATTATTTCCCCATCAGAGACTTCATTAATTTTTGCATCAATAATTTAATACTCTTGGGCCATCATTCGAAATTCACTTAGTTGCAACCAACGTAAATAAAATAAATAAAACTGCAAGAACAAAAAACTATGTACCAAAAGTTTCCCTTTTTCTTTAATAATTGTTTGAAAGTGTTTTAAAATAAATATTAATTAAAATATTTAAAAGCTTTTTAAATAATAATAATTAATTAACACAAAAATAAAATGAAATTTTGGTGAAACCCGCACACGGTACGTCACCTACCAAATATTTTCCTACCATTAATTTTTCTATTGCGTTAACAAGTGCACTTTAATGAACTTGTATTGTGTCATAATACGTAAATAGATAAAATAATTCTTATGCAATGTGCAACAAAAAAAAAAACCACTCCAACTAAAATTAAATGTAATTGTGACAATTTTTATGACTATGTTGTTGCACTGGACAATAACATAACACTTGTTTGTCCATCCTAAATAATAATAATAAAAAAAAAATTACCTAAACTGATGTAACAACAAAAATAAAATGTACATTTAAATTTATTGTTACATTTTATATCATACTTTTGTGTAGACTTCAATTTTTGTTGGTAACTTTATAATAATAAAAATATTGTTTTATTTTTATTGTACTTTTTTTTTTTGACTTTCATTTTAAAATCGTGAAAGTGCGAGTGAATCTTTTTTTTTTTTTCTTTATTCATTTTAATTCGTTTTGTATTATTTATATCGCTCGTTAATATCGCGTAAAAATAAAATTTTTAAATGTTTATTGTTTTTTGTTTTAAATAAAGTAAAGAAAAAAAAATACAGAGGTTTATGAACATTTGTAATTGTAAATTATTTTTTATTGATGACAATTGTGATGAATATTATTGTTTGATATTTAATTAATCATCATCATCAACATAATCATCAACCACAAGAAATTAATCATTTCTTAATGAAGTAATTAGTATGAAATTAATTTAAGAAGAAAAAACAAAAAAATAAAAATTCATAATCAAAAATAAACAAATGGAGGTCAGACTTTCTTAAAAAAAATTTAAACAAAAACAAGAGAAAAAAATGTAAACAACCAAAATGAGGATGATTGAATAGAAACAAACATTTTTTGATTAAAAAAACTTTTCAGGAATTTCCTCCGCTTAAAATTTCTAACAAATGACCGTCAACTCAAGTTCAAAATTATGAAAAAAAAAACAAACAAACAAACCAAAACAATAATAATCACATGCGTAGTTTTAACAAAATCTTATTTAACCTTATTTTACAAACTACAAATTATTGTCACGAAGTACTATAACGAAAGAGACAACAAACTATTTTTAAATTAAGATAAAAATCTTAATATAAAATATGTACAAAGATTACTCATTAAGATAATATTTTGGTTTTCATGAAAGAATTTCTTGAATTGTTTAAAAATATTTCGTCTTTATTAAAATTAAAAATAAGAGTAAAAATTTCACAAAAGATTCATATTCTTTAAAGTAAAATTTGTCTCATTAAATCTGTTTCATCTAATGATTATTCTTTTGAAATTTTATATACAATGATTGTTTATTCCGAGCACACGTTAATCTGTATATCTAAAAATTTAAATGCTAATCAGTTGATGAATGCAAATAATATTAATAAATTTGTTATTTATAAGAAAAAAAACTCATCTGCTATATGGTCAATATCATAATGGCAAGAGGTTGGCATAATATTAACATTCACCAGTAGAAAGAAATTTCTTATTTGCTAATCTGAAAAGTTTAAATAGTCTGAATAATTTTTATAAAAAATTATTCGGATTATTAAAGGAGAAGCATAAAAAATATTAAAATTCGAACTTGAATTTTTTTTTTCGTTTTTTATAAATTCGACCAAAAGTATTCTTGTATAAAAGAAGAAAGAAAGTTGCACAAAAAAAAATTTTTTAACATTGACATTCCAAATTTAACATTCGTTTTATAATATCGTTGTGATTTTTTTTTTTATTCATTCAAATTGTAAAATGAATTGATTGATTCTGAATCTGTTTTCATATAGTTTGAATATTAAAACTTTTTTCTTACCTTTTTTTTCTTCTTCTTCTTGTCTTTCTCATGCATAATTTTTGAATAAGACAAAAAAAAATTATCGGACAGATTAGAAACTTCGTTATTTCATAAATAAAAACTCCTCTAGGCTGTCTAAAATGAAATAAATAATAATAGCACCAACAACAATCAAACACTAACGATTATAAAATATTATTAGTAAATTCTTAAATTCTTTTTAAATTTCAGTTAATCGTTATAGCATTTCTTTTATTACCAATTTTAACACAATGTTATCCACCATCAATCCATCCTGGACAAACACTAGAAATCTATCGTGATATCACACATCATTATAAAGAAAGACCAAAGAGAGCTGGAAGTTTTGATTTTGTTGGACAAATTAAAAAGGTTTATTAAATTGTTTATATTTACTTTAGAATTATTTAATAATGATAATCTTTCAGAGTATTTTATCTGGAATTGGACAGGCATCAGCTAAAGCTGCAGCAGGTTCATCATCTGGTTCATCCAAAAGTTATAGTACAGACTCACATTCACATTCACATGCACCACCTACTCATGTAAGTTTATTCAATTTTTCTTTTTTCTATCAATGAACTTGACATTTAATGTATATTTTTTTACTTAATACTTAAGCATAATTTAACGCGGTCAAAACGTTATCATAAAAAAATCCATAACAAAATATTTTATTCATTTCATTATTAGTACTTAAGATTTATTTTACCTTCATGGTTACTTATGTTATGTATTAAAATAAATATTGCTTCAATAATAATAATAACATAATTAAATTAATATATTTAAATATTGATATAAAATCTTTATTTACCTAACTTATCATTTTTAACCAAAAAAAAAAAAATATATACAAAAAGCATGAGGAAGGAAAATTTGATGGGTGGCAATTGAAAAAATCAATTTTAAATACATTATTTCAAGCTGTGAAGGCTATAACTGGTGGAGTTACAGCGATAAAAGGACAACTTATTAAAGGAAGTGGATATTTAATAAGTGCCAAGGGCAAGGTATTACAAAAAAAATATTATGATTTTATTATTTTATTTTTCCATTATTTATAATTTGATTTTTTAAATCAATTTTATTTAATTATTGACTGAGAAATATTTAGATGATATTCTTATGGTCGCTACATCGTCACTCTTGAATAAAATAAGCAAAAAATACACAAGACTCTTTATATTCTTGTCATAACTTTTAAAATCGTAGAAAGATCCAGTACCAATAAAAACTCTGGCTATTAGAGTGTCGATGAGTCGATATATAACATCAGCTGTTGGATCAAACATTTGTTTGAATAAATTATTAAAATAAATTTATTTTATGTTAAAGCTTATTTCTGCGTCTGGTGATAAGGTAACAGATGTTGGTAAAAAAATTGTATCATCAGCACAATTGGTACCACCATCAGCATCACATTTTACTAAATACAGTGGTTCATCATCATCATCACATTCGTCATCAAGTTCACATAGCAGTGCACCAAGTATTGGACATGGACATGGACATGGTGAAAGTAAGATAAATATGAAAATTTTAACGTTATTTATACATTTTTCTTTCTTTCTTTCTGTAAAGAAATTTTATTATTGCGATTAAGTTTCAATGTAATAAATATTTATTTATTTATTTTTTCTGTGGAAAAATTTCACTCAAAATTATTGAAATAATTGAAAAGAAATAAAAAAGTTTTCTGAATCGTCTTATATTTTCGTTATAATTATTAGAATTATATTTATGTTGGGACAAAGTTATAATTGAATTTTTTTCTAATTGTTTTTTTTCTTCTAATTGCTAACTGCAATGGTTCAATGAACTAAAGAAAATAAAGGTAACCAAAACAAAGTGATGTCTCAAAAATATGGCCTCAATTTACTTTCATTTGAAAGTAACTCAATACCGGTTTCTGTTTGTTTATACAATTTTTTCTTTCATATATTTATCTATAAATTTAAACAATGACGTATGTGTTATTTTGCGTATGTATGTGTACATATTTATTTAAAAATTTAAATGGTAAAGATTTAAAATTAAAATTGAGAAGAAGAAGAAGGAAAGAAAGAAAGAAATGAATTAAATATTGTTTTACGTTTACATGTTATTTAATTGTATTGACGTTTAAGGTGTGAGATGCGAAGCAAAAACTTTTAATTCCTAATAATATTATAAAAACAATTGATACAAATTAATTAAAAATCGCGTACAAGATAAATCTCATGGATTGTTGTTATTAACACCTTAAAGAAAAAAAAACAAACTTTTACTTCCTTCTTCTTTTCATTTACTGCGGATGGTTACGCTTCGTAGAATCCAAAGTATATGGGTTTTATCTTGCAGTCTTCTCCAAAAATATATAAAATTAATTTTTTGTTTCATATTTATTTTGCGGTCACGAACGAGGTCAATAAAATTTTAAACTTACAAGAAGAAAAAAAAGTGCACGCTAAAGTTCCGCTTTTCATCATGAAAGTAATTTTTTTTTCTTTTTTACCTTGTTAACCTTTAGGTTTTACAAGTTTTGAGGCACCAACTGGTGGCCATTCAGGATATAGTCATACAGGACCATCACATTCATCGCATTCAACAAGTTATCATGCACCAATTACACAAGTACATGAATATGCATCTCCTGTTGTATCACACTTAAATAGTTATGCGGCTCCATCTGTTTCATCACATTCAGCATCACATTCAAATAGTTATGCACCAATTTCTTCATCCCAAACTTCTTATGTAACACCAACATCTCATTCACTTCCTGGATATTCATACCATACACCATCATCAACTTATGTGGCTGCATTAGAAGGACCTACATCTGGAAACTATGACTCATCAAAATATGGACCTCCTCATGAAGGTAAAATTATTAAAAACTAAATCTAATTTTTTAGCCTACTAAATTTCTCTTCTGGATGCAGTTTTATATTTTTGTTGTATCTTTTTTCCGTATTTTTCTTAACACGCACAATCAATCAGACCTGCATTTGAACATTATTGACTTCCGTGAGTACAAAACTTCACATGAAACAAAAAAATTAAAATCAACAAATGGGTTAATTTATTTACAAAATATTCAGAAAAACATATTTCTATGAATTCTGAAATTTAAAATGAAAACATGATTTATTATCGTGAAGTTGCCTGCGTTTTGTTTTATATATAAAAACTTGTATTGTACCTAAGTACATGTCTGCATGCAGATATCAACTTTACAGTAATGTTAAAAATTTTATAAGATGAATTAACTTAAAATGTTATTCAATGAGAATATTTTTTTTTTTAAAAATATTTTTTATGTAAGACGTTACATAACCTATAATTACAACTATTTTATAAATTTTTCTATTTCTTTGATTTGTTGCCATTAATTTACAATTTATTAAATTATTTATTAAATAATGAAAGAATTTTTTTTATTTTAAAAATATCAACTTTACTTAATTTGTTTTTATCTTCGAATAAATTTAATATTTTTTTCATTTTATTAAATTTTGTTGATGTTCTATAATTATAATCTGCGACGTTCTTTAACTAATTCAGTTATATAATTATTAATTGGATTTATGAATTTTTTACTTAAATGAAATTATTTTGTTTTTCTATTAATTTCCCTTTCAATATAAATTCAAGACATCTCACTTATATATAATCTCTAAAATCATAATAATTAGTATTTTCTTAAATTACATTTTTTTTTACAAATGCTACCTTTAGTGAATGTTGATAATCGTTCATCTCTTTGTTGTTTTTTAATCCTTTCACTTTTATTTAATTTTACTATACCTTCTTTATTATTCTTCATTTTGTCATCAGTCAAATTTTAATTTGATTTTAAGAGTCATTGCTCTATTTATCACATTATTATATTTTGATGATGAACATTTAATATTTAATTCTTGCATAAATAATTATTTATATGAAAAATATAGACGTGTCCAAATAATTTTAACTTTGCATCACCACATTAAAAAATAGATTTTGTAATAAATTTTCATATGGAAATAATAAAAATGCTTGTCTCTTAACATCACATCAAGTACCAATAGTAATAAAATTTCTTATTATCTTTTCACTTTTACTCTTAAAACATTACACTTAAAAATTGATCAACTATTTGCGTTGGTAAAACATTCAGTGTAAATGGTCTAATTTTACAAATTTAACGTTTTAATTATACGTTATTTGATGAAATATAAAAAAACTGAACTTTCAAAATTTACTAAATAAAAATAAGACAAGAACAATAAACAACAAACAATAAACAACAAACAAAAACAATAATAAAATTGACATTGGAAAGTATTAATAAAATAAAACAATTTTATTGCATATTGACTGAACATAATTTAACTTAATACACAAACACAAACTGAACACACACTAATTGGGAACTTTTTTTTTAAACAGTACATACAAAGACTTCGGGAAGTTCATCTGGACTTGAACATACGGAATACGCGTCAGTGACAGGACATCAATCATCAAAACATTCACTTGAACATGCGGCAGAAGCATTAAGAGTTATATTAAATAAATTACCAAATCCGACACCACAATCATTATCACATGAAAATGAACACATTTACACAAATTTAGATACAAATAATCATAATAATAATAATGGTCCAAAAGTTGTACAATATGATATACCGTCTGATCCAGTACCTGAATTTAAACCACTACAAGAAACATATTCACCAATACAATATCCAATTGTTGATCAATTAACTCATACACAAACAATAACAACTGCATACGGAGCACCCCTTACAACATTCCAAAAGGAAACACCAATTATTGATGCTCCATGGGGTGGCAATAATCAAAATAATTATAATCATAATAAAGGTCAAACTGCATCTGCATTACCCAGTTCCTATAATGTTTATCAAAATATGGCTTTAAAACTTTCCCCTTCACCGACACCTTTTAATATTAATAATTATGGTCAAATACATGAAGTGATGGATAATCGGGTTCATCAACAACAAATTAATCAATTAAGTCAATCATATGGTCCTGGTTTTGAAGTTCTAAAATCAGTAGGTTTTGAAATTAAAGGACCAACACATGGCAAAAGACGACGATGATAGTTTAATAACAAATTTAGATACTTTTATAAAATCAAACAAAAACAAAAACAAAAATTATTTAAACTGAATGACTGAAACCTGACTCTTTGACATATTACGTGAGGTAAAATTATTGGCAAAATTATCCATTTTCTAATATTGTGTTTGAATTATGCTGTAATTTGTTGAAGATTTTTTAATAAACTTGTGAAACATGGAAATATCAAAAATTATTCATTAGTTTCCATATTTCAAAGGTTTTAAATAAAAAGTTTTCTTGTTCAATACCAAACTAAATAAAAAGAGAAACTTTATGTAAGTGAAAAGATTAAAAAAAAAAATTATAGCATAATTGAAGCGCACAACTAAAAACCTCATAAAAAATACAAAATTTTCTCTATCCTTTTTTTTTGCTTAGAAAAATTTAATTCTTTAACATTTTCTAACATAACAGAAATTTTGTTTAATTAATCAAATAAAATAAAACTTTGTTTATTTATTACAGGAATTTATGGACAATCTGGACACTGGTGATTAATAAAAATATTCTTATCAATTTAATTTAAAAGTGGTACATTAAAGGCAACACAAAATTAACACTAATTTAGTTTAGAATGAAACTATTGTACTAATTGTTATCTCGTTCAAAGAAAATTTATTTCAGATTGTTTAAAAAAAAAAAAAATAGAATGAAACTCACAAAAAAAAAAATGTTATCGTAATTTGTATCGTCCAAAAAAAAAAAAACAATAAGAGGAAAATTAATTCCTTTATTTAATAATTTTAAGTTTTTTTTGAAAAAATTGTGGAAACTTAATTTTATTTAAATTTATAATTTTTTGTTTTTGTTTTTAATTAAATAAATTAGTTCTAAGAACATTTTAGTCAAAAATGTAATAATGTAAATAATATTAATGATAATAATAATTGCCTTATTTGTTAATTATTTTTTTTTTTGTATAATTTATTGTTTTATATAAAAAAATAAAAAATAGAAAAATGAAAATAAAATGAAAAGTTTGTTAGAAAATATTTTGTGTTATACTTTCTATCTATACTTTGTTATCCTTTGAAGGCCATAATGAAATTATGATCTTGTTTTAAAAAAAAATTATTTCATTAAGAAAGTCTGAAACCTTTAGGCGATGTTAAGAGCAAATGAAAGTAAAAGTTTAAACCCGTAGAAAGAACAAGTACCAAGTTCAAAAATTTTGATGGTTTGAATTTATTGAAGAAAAAAAAATTCATCATTTAATTTGATTTGTAATGCTACTTCAACTCTTCTAAGTGAAATGAAGTTCGAAATCAATCATATTTAGTTCCGATCTAATCTTTAAATATTTTTTTCATTTTTAATTGATGTTGAAATAAAAATCTAATCAAAATTGTTTAATTGCAAATTTTGATTTTAATTTAATTTTGTCAATTTTTTTTATGAGAAGCGCATTAAGATAATGGAAGGGCATGGCTAGTGAAAGTATAAGTTCTCAGAATTATCAATAAGATTGATGGGTGACGCATAAAACCGCAATTCGCGATTTCTATTTTAACCTACACAATTTGTTTAAAGTGCCCCTGAAATGATGTAAATTTTTTTAACATTATAAAAGTTTTTACCTGAGAAAGCTCGGTTAGATGATTTTATAAACTAATTTACGGCTGATTTACATTTTTGTCGGAAACATCATTTAGGCGTTAGAAATTTGATATAAGTAAAAATTAAAGAATTCATTCAAATTAATCATTCATTGTTTAATTTAATCTTATCGAAATATTTACAGAAAAAAAAAGTGTTCTTCAATGCAAAATATTAAAGAGGTTTTTGTAAATTTTTAAATCCAACCTCTTTAAGTTCCGTAAATATCCTTATCACAACCAGAGGCTTCTTTTGTACATCTAACAGTGTTATAGTTATTCTGAATTCTCCAACAACCGGTAATGCTCGCTTATAATATTTATTATGTATATAATCCTTTAATACAATTTTTCCCTTGGCCATATATAAAATAAAAAATAAATTGTGTTGAAAATATTCATCTTAAACATTATTTTAAAATTACTTCTAACGGACAGGATTTTTTTATATTAAATGCCTGAAAAAATTTAGGAGACAACCAATTAATAAATTTACTATTAACCAAATCACTAAGGACAACACAAAAGTCTTCAGTAATATCAACAAGAAACTTTTCATATTTTTTATTTTGTTTTTTATGTAGAATCATATGAAGCTATAAAAAAAAAATAAAAAATACAATTCGATTAGGTATATCAGTGATTATAAATTTATTATACTAACATACAAATGATTAATAGGATGAAGCGTTTCACCAGCTATATTTAAGAACGTAATCGTACGATTGAATGGTTTAGCGCTACAGTTGAAATATTTAAAAACTTTTAAATCAACATTATCACATTCTAGTCTAGATAAATCATTTTCTGTTTGAAGCTGTAAATAAATAAAATAATTCAATTTTTCCAAATAAACAATTGAAAGAGTAAAATTTATATTATGAAAAAAAAAAACAGAAAAATAGTTTGTATGTGCTTAGTATTGTCTTTGTCAAAACTATGTTAGTTTCTTTGTTCTTTCAAAATAATTCTCTCTTAAATAATAATTTTCAAAATATTATTATAAACAGATTTGGAAGCAAGAGTTGCATAAAAACACGTTGTGTAAAAATATAGTGAGCTTGATAGATTTAACTTACTTTTAATCCAGAAATAATTCCAAATAGATAAAATAAAATGACAACACAATTTTTAAACATATTAAAAAAGTTTGCTGAGCTATAAGAGTTAATAATACGATTTTTTTTTCGTTTAAATAAATATTCATTTTATTATTGTTGATAATCGTTTTGGGCAAAATAAATGAAAATTCATCAATTTAATTATTATTTCTATGAAATTCATATGTTGAAATTAAATTTTCTTATCAAGAATAATCATCATTTATTAGATTTAATCTAGTCTGAGGATATTCGGTCGATTTATTTTCATTTTATCAATTAATTTTTGTATTACACAAAATGTGTATTATTTTTTTACTTCATTGTTTAATTGCATTGGGCATTACGTTATTTTAATACTAAAATATAAATAAAATATTAACTTTACATTTTTTCCATATTTGAAAAAAAATCCAACAAGCTCAACAATATAACTCCTGAACAAGTGGAATAATAATAACATAAATTTGTAATATTAAAGACAACCAAAGATGTCTTTTTCTATATTTATATTGAATTGTAAATATGAAAAGATTTAATTAAATATAAAGAAAAATGTGTAATTAAATGTAACATCAAAGAAATGCATTTTTTACTAAATTTATTCAAGATTACAGTTCTTCAACATCATCAATTTATAACTAAATTGTTGTTATAATAATAAAGTTCATGAAAGTGTACCTTGTACCCTGTAAAATATCAACTCAACATGAAAATACAATTTTGAAGCTTGTAAAATTACAATGAATTTATTGAAGTTTGTATTTGTTATACGTTCTAACACTAATTTCTTTACTTTCTGTATAGATATTGTATGTTAGAAATGGTTTCTTCTTATCTAATGAAACATTAACAACACATTTATATTTGCCTGAAGTTATTGTTGGTATTAATTGTTCATAATATTTTTCAAATTTTGCGTCTTTTATAAGAAATTTACCCTAAAAAATTATAAAGTGGAATTAAGAATGAATTATGAAAATAAATTATTAGAATTACTTGGAAAGGGCAAGATTTAATATTTAATGCGTTGATCAATTCCGAAGAAACAAAATAATGCAAAAAACTAGTATTAAAATTCAATAGAATTTCACATAAATCTTCAGTTATATTAACAGGAAATTTCACATATTTTCTATTTCGTTCAATATACATGTTGCTTTGGAACTAAAAATAAAATTTAAGTTTAAAATATGAACTAATTTAAATTCATAAAACTTACATAAATATGATAAATTGGATGAGGAAATTCTGTTTCTACATTTAGAATTGTAACTGATCGATTATATTGTTTTACTGTACAATTAATATACTGCACAACAGAGGGATCCACAATTTCACAATCCAGTCGTTGTAAAGTATTTTCATGCATGTACTGTAGAATATACGAAATAGGAAAATCCATTATTTATAAGTAATTGATTTAGTCAATTAATAAATTTTATTTAATATTTTTTTCTTACATGAAATCCGCGTACCATTGCAAACAAATGCAATAACAAGCAAAAAATTAGCAAGCTTTTAATAATCATTTTAGTAACGTGTCTCGGAATAACTAAAATATTTCAAAAGTACCTTCAGTTGATAATATATAACGTCAATTATGGAATTAATATACTTGATACTAAAGACAATCAACCAATGCGAATAATGTTGTATTTATTTTTTGAATTCTGTATAAATTATTCGATTTAAAAATTATAATAATAATAATTATATATAATTAAAAATAATATTTGCATTAGGATGTTGTTATTTTCATTAGAACCCTTGATCTAACGTATATATGTATTAACTATTGTTCACAATCAATTGAAGATCTTTAATTAAAATTATTTTATGTGCCAAATAAGTTAATGTATTTTTAATAATGTAAATTACACGCGTGAACATAGATATAAATATAAATAAAATGAATTGTACATGAAAAAAATCGTTTCTGAACCAGTCAGGTAATAGAAATAATCAAAATTAATAATTGAGGAATGCCATATAATTTTGATCCTCATTTATTATTTTGGGATAATATAAGAATAGTTGTGGTATTTGCAGTGCATTAGTATGGTATTCTTCGTTAATCCATGGTATTCATTTTGTAAAATTGGTATTCTACAACACATTCAATCGGAAATCAAAAAAACATTGTATCATTCATTGATTATCTTTCGCTTTCCAAATTCAGAATATCGCACACTAGCAAATACATATATTTTATATGCTATTTTATAGACTTGTGTAAATTTCCAAACAATAAAATTATAACAATATCTTTTAATTAATTCTCTTTTAATTAACGATTTTTTCATTTAACTTTATTTTTATGTTTTAATTTTTGTTTATAATTAATAAAATCATTAAATTGAGTCAATTAAAAATATATATTTATATTAATTAAGAATTTTTCTTTACAATTTAATAACAGTTTCATGATTGATTAAAGACACAACAATATAATTCATGTAATTCACTTTATTATTAATCTGATATATTATGTTCAATCAACTGAACATCTGCAATTTTTGATCGGTAACAACCATATATTTATTTGGTCGATCACATTTAGAAGAAGTTGCATAATGGACATCAGCCCATTTTAATTTAAAAAATGAAATTATTAAAAAATGTATAAAAAACAATACGTGCATTTAATTAAATCCTTTGTAAAATGAATAATATTTACATTCATTATTTAGATCTGCATTAACAGATTATTAAAATGTTAATAATTTTTTTTAGTGTTATTGCATTTGCTTTCAGTTATTCGAGGATTTCAAGTAAGAAAAATATATCAAATGAAATTAAATAATTGACTAAATGAATTTATCTTTTTTGTATATTATTTACAGTACATGTATGACAATATTTTAAAGCGAATTGATTATGAATATGTGGATCATTCTGTTTTAAAGTATATCAATGGTACAGTAAAAAATTATAATAGAACAGTTACACTTCTAAATATAAAAGCAGAATTTCTGCATCCAGTTGATCATATTTATGTATGTTTTATTAAACTAAATTATTTCTAAACAAACAAATCAAATATATTTTTGTAGTTCAATATTGTTTCGTAGATTGAACTATAACATAGGTATGTGAGATTTTCGGGTGAATGTAACTGAAGATGGATGTGTAATTCTAAACAATTTTAATAGCAGTTTAGTACGTTATATTTCTCCTCCTGAGTCTATTGAAGCTTTAAATATTAAATCTTGTCCTTTCAAAGTAGCTCTAATTAATTATGTTCAATAATTCAATTTTGTAATTTTTTTAGGGCAATAAGACTCAAAATTTGAAAGATATCATCAACAATTAAAGCTTTCACAATTTTCAGGTAAATTTAAAACTGTAGTAATTGTTTCATTTGAAAATATTTCTAACATACAAAGTGTATTCAGAACATAGACAAATTAGTGTTAAACAATATAACAAATACAAATACGCTTAATCAAAATTATTAAATCTTTGATTGAAAGGGGAATATTTGTTTGAATTAAGTATTTAAATATAAATAAAATCACTGAAAGAAAACTGTTCTAATTATAAATTAAATTATATATAAAAAAATAAAGAAAAAAAAGTTTAGTTATTGCGTTTTATTTCAAGAAAATGTGCCCGACCATTTATTAATATGTTGTAACCTTCAGTTGTTTTGGTAGTCATATATATGAGTGCAAATTAATATCATTAAAAATCCATCAATTTAATTTACACAGAATATATTCTGTGTTTAATGGCTTATGGTTATCCGGCTAAAGGAAGCATTTAATTATTTTTATATTCAATATTTTTGAAATGAACCAGTATTTATTTATTTGATTGCTTTAATTACATTCAACATTATGTTATTTTAGTTTACAAATGCTCGGTTCACATAAAACATAATAGGATCAATTGGTAACTTTAAAATTGTAAAGCAAACAAGGTAGAAAGTTAGTAATTCTTTACTTGTGATAAGTTAAAAAAATATGTTAAGTGGTACAATACAAAAACTCGTGAAAAATTGCCAATTCATTTTCAACTATTTACGAATAACTATAAATTATAATTATAGAAATTAATCATAACTCAAAGATGACTTTGTCTATATTAATTGTCAACCTATGTATTGTAAATATGTAAAGTTGACTTAAATTTTATCAAAAATATGTAACAAAATGGGAAATAAAAGAATTTAAATTTTTACTAAATTTATTCAACATTGTTATCGTTGAACATCATTTATTTATTACTAATCTTAATTAATTTTGAATAAACCAAATGTAGTAACATTGAACAAAATAATATTCTATAATTTTATTAATAAATTTTTTAAAGCCAATAACTTAACAACCAATTGAAATTTGTTACTTATTATTAAAGTACAAACCCATCATAAAATTATAAATATTAAATCTTGTAAAATTATTGTGTATAAATTTAATTTCTTTTGTATTTGTTATATGTTGTAACACTAATTTCTTTAAGTTCGGTATACACTTTCATTGTCAGAAATATTTTCTTCTTATCAAGTGAAACAGAAACGATAGCTTTATATTTACCAGGAAATGGTGAAGGCAATAATTGTTGAAAATATCTTTCATATTTAAAGTCTTTTATAATAAGTTTGCCCTAAAACAATTACAAAACTATAGAGTTAGATTAAATTATTACACGATAATAATTTGAATCACTTTAAATGGGCATGACTTAATATTTAGTGCGGAGGAGTAATATAACGAATAAAACTAGTATTAAATTTATTTGGAATTTCACATAAATCTTCAGTGATATCAATCGGAAATCTCACATATCTATGATTTTCTTCCATGTATACAACAGAACGGAACTAAAAATATTGTTAGAGCTTAAAGTATGTAATAATTTTAAATTAATAAAACTTACATAAATATGATTAACTGGATTCACAAATTCTGTTACCGAATTTATAAGTGTAAGTGTTCGATTATGATCTTTTACTGTAAAATTAATATACTTTAAAACAGAGTAATCAATTTTTTCGATATCAATTTTGTTTAAGGTATTTTCATACATAAACTGTAACATATAAAAATAAAGATTCCATTAATTATTTAAATAATTAACACAATGATACAAATTTATTTTTTTCTTACTCTACCTCCACGAACCACAGCAAACAAATAAAATAATACTGAAACTATTATAAAATTTATAAAAAACATTTTTATTTTAATAATGAGAAGATCTAGGCAGTGTCCGAATGACTAAAATCTTACGGAGAACATAATGAATTTCTGATTACTTCAGTTTATATATGAAACCAAAAATGCAATTAATTTCCTTTATAACAAAATAAAATAATATGTAGATCTAACTAGTGAATTTCAATATTATTCAGTTAATCGAAGCGTTTAATTATTTTCATATTTATCATTTAAATTCAACTAATGGTTTTTATAGATTTTTTAATAATTAATTTTTTTACATTTAATTGGTCGGATGTCATTTTCATTACACGATACATTATGTAACTTATACAAACTGTGATTTATCAAAAAAAAAAATTCAAAATTAATGAGAAATACCATTAAATAATAAGTCACTGTTCATATTTTGTTTCATGTATTCAATTCAACTGTCCAACTTCTCGAATAAAATACAGATGAATATTAAACTTTCGCAATTGGATTTAAGAACTATTTAAAAAAATTGGGTAAACTTCTACATAATAATAATATATTGTCTGAATTCTATTTAAATTAACCATTTCTTCATTTTACTTTATTTTTCATTCTAAAAGTAAAAGTGTAAGCTGATCATTTTATTAAAAATATGAAAATCTCAAACAAAAACAAATTTATTCATCATTTAAAGCCAAAACACTAAATTCCAATTATTTATTTAACAGAAAAAAACAAATCATATTTGTATTTGATCTTACTCATCAAAAACGTAATTATAAATTATAGGCAATATTATTTTAACGAATTAAAGCTAAACCCAACATAAAATCCAACATTATTTCAGTTCGTATTTTGTTAGGTATTTATACAATATTTTAACTACAAAAAAGATGAGAAAATTAACAAAATTATCAAAAAGTCACAATGAATTTTCGTGTCTATAGAATGAATTCTTAATTACATTCGTTGAAAATCATTTGGAAATAAATAGCTTAAGAAAAATTCAGAAATCTATAAATTTAGATCTGAATTTTGTGTTTAATGGCTTATGGTTATCCGGCTAAAGGAAGCATTTAATTATTATTGTATTCAATATTTTTAAAATGAACAAATTGAAGAGTAGGTTTTTTATTTCATAGTTTTTTAAATAAAATAAATTAAATTCTTATTAAATATATTCAACACATCATTTATTTATAATTAATTTTAATTAATTTCCAATAAAACAAATGTAGTAAATACTTATTATTGAACAAAATAATTTATATTCTATATATTTTATTATTAAAAATTCTGATGCCAATGATTTATCAACCAATTGAAAAATTGTAATTACATATAATGATAAAGCTTTTAGATGTGTCCCTTCACATTTCATGTAACACACAAACTCAACATAAAATTATAAATAATAGATAATGTAAAATGTATTAAACTTTTTTTGTATTTGTTGTATGTTTTAGAAATAGAAATATTTTCTCCTTATCAAGTGACAAAGTTACTACTGCTTTATATTTATAAGCAAATGGTGAAGGCGTTGATTGTTGATAATATTTTTTAAATTTTGAGTCTTTTGCCCTAAAAAAATTACAAAATATAATTTAGATTAAATTATTACACGATAATAATTTGAATTACTTTAAATTGGCAAGATTTAATATTTAGTGCGTCCAACGATTCAGGAGGAGAAATATAACGTGCTAAATTGCTATTAAAGTTCTTTAGAGTTTCACATAAATCTTCAGTTAAATCTACAGGAAATCTCACATATCTATGATTAACATTATGGACCTACAAAAATAATTTGAGATTGAGTTTAAAATTTTTAAAAATGTATTAAACTTACAACTTGATTAAAAAACTATGCTTCCACATTTACAAGTGTAACTGTTCGATTATAATTTTTTACTGTATAATTAATATACTTTAATACAGAATAGTCAACATTTTCATAATCAATTCGGTGTAAAATATTTTCATACATGTACTGTAATAGACCAAAAAAAAAAAATTAATTAAATATTTCATTAATTCAATGATTTAAGTTTATATTATATTTCTTTTCTTACGTGAAATCCTCGAATTATATCAATGAATTGTAATAACAGTGAAAAAATTATCAACTTTTTAAAAAACATTGTAATAATTTAAAAATGTTGTATCTCCGAATGATTAAAATTAAAACTCGTATTGAACTTCAGTTTATTTATAGTCATCATTGAAATGAATTTTACTTTAACAAAATATTGTAATCTGTTAATGCTGATTTAAATTATAGTAAATACAAATAATTTGAAATAGCATTTAATCGTTTTTATATTCATTATTTGAATTCAGCTAATGGATTTAATTAATTTTTTAATTACTTTTTTTTTTAATTTCAATGGGGCGGATATTTTTTTTACATATTATGTAGCAAACTCAATTAATTATTAAAGGAAAGATTATATTTTCTTATTTAATATCAAACAAAATTTATTAAAACACAAAACCAAACAATTCAAGAATGTTCTTCTAAGCTGCAGGTATAGAAACTATTGACTCAATCAATATATCAAACTTAATATGAATTACATTAAATCATCTTGTTACAATGGATTTTTAATGATAAAAAATCAACATATAAACAAACTTATACTTTCGTATGTGGAGTCATATTGTTCAGGTTCATCAATTATGAAATTTTAAAGAAAAATTCTTAGTTAATATAAATATATTTTTTTTATTGACTTACAATACATTCTCAAATTAATGATTTAATTAATTATAAACAAAAAATTAAAACATACAATTGAACATTCTTACAAAAAAAAATTTACACTTCTATTAGTATTACTTCAGTACATAAAAAAAATTAACACATCTATTTGCTTAATAATATCCAAATGAGATATCATGAAGTGGCTGAGAACCACCAGCTGGTAGAGCATAATCTTTTGCGAGTTGATCTAAAACACTTGTGCTTCTACCTTGAGATTGTGGTTGTTGTTGTTGAAGTCTAGGAGCAACATAACTTGTTTGCTAGAAATTATAATGTTATTTAGTTGATGAATTTTGAATTTGATAAAATGATTTTAATACTTGTTGGGGTTGTTGTTGATGATGAAGTTGTTGTGGTTGTGGTTGAGGTCTTGGAATTGGTGCTGGTGAATATTGAACAGCTTGTGGTTGGGATAATCTTACTGATCCTTGAGATGGACCGGGAGAAAATAATTGTTTTTGTGAATATTCTGGATCGGGACGTGCTGGTCGTTGACGTGCGGAATAAACTACATCAATTGGTACTGCGTTTGGAATTTGTGCTCTTGGCGGTGTTGGAGCATTATATTGTTGTGGTTGTTGTTGAAGTTGTGGTGCCTGATATTGAGGTTGTTGTGGCTGTGGATTATTGTAACGGTTTGATTGTTCTTCATCATAGTCATCTGTATTTGAATATTGAGACCTTGATGGAGCTGGTGCATTAGCTCTTTGTGGAATTTGTGGACGTTGAACACGAGCAATCTATTAAAAAAAATTTAAATTAACCAATCTAAAAAAAATAATAGATATTAAAATAACTTACATAAGGTCTTGGCTGCTCTTCTTCATAATCAGAAATACGTCCCTTGTTTGTAGTTTCATCAACTAATGTTGGTGGTGCAACTGTTATTCCCTCTCCAGATGGTTGAAATCCATATTTATTTGCACCGTATTCGACAATTCTCACTTTACCAGTTTCATCAACATAACCGTATTTACCTTTAACTTCTCCAGTTGCCAATTTAGTTTCAATTTTAAAACTTCCATCAGCACCTTCATATCCATATGTATATGAACCATCTTCATTGTGTCTGAAAAAAATATTTTAACAA
The DNA here is from genome assembly GCA_963082725.1 of Pedicia rivosa. Lineage (NCBI taxonomy): Eukaryota > Metazoa > Arthropoda > Insecta > Diptera > Pediciidae > Pedicia > Pedicia rivosa. The sequence goes on along the minus strand of OY720151.1, from coordinate 12,357,523 downwards.
TTGTTAATAGCAACTCAATAATTTTTGGTATTGCTTATTTTCTTACTTGTTTATTTGTTTCAAAATTGGTACAGGTGTTGGTCTATTTTCTTCAGTGGCAGTATTTGGTGATAGTCTATGTGGTTGTTGACGACTTGATCCATAATCCTGATAATCTTGTGCTGTTGCTAATATGACAAGACAGGAAACTGTTACCTATAAATAATATAAATATAAAATTTTGTAATTAAAAATTAATACATTTTTTTTTTAATAAAATGTTTGCTTTATGTAAAGGTGAGAAATATTTTATAAACAAAGAACACAGTAAAACAACTGAAATATGTTGTTCAATATAATATTTTTTTCACATACCACCAGAGAGAAAGTACTTAAGATAAATTCGCATTCACAACTTATACATACAACCTAATAAAATATAATAACAACAGACAAAATAAAAACTTGGCTTGATTTAGGTAATTTTTTTTGTCTGTTCGCATATTTAACTTTTTTTTTTCTACATTTACTAATTTACATATTTAGTTAGCATAAAAAATATTTTTCCTTTTAGTTTAATTTTTAAATTGAATTAAAAAAAAAATATTGTTAGGCAATTTATGAAACGTGGCCCGAATTACGAATAATCAAATCAGATAGAAAAATGTCGTCTTAATTGTCTGTTATAATTGCAATATTTTCACTTTAAATTTTTAAGTCTAGACTAATGTAAAAATATACAAATCTATTATCAATTAATTAAATTATTGTAAAGTCATGCAAACTAAATTAATTCAACCTTATTCATCTATCAATCAATTTTTATACGGATAATACACAAATCATTTTTAAAATACCAATTTATTAATATTAATCGATACATCGATTCAGTTACACATTTATAATTGATTGAAAATCATTTTTAAATTCCGTAAACAATCGATGTGTGATAAAAATAGACAACAATCCAATTAAAATTGAAACAGAAAAGTGAATTGAAAACCTTCATAAACATGTTTTTGGGTGAAATTTTTTTGTTTAAATTTTTATTATGGTAACCTCGTCGTGCAGATTTTGATACAGATTAAGGTTAAAATATTTCTTGTTTTTTCTTTGTACAGATTTCTGGATTTTTAAATTGCATTTTGATGTTTATAAATAAATATTAATAATTACTAATCAAGATTCATTGACATCACATGTAATAATATATTCGTTTTGGTTTGATAATCTTTAGTTGTGTTAAAAAAAAAAATTAAACATAAATAAAGATCTTGTTTCTCATCCGAAAGATCTTTTGTACTTTTTTTTTTTTTGAAATATCAAAGAAATTTTAGTCACGATTTCAATTTCAATTGAGATTTTCTTCTTTTTATAATTTATAGAAGTGCAAAATGGCATTATTATTATTATGAGGTAAGATTCTTCTTATTCATTTTTTTTTTGTTTTTATTATTAGCACAATTTGTTGTTGTTCTTGTCAATTGAATAATAATTATGATCAATAATTTCTATGTAATATACAAATTTCAATCATAATTTAATGTTTTAATATTTTGTGAATAAATTAACTCTTGATCTTTTTTTTCTTCTCATACTTAAAATTAAAAAATTTAAAATTTATTCAAAGATTTTCATTCTTTAATTTTATAATTGAAACATTCTCATAACCATCATGTCTCATTTCTCTTAATAAAAATGCAATTCATGTAGTTTATGAATATCTTGTGTGATATTTGATGGTTAACTGGTGAAATGATGAGTAAATTTAAAAATTTTAATGACGAAGCATATTATTTTGTTTGTAGCGAAAATTATTGTAGTTTTTTTTTGTTGTTATCTATTATTTAACTTTAATTGCTTAATTACGTCGACGATACTAGTAATTTAATAGCTGTTTGTTTGTAAAGATTTTTTGTTGAATAAATACAAAAAAAAAAAATATCGTGTAAATGATCCCGCAAAAAAGAAAAAAAAAGAAGGTTAACCAAGTTTCAATATTTTAAGTGGAGTAGAAATAAAATTACGAATGTGATTATAAATTGACTTTTGAAATTATTGAATAAATTATGCAATTTAAATGCAACTTTTTTTTTTTTTAAAAAAATTTGTAAATCGCAAAAAAAATGAATGAAAATTAATCGTTCAAAAATCTTAACGATCTGTTCAAGTCATCGTTCTATATAAATTTCATAATTAATTAATTGTAACAATAAATTTTTATTTAAAAGATAAATAATTTATATTAAAAAGATTTTTCCCTTTGTTAAGACAAATTTAATAATCTGAAAGAAAGAATAACAAAAACTAACTGCGGCACCCACTTTGTTCTATATTTTTATTTATTAAGATCAACAAAAAAAAAAAAAAAAGTGGAGAAAAAATAAGAAAATACTTTCAAAATTATAACATTGGTTAGATACTTGTAATTTTTTGTTGTTGTTGTTTCTTGTTTTCTTTTTTATCTAACAAAAGAAATAAGAAAATTAAATTAAAAAAAAATTTTAGAATTTCAACACCCAATAGAGAGAGAGAGAGAAAAAAATAATATATACGAACAACAACAAATGAAAATTTTATAAGAAATAAAAATATTTTGTTTCGAAACAGTCCTTCCTTATTACAGTTTACCAATTAAATTAGATACATATATTATTATTTGTAATTTTATATAAAACGATACTGATATCGAAGGCCACATACACACACACAAGACTTCACACATATGCACACGCACACATACACAGTGATTTAGATAGGAATATCGAGTGAAACAATCCTTTTTCTTATTGCACTTTTATATAATTCAATATTGAATAAATAATTTATATTTAAATATTTTGTTAAATTAATAATCCATATAGATAAAACGTTAGTTTTAAGTGGGTAGTAGGTGGTTCCAATTTAAAGTTGTGAAATTATAATTTTTATATTTTATTTTTATTTATTTTTTTTTTCACAAATTTAAATTACCAATTTTAAACCAAACATTGTAACAATTTTACTATTTTTATCAATATTATTCACTTAACAAATTCACAAGAAAAACTGAACACATTTAAGCCCCCAAGAGAGCTTTTATACTCCGACTATTTACAATTGTCCCACTACTATATTTGTTTCTTTCACACAAATAATAAAATTTAATATGTTAGAATGAGATAATAATAATTATTCCTATACTTCCCTCCCCATGTACCTATCTAGAGAATGGTTTTTTATTTATTTTTGTTTTTTCAAAATTGTATATTTATGTCTTTCGGTGTTTAAATCTTTTTCTTTTTATTTCACTTTTTATTTTTGAACATTAAATACAAATCACGGACGAAGAAAAGAGTTAAACAATAATATTATAAATTTTATAATTATTGCAAGCAGCATGAGAATAATATATTATTGCAACGAAAACAAAACAAAAAAAAAAAAACAACTGAAAAAAAAATATGGAAAGGGCAAAACAGAAAATAAAAAAAAATACGCGAAAATTAAATTTTTTGAAGACGCAATGCAGTTAAAAAATTACAATTCTTTTCTTCTTCTTTGATTATTAGAGGTTTTTTTTTTCTGTCTATAATTTTATTTATTAGAAAAGAAATTCAAATATACAAGAAATTATAAACAGTTTACAATTTCGTGTAAAAAGTAATTAATAAAGTTCACAAAAACATTAAAATTCATAACGAAAAAAAAAAACACAACATAAAGACGAGAACAAATTTGATTAACATTTTTGTCCTTAAGAATAAACATTTTTGTTTTTGACCTTTGAATCTTGACTTACTTTCATTTCCGTTCTATAAGAGGATATTTTTTTTAATTATTATTAATTCTGTTATTCTTATCTAACTTTCCATAGAAATACAAGATCCGAATGTTAATTTTTTCTTCTTCCTGTTTATATGAATTCTTTTAAAATCAGTAAAATTATAAATTTATTTAAAATGAGACAACCTTGACGTTTCTCGTCATGCTTAAAAGTAATAAGAAAAGTAATGAAAAAGTAAAAAAAAAATGCAAAAGAAAACTTTGTACAAAAGATGAATTAACATGAAAAAAAAAACTGTGACTATTCAAAGTGACATGGACTATAAGTAGATCAACAATTCTTTCTTACATCCATATATTAAAAAAAATAAATAAATATAACTACAATATAAACGAGATCATGTTTATGACGTAATTACTTTCGATTTTCAATCACAGTAATAACAAGAATAATACACCTTCACCTGTGTACAACCTTTTTAGTTTTTTTTTTTTGCTTCTTTGGTTTTGGTTTTTGATTTTAGTTGAACATATAACAAGACTCAGAAATAAGATTCAAATGACAGAATAATACATGTTAAAAAAAAAATAACTAAACAAAACGCGGATCAATATCGAGAAAACGTTTAATATTACATGCAATGAAACTTTTGTTATTTTTTTTTTTTTCTTTGATACTCAAGATTAAATTTATCCAAGAATAAAAATTATAAACGTAGAATTTTCAAAGAGTATATATAAGCGGATGTCAAAGATTATTCATTATTTTAATCAGAAAACATTAACGGAAAAGAAAAGAAATGAAAAATTGGTGTAATATTCGTGTTATTTCTCATGACTTACGCATCAAAAAAAAAACAAATCCATTGATTGTTAATTTTTTTTATTTTCTTACAAATAATTTTTCATTTTATTTTGATAGTTTTATATAAATCTTAAATAATTCCCATGAAAAAATTGAATGTGCTGAATGCTGAACATTAAATGTTTAAATTATAATATGTGAGAAAATGTTGTTTATTATAAAACAACAAAAATAACAACAAAAAATATGGAATGGGGAAGCAGAAATTTAATAATAATTATAAGTGAGAAAATAAAATCAATTCTTTCTTCATAAATTCAGAAGGAAAAATTGAAAAATAATAAAAATTAGTGTGTGGATAAAAATTATATACATCACATGAGGTTAAAATCCGAAATTAAAAAAAATATTTTACATTTGGTAACTTTAAGAGAATAGAAAAAAAAACTCAAGGTATAAAAAGGTCAAAATGTAAAATTAAAAACAATTAAAATTTCTGTGAAAAAAAAAAAAACTGATTTTATGTTTTATTTTTATTTCACGATTTACGTTATTGTTGGTTTGGTTGTTGTTGTCTTTATTTTGAAAACCATGAAAAATACTGTAATTAATTATTTATTCCGATAAAATTCCATTCGTTTAGCTTTGGATAAGACACATAATTTTTTTGTTACACAAAATATCATTAAGAAAACCTAAAGTAATAAATTCTCAACTTTATCTAATTAGTATTTAGCGAAATTTTAGAAAATATCATGTGTAGAGTCAACAAATTTGTTATAATGATTTCCGCTGATTATAGAAAAAAATAAAGGAAGACATAATAGTAGAGTGACAAAGTGCGAGAGAACGAGAAAAATATGTTATACTTTTTTTTCTTATTGTAAATTTTTACGCTTGTTGATTTGAAAATCACAAAAAAAACTTTCATTTATTATTTTTTTTTTTCAATCAAAAATAATTGATAACAAAAGAATAACAATAAATTCGCGTTATACACGTACAGTTTCTTAGCTATCAGATACAGTCACACATAGTTATTACATAGACAACAAAATTCTAAATGCAATAAAATACATGATTTAATTATTAGAAGAAAAAAATATTATTATTTTTAAGAATAAATTTCAGTCAATTGAACCCGGAAAAAGTTTTACCAAAAACAATACAAATTTGAATATAGATTAAATAGAATGATTTAAAGCTGATTTTAATAAAGAACAAAATTGGTTGTTTTCTTTTGAGAAACTCATGAAGGTCAGTCACTTCATGAGATTAACTGGTTCGCATATTTACACAATCTTTCTTAAAGTTCAAAATGCGGAACTTGTTGCTATAGGGACTTATAAACTAATATACAGGATGCTGAAGCACAATCATTTATTGAAATATAAAAATGATTCACTTTGTCGTATTTTAAGTAAATACAAAAAAAAAATTGTCTCAAAATTATTGCGGTAAAAATGAAACAAATTCAGTCACACCCTATTCAAACCGTATTTTTTATTTTATTTTATATTTTTTATTTTTCTTATAAAAGTTAATGATTTTCTCAAGGTTTTTTCCTTGTCTCAACAATATTCTGATCTCGATTTTACTGTAGGTATTATACCTACCTCAAAAAAACCAGTATCTTATGTTCAGTTGGCAATAATTTATAAGAAAATGCAAGCGAACGCATTTAAATCATTGCAACAAAAATCAAAGAGTAAATAATATAAGGAGAGAGTTTGTACAAATTTAAAAATTTAGTGAACGTTTCTTTGATTTAATTTTATAGTAAAAGCGACGAAAATTTGAAAATAACAACAAATTAGTATGGGTGGAAAAGGTTATGATACATTTTATGTGATTATTCATTCTTAAAAAAAAAATTTGTGTCTTGCTTTTCCTTTAAAAACATTTCTCTTAGTTGCAAATACTTACTTTAGATCCACGTCATTTATAAATATGTATATTTTCAACAACGCTTTTAACGAGGTTATAAGCTGCAAGTTGTTATAATTAAGGAACACGATATGAGTAGATTCTGGTAATAAAGAACAAAGGGATTAAAATTATAAGTTTATTTGCAGTAATAAATTACAACTCTTCTCCATTAAGAATAAAATAAACAGCACCCACATGCATTACTGGATAAAAGTCCGGGTTCAGATCTCTCATCTATGCATAAAGTTCAGTATAAAGTAATATTCCATGTTTATATTAATTTGCTTTATCATACAATAACTACTCACATAGAATGAATAAGTTCTGAGTCATAAGAAGAAAAAAAAACTGGCGAATGGCACACGCCAAAAATAGAATATAGAAAATTTTCAAGGATACAATAATTAAAACGTGAATTAGAAAAAAAAAACTTGAACTTCGCAAAAAAAAAACGATTCTATGGAATTCAGGACAGAATGTGTTACGTTTCACTTATAATTATTGCAAATAATTTAATTAAATTAAATTGAATTTTTCTACATTTTTATAGAGTTTTCACTGAAAGAATATTTCTGATAATATTAAAAGTCATCTCTACAGTCTACATAATTTGTAATTTTGATCAAAGAAATTTCATCCCCATTAAAATTTTAATAATTTTAAATAAAATAAAAAATCAAAGTAATTTTGTAATAAAAATCGATAATAAAATATAGATTAATATATTCCGTCATAAATGTGCCTTTTACACATACAACATATTTTTCTGCATATACGGAATTGTTAATTTCTATGCTCTATTTCTTCTCAACTATTTTTCAAGTCTTTTTTTTTTTATTATTTTTTCATTCTTTTTCTGTATACAAAATAAATAAATGTGTGTGGCTTATGTATGTGTGTGTGTGTGTGCATATGTATGGGGAATATAAGTAACTAGAGTAGCATATTACTTTGATTTGTTTAACTTTTGCATAAGACTTTATTTTCGTGTTTGAATTTAATGTTTTTCTTTATTGTTATTTATTTTTTTTTTGTTTAAACAACAATTTTATTATTAATAATAATTACATATAAATAATTTTATTTTGGTATTTATTTGTAATTTTTAATGATTATTCTCGTGTTGAAGCTGGTAAATATACAGCAGCAATGGTACTACGATTAAATATATACGAATTACAACAATGAATTCAAGTCTTTATATATAGACACGGATTTCATTTTTTTATTTTTTATTTTAATGAAGTTGTTTTGTTGTTTTTTTTTTTTTATTTTGGTGCAACTCGATATTTAACCCATTCAGGTTGAGCATGTTTTCCTAATTACTTCATTTTTTTTTTTTTCATTTTTGGGAAAAAATGTCGTTCGAATGTACTTATTTACTTTTAAAAACCCGAAAACTATTTATATCCCAAGGTCTAGCCGCACATAAAACCTAATATTGTAAACACTTTTATTTTCTATTTATCCTCAAGCCTTATACAATGTGGTAGTAACATTTGTTAACTCATATACATACAACGGATATGTAATATTTTTGTATCATATTAAGCAATCCACTTCTGTAAATAAATTACTTTTATCAATTTTCAAATTGGAAATCGGACTTATATTTAATACGACTTGATATTAGATAACAAATAATAAGATATAAAAAAAATATCACAACTTTTTGTCGCCTAATTCACTTTCTTCCCCACTATCTTTTTTCTGTCTAATTGAATATTGATTGATTAAAAAGAAAAAAAAATTACATATAAAAAGTAATAATGAACACATGAATCGGTTACTTTTTGGTCAGAATTAATATAATTTATAATTCAAATGCGGAGTACAAGATTTAATTTTTTTTAATGAACGGAATAAATTTATAATCAAATTATGGATTGAATCTGTTTCTTTTTTTGACGAGTTGCAATTTAATTTCATTTTAACTTCTATCATCTAACAGTTGTCTCATCTTTTTTTCTTGTAATTTAAAATGTTTTCTTGAAATTTGCAAGAAATCCTGTCACTTTCATGTTAAATTTTCTTTTTTTTTTCCTCAACGCTTATATGGTTGAGAGATTTTAATTTATATATTATTTTGCATGTCACAAAACCAAGGTAAATTTATTTATAAAATAGAAATTAAATATTAACGTTTACAAACACACACACACACATTTACACCAATATTTTCATACTATACAGAAAATCTAATATATACAATCGAATGATAATGTTGAACAAATAAAACTACTAACGTCCTTCAAAGGTAATCTCAGACCAATCAATTTAATTCCAGTTATGTTTATTTTTCCAGTAGGAAATAAAAAAATAACACAAAAAATAAATTCTTTTAAAAAATTTGAAAGGTGAATTAGATGATTGATTGTCGTCTCAGAAATTAAATCCTTTTGATTTAATTTTATCGATGTGTAGAATAATTTAGATAAATTAAATCGTTTAGTTAGAATTTTCAACTAAACAAAGAAAAGAAAACCACATTTTTTCGTTTATTTTTATTTGTTTTTTTTTTTTTTTTATAAAAAATTATTAATTATTTATTTATTATTTTGAGAAGAGAAGAAAATAAAAAAAAAACACAATCGAACAATAAAATATTTCTTTTAAAGGTCGATTGACATTCTTCTAGATAATTATCTTCATCTATGGTTATTGGTGTTGTTTGCATTTGGCTTTATACTTTCTTACAATGTAAAAAATTTAAAAAAAAAAAACAGAAACTTATTTTAAATTAAAAAATAGACATAGCTAAGGACCCATAAATTCCTACTTATTTTCTATCCTGTATATGAAAGAGAGTATGATCCTGTATTTAAATCTAAATTTGTTGCAGGATGACCTATTAAATTATCATTAGATTGGTATCTTTGTTGTTGGGGTTGATAATATTGTTGCTGTTGTTGTTGTTGGGGTTGTGATTGAAATTTATTATCTTGGAAAAATTGTTGATGCTGTGAATTAAATCTGTGTTGTTGAGGTTGTTGATAATATTCCTGTTGTTGTTGTTGTTGTTGAGGTTGTGGTTGATAAGCACGTTGTGGTGCTTCTGTTATAAAATTATGTTGAAAATATTGTCTTGGACCAGCATTATAATTTTGATTTTGATTTTGATTATAAACTGGTGCTTTATATGCTGGAGCTGATGCTGGTTTTATATTATATTTTGAATCTTTATAATAGATGCTTGGATCTTCTCTATATTGACCATCATCCTCATCATTTGGTCCAAGTGATGGATACGGAATATTATTATTATTGTTTAAGGTTGGTGGTGGTACATTAATGTCAGTTCCTAAAATTTAAATTATTAAATCCAAAAGAAAATAATTAAATAAAACAAAAATATACCTTGTGGCTCAAATCCTCTTCTGCTTGCACCATATTCTACTTCTCTGACCTTTCCAGAGTCATCAACATATCCATATTTACCCTGAACCTCACCATTTGCATATTTTGTTTCAATTTTAAAACTTCCATCAGCACCTTCATATCCATAACTATATGAACCATCTTCATTTTGTCGATTTATTTGTTTTAATATTGGTACAGGTGTTGTATATTGTTGTGCTAATGCAACAGTTGCAACAATTGAAAGTAGGAACTAAATAATTTGAAAATAAAAAAGAAAATATATTAAATATTTTAAAGGTGTCTTATTTATTACCAAACCACATTTAATATTTTAAAGAATAATCCATATAAAGTAAATTCAACGATAAAAATTTTAAAGAAAGCGAGTGTTTACGATAAAAACAAAAGTGTTTTTTTTTTCTCAGATCATTAATAAAAATTTTGTTCATAGTTTGTATTCGTAACAAGAAAATATCGCACTTTATAAGATTAACAAAGATTGATAAACTTTACTTTACTTTAATTTATTTAACAAGAAAAAGAAAATCACATAAAATATAATTTCTCAAAACAATAAGAAAAAAATCAAAATAATTTCACTTTCGATTTTCGCACCCAATAAACACAAATCAAAAATTGTGATAAAAATGTAATTTTTAAAAGTAAAAACAAAATGATAAATAAAACATTGACCTACCAATATTTTCATGTTGAAAATTTTATATAGAAAACAATCAAACTTCAATTGTAAAAAGAAAAGAAACAATTTAAACTGACTAATTTAATTAAATTAAAATAATTTCTTTAAAGACCAAAAGACAAAAAACTGGATCACAAAACTGTCTTTTATTTTTTTGTTTGTCCAATATTATATACTGTGCACTTGTAACAAGTTTAATTTACCAACAATCTTACAGATATAGTTTCCACTGTCTTATATATAGATTTTTTTTCAAAATGAAAATAATCAGAGGTGTAATTGGTATACGTTAATAATATATTGTCTTTGTCAATTATTTCAGTTATAATAAATACTTACACTACCCACTTTTCATACAAATATTATAAGAATAATTTATCTTCGATTGGTTTTTTGCTTTTGTTATTTTCTTCTTTAGTTCATTTTAGTTAGAGTGAAATCTAAAATTGTTTTATCTTGAGTGTCTTATGTATATGTATTCTTATTACTGTTGTTGTTGTTGTTGTTAATGTTAATAATAAAGAGTTAAGTTTATTAATGATATGAGGAGTGTAAAACTTGTTAAACTTGAAAATGAAATTAATTTTAATATTGTTTCTTTTTTTTTTTTTGTTATTTTATGAAAATTTTCTCGATCAAAAATTTAAAGATTTATTCATAATATGAGACAGATAAATATATATGTAACATGTTTTGAATGAAAGTAAAATATAAATTAAATGCACGATTAAATGCCGTATGAGTAATTTTAATAAAAGAAAATTGAAACTTTATTGCTTATAAATTGAAACATTATTTATGGGTTTCTAATTTTTTTTTTTTGATCTAATCTAAAAAAAAAATTGTCATATAAATTATTTTCCATTAGTTTTTTTTGTCTTCAAATCTGATAATGGTTGCCAGTAAATTATTTATTATGGACCTAAGTTACTTCTGACTTAAAAGACAATATAAATTTATTGTTGATAGAAATTCTTAATACCAAAAATGATAACGTAGCGTAGTCAACGAAATATATTCATAATATTAAGTCCAACATTTTAACATTCAAACCTAATTCAACACTGATTATTATTTTTTTGTTAAATAATAATTTTTAAATTATAAAATTACAACAACAACCAGAATTAAAAATTAAAAATAATAAAAAAAATTTTGAATTAAAACAACGCCTGAAATGAAAACGAAAAAAAAAAAAAGTAGCAGTAAAAATGTTTCTTACTAAATTTTTAACAGGGTTCGTTGGGCGCAGTACAAGTACCTGGCCAAATATGTAGATATTTAATGTAATTTTTAATGTTGTGCTTTGGTATTTCAAATATGGTATAATGAATAATATGCCTTCTTAAAAACGCAGTTAGCTTTTTATTTGTTATATAAGACATAATATTGGGTTAACAAATCAAAAACTATTTTTCTCTATGTATTGATAAAGATTAGTTTGTTTTTTTTTCTGTTTTTTTGTGTTTTTTATTTGTTTTTATTTTTAATTGAAGTATTTGTTATGGTTGTGAGGTTTTCTGTTTTTTTTTTATTTTCAGTACAAAATTAAGAAAAAAATTACACTTGCGTTAAATTAATTGAAAAACAAATTGCATTGTATACAAGTAATTCATTTGTTTTGTGATTTTTAAAATAAATAAAGAAACAAAGATTATTGGGACATCATCGGTCAGGTTGCAGGATGATATGAAATTTGTAATGAAAAGAAGAAGAAAAAAAATAATTTAAATTTTACTGAAGAAGGTCGAACTTTTTTCTGTTTATTTTGTCATTAATTAGGATTTTGTTTTGATCCCCTCCCTCCACTAATACTATAAATATAAATTAATTCATTTACTTTCCAGCCTTGACTCAAATATTTCTTCATAATATTATGAATAATTTTCTATATTGTCTTCGATTCAAAGTCACTTTTTGCTTATGTTATTTTTTCTTTTCTTTTTATTAAACAAAATGCCGTGCTTTTCCGCATGGTCCATTTGTGTAATGAAAATCGGTTAAACATAATTGAAAATGCAATTCAAAGTTAAATTATAATTAGAATTAATTGAATTTTAGCAAATTAAATTTTTGGTGTTTGATGTTGGATTTTTTTTTTGGTCAGTTTAATAGATATTTGTTGTTGTAATTTTTCTGTTTTTTGTAAATTTATTTATTAGTTTACTTGTATTAATTTCATTGTTATTGTTTATTATTGCTGGTTTATACAGTTAATTTAGCAAAGTCATATTTATATTATAGTCTTAAGGCGTTGATTGTATGTTAACCTTCAATAATTTTTATACCATTTTTTTTTTTAAATAAAAAGAAATAAATATGAATTAATCCATATGAAAATATGTTCAGAATTTTGTATATTTGTATATCAACTTTTTCTTTTTAGCTTGATTGACTTGTCCAAGTATGTGTGCTTGTAAGTGTGTGTATGTATGTGTCTGTATGTGTGTGTAGAATATGTAACATTATTAAAGGCTTAAATAAGAAAAAAATTTAAAAGAATTTTTTGTGATGCAATATTTTTACATATTTTTGTTTTATTTGTATTTTTCGGAAAGGGAAAAATTTTATTAATTTATTATAAGTTGTCTTGTCTTGTCTTGTCTCATTGACGATTACTAATAAATGGAAGTTTATATAAAAAAAAATATTGTAATATATAAAAATAAAAAGAAATGCGCGTGCACACCTGATCGGTTGATCATTTTTTTTTTTTCTTTTTAATTTCACTTCGTTCGTTATAAATTTCAAAAGAATTAAATCAAAAAAATGTTGATTATTTAGGCTGGGTCAATTATCATAAATCATAAATAAAGCAGAACATTTTATTTTCTTTATAAACACGCTTTATTTTAAGTAATTTTTTTGTTATTGTTAAAAAAAAAAATATGTAACATTTTTATATCATTATTATAAGATTCCCTAATTATTTATGACAGAATTACACCACCCACTTTATTCGTATTTGAAACCAATTAAATTTTTATAATAAGTGTTGGTTGGTTGCGTTTTTAAACAACTTTCAAAATATTTTGTTTTCAAAAAAATCCAACCAAATCAGGAATTAAGAAAATTTGAAAAATCTCAAAAAAAAAATCAATCATCTCACGTTGTTTAATTTATAATTTTTTTTCTTCTATTCAATACACAAAAGAATTTTTGCAAAGACCTTGAAATATGTACCTACCTAGATTATTTTTATTTATTATATTTGTTGCATGGTAAATTGAATAATTTGACGTCACTATGTCGTACCTTTATTGCGTAGAAGGAAACTACAGTTCATCTCTAAAAAAGAAACTGGCATATTGGAATATTAATTATAATGAGTAAAAATTTTCCTGTAATCCAACACGATTATACATATTATTTTCATTTCATTGGTCAATGGCACAGAGAAAATTTACTACATTACATTTTTCTTCTTTTTCTTTAGATTCTACAAAACTTTCGACTGAAACTTTTAAATTAAGAAAAAAATTATTTTAAGGAAGAATTGTGTTGCTAAAAATATAAGAATATCTTCTATTTTTAAATTAAACAAATTACATGAGAAGAAAAAAAATACTTAAATTTTCCTCTAATCAAAAATTAAAGGAAATTCAAATTCGTCGAAAATATTTCGTTTCTGTTTAAAATTAAAAACATCAACCTACTGAAAACCGACATATTATCGGTATGTCGATTTGCTTAAAAATAACTTTAATTTAAAAAATTTTGAAAGAAGACAATAAAATGTATTTGTTCATATTGGTACAAGTGACAAAATTGATAAAATATAAAAATGTTAACATATTAAAAAACCGTGCACTAATTATAAATTGTCCAGATTGAATGAAAATAAAATAACAGCAAATTTTTCATATGCCTGTAAATTATATTTAAATAAATGTTAAAGTTAAATAATTATTTACTTAACTTCTTTATTATTTTATCAACTAACATTTTGTATAATTTGAATTCATTTTATAAAATGAAAATGCTTTGAAATAATAAAATAGAAGAAAAAGAAATTAAAGGAAACATAAAAGAAAAATCATAAAGATATTTATTGTGTTTAGAAAATTAAATATTTAAATCAACTTTAAAATGGTTTTTTTTTCTCCTGTTTTTTATTTTCTTTTCTTATTTTTTTTATAACATGTTTCTATAATACTTTTATTAGTAGCTTTAGAATTTCCTTTTAAAATGGGCCAAGTTTATTCAGAAAATTTGAAATCATCTGCACAAAGTTTATTCACTTGTACAAATTTTATGCTAAGTAATTCCCGGTGGAATAATTCTCGTTGGGCTGAATATAAGTGGGACCAAATCTCACAGAGATCAAATATTGGTGGGTTACGAAAACGTGTCTTTTATCTGGCCACGGTATTATTTATAAAATATATATGGACTATTTTATAAAATAACAGAAAGTGAAAAAAAAGCTTTATTTAATTTGTCAATACAGAAATATTAGACTCAAACCAGTGGTAAATTTGCTGTTGTGTTAACTTAAAAATAAACTAAAGTCTAAGTTTCGGCGCTTTTAATATTGAATAAATTCATTTTGTGTTTCATAAACTTTCATAAACTTTCTTAAATAATAAAAAAAACTTTTGTTTTGAATTTATAATGTTTTGTTATTTCAATCGAACCGCGAATTGATTCTTTAAGTCATTAGTTTATATCTTTTAGATAAGACAAATGTAGTTATTGACATTGAACCCCAAAATTGAACTCAAAAACTATTTTTAAATAAAAAAAAAAATATTAGTCACCTCACACCAAACAATTTTAATTTCAAATCAATAAATTATAAGAAATGCTTGAAGAAATGTTTGACTTTATGTTATGTTACCATATTTGTTAGTCGTATAAATACACAAAATAAAAGTATATGGAAAATTTTCAAACGATAATTTTATTATCCTATCCGTGTTTAATAATTTTATTGTTTACTAATAAATCCTTTGCGTTTATTTTTATATTATTCGCGTTTTACAATCACCTTTAAATATTGTAATAAATAACTACATGTACATATAAAGAATAATATGCGGAATACTCATGCTGAAACTAAAGTGTTAAATTAAAATTAATGTGAATTTATCACGAATAAACGATTTTGATCTGAAAATCTCCTTGTTTCAATGAAATGAAACGCTACAATTATTTATTTATTGATAATTTTTATGATAAATATTTACTTTTATACAAACTATGATTTAATTCGTTCATATTAAAGCATCATTTATCACGCACAAAAAACTAAATATATGCATGAGTTGTTATTATATGCGATATATGCAATTTAAATGTTTCTTAATTACTAATGCATTAATTTATATTTGTACAGATACAGTGAGTGGAAACAGCTTCAGTCAGTCTGAGTTTAAAAATTGGGATATCTCCATTAAATTATTTCAAATAAATGTATGCACAACTGTCTAAGTCTAACTGAATTTCGTATTTCAATAACTTTTAGAGAACTCATGATGAATTAAATTTCTATTCTTTATATAAATTGTATTATTAATGAATAAAATCTAAATAATCTTATACAGAACATAATAATTAAATATTTCATCTAACACTTAACACTTTATAACATTTTTATTTTTCATTTATCTTTGTATAATTAATGCCAAAATAATAATAATTCTATATGATTGAGTAGATCAATTACATCTATAAGTATAAAATAATCTTGAATAATTAATTTTCATCTATCTACACTACACCATACAAATGTCATCAATATTGACTTCCCATAATAAATATTATGTATTAATTATTAATAAATGCTGCAATTCTAAATAACTTAAAGGATTAAAAAAAAAAAATAAGCAACGTTGAGTGTTATTCAATTATTATTATTTTTCTTTTACTGTAGAAATAAAATATAATTTTTAATTAGACTTGGCTAATGGTGATTCTTGAAAATTTCATTATATAAATGCAATATTTATAAACGACCTTGTGAAAGTTTTTTTTTTGCGGATTACTTCAAGTGAAAAAAAAAATATTCAAGAAAATATAAAAAAAAAAAAATTCTAAAAAAGATAAATATTTATATTAAGCTTTTACGTTGAAGAAATTGAATTATTATGTAATGAAGGAGAAAAATTTATGTCCTTTATCAAGGATAGTAACTTCTGAGAAAAATTCATTTTTAATCATACTTATAAATGCAAATAAAAATTTTAACAGTTTATCCTTAGAGAAATACAAGAGAACTGGAATTACAATTAAATATCAACTTTTCGTTGACTATATAACTTAATTATAAACAATTCATGATCTTAGCAACAATATTCCTTTAATTTCTCAAGTAACAAAAATATAAGATCATTTATTTTATTTTAATTGAATTCAAGTTCAACAAAGATTAATAATTTGATCAATTTATTTGTTACGATATTCAATATAATTTTATGTCGAGACATTTAGGTTTTCTGTCTCCTTTAATCTCTGGTGGACAATATATTTTTTCATTTATTGATGTGAAATAATAAAACAATAAATGAAGATTTTAGTAAGAAGAAAAAATTCGTTATACAAATTTTATTCATGGTCGACATACTTGAGTATTTCCTTTTTTTTCTTCTTATAATTCAAGTGTGCACGCGGCTTTAAATTGCTTTAATTCCGATGCAGCGAAACATAAAAAAAAACGACATGTGTTCGCATTCAGACAATTTGCTTATTTTATTGGCCGACAAATTACCTCTTGTTTAAAATTTACCTTTTTATTTTTTCTTTTCTGTGACAAAGAAATTACAGTTCCTAATACACAAATATTATGCGTAAGTAAGTAACGCATAATAAATTTTTATAAAATTACATTACGTTTACATAATATATTTATTTGATGAATTGTTTTGAGTTAACAGCATTACACAAAAATCTTAATGATTTTATTTTGTTACAAAGTTTACAGTCGATCAGATTTAAGTCAAAAATATGTTTTTTTTTTCTTGTTTTGGTTTTAAGTTATGATTTTGTAATATTACGACAATAATTACATGAATTGTTTTTCAAGTACTTTTTCTCTAATGCGCCTAAAGAAGAAAAGTAAAAAAAAAGAAGCAAAATCTTTTGAAAGTTTATGAAAAATTTGAATGGAAAAAATTAACTAAAAATATCATCGGAAATTAAAATAATTTTTAAATAGGAATTAAATTTAAAAATTTTCTATTCATAAAAAAAAAACAAGCAAAAAAAAATCTAAATTATTTCATAATAAAAATTAAAAGAATTCTCGTTTAACCGTGTTTTATTTGGTTAATTTTTTTTTAAATCGATTAAATCGAAAATATTATAATGAAATAAAACAAAAATTTAAATACCAATTATGACCTTAAAATATGACCAGTTATATCTGGAATTATTAAGTTTTTAAATAAAAATTTTATACCTAACATAAACACCATAACAAATACTTACAATAAACTAATAATACAAAAGAATGTGAAAGTGGTTGCATTTTGTTGAATTTAAACATTCTTATAGGTAATATTAACAAAACAAAATATAATACAATTACGTACATAGGAACATCATAAAATAAATCAAAGAAACCAACAAATATCGGATTTTTGTCAAAAAAAAAACATAATTATAAAACAAGAACAACATTCTTTAATATTGCATCATGCATCATAATTTTGTATTTCTTGTTACGTACATTATTTTTAGATTTGAATTTTTAAAAATACAATTATTTTGTTATTTCTATTCAATATTTATTAAAATTCTGTCAAAAATTACCTATTTTTCATAGACACCTAAACATATACATATACATATGTATAGTGAAATATTTAACCTTCATTCAATACAATAATTGATACCCTCTTTAAAATTAAACCAAAAATGAAAACTGAAACAAAAAAATACCTTAAAGTTTATTTACTTCAAATATTTTTGGATAATAAAGAAAAACAATTACAGCAGTTGACTTGACTGTCTTATTATTATTTTTATTTGTTGATACAAGACAAAATACATTTTAATAAATATTTATGAAAATAATGGTGACAGTGAAAAACCGATTACATGCATGTGTCACATGTAATTCGCCGGATCTATTCATGAAATGGACGAAAGACTACGTCTATATAATTTACATGGGGAGGTGTTAAGTGATTCACTGAACCTGGGTTCGATTAGTATCTTAGTGTCTGTGTTTGTGTGTTTGTGTTTGTTGTTGTTAAAGTTAAAGTTAAGGTCAGGTGTGTTTTGTGGTTTTTATAACTACTTATTGGGTGGTTGCGACCATTAAATTTATATAAATGCGGTTTTTATTATGGAACTTTATAAATAGAATTCCAGTTTGATTTTTTCTTGATTTATTTTTTTTGTCTTAAAGACTGACTGAACGTAGAGCTTTATTGAAAAACTTCGTGAAACAAAATATAAAATTTTGGGGGGTTTTATATTATTGTCAGAAGATTATTAATTTCATAAAACACAAGAAAGAAGGATTTTATGTATAAAATTAATAAAGACAATTCCGGGTAGAATTAGGTAAGATTATGTGATATATGATCTTGAATATTATTTTTTGTTTATAAAAAATATAGAATCTGAGAATTATTCATGACTCTTATTATTGGTTTGTTGTTTTTTTTTAATACACGGTTTATCTAAAAGAGGTGACGTCTTAATTCCCTTAACATTAAAAATCTTTTACTTATTTATTAAAGAAAATGGGACAATACAGTCGCAACGATCACACATCAGTGAGAAAAACAACTTTAAATATTGTGCAGCATTGATTTAAAATAAAAAAAAATGTATTTATTTAAGTATCATCTTCAAATCCTTGACATCATGTCATCAGTTATAAGGTTATTGTGGTAACTCACAATTGAAAAGAAATAAAAAAATAAAAATATGTAGTGAAATAATTGTCATTGGCAAGGAAATTCCTTGGATCAGGCAATAATAAAAATAATTCAAAAAATAAAG
Organism: Pedicia rivosa; assembly: GCA_963082725.1. Classification (NCBI taxonomy): domain Eukaryota; kingdom Metazoa; phylum Arthropoda; class Insecta; order Diptera; family Pediciidae; genus Pedicia; species Pedicia rivosa. The sequence continues at coordinate 12,338,030 of OY720151.1, read as the reverse complement.
AACGAAACATTTTTATAAAATAAAAAAGAAATGAATTAATCGGAATGAACTTTTAATTATACCGATTTGCATATGAATTGTTTCATTATATAAATTTAATAATGAACGTCCATTGACGTTATTTAATTTCAATGTTAAAAAATAACTCGCGCAATTTCAAAATTATGTCACCCCGGTGTATATCTTATGGTTGAAGGAATTATAAAAAATAAGTTGGCTTAAGACGTGTATGCGGGAGGCAGATAGACAGCAACAACAACAAAAAAAGAAGTTAAATTGGATAATTAAAATTTTGTAATTCAGATTCAATTATTGAATTTTTTTTTGTTTTTAAAATATTGGATTGGACACAAGTCACTTTTTTATTGAACAATAATTGATAACCATTTGTATTGTTGTTGTTGTTATTATAATAATATGGTATAATAAACGTGAAAGGCGCCAAAAAACATAAAGACTATACCCGGTGACATTAATAATGTCGTGTGTCTGGTCAATTAATCGTCGATTAATATTATTAATGTTAATTTTCATTTTTCATTTAAATTTTTTTTTCTTTTGCTACCACTAATTATTTTTTCTTTTTAATTTATTGAATTGAATTCATTCAATTTTTCTTTCGTCTTATTTTTTTCTTTTAAAATGAAACTGAAGAGAAAAGAGTGAATACAAAGATTAAAAATATCATTTGAACTATTAAGATGCGGAATTTTTTTTGTTATTGTATTTTTTATGAAATGTTAAAATGCAAGTAAGAAAAAAAAATACACCCACGATTTGGGAAGGTCAAATATTGAATTAATAAAAAAATATAAAATATAAAACGAACGATACGAGAAAGTAATTATGAATCGCGAATTTAAGTCCGCACCCGAAATAAAAGGAAATATTTGATATTAATGTGAAAAAAGACACACGGCCATTTAGTAAATTTAGTTCCCATCAATTAGGTTTTTCCCAACAAGAAATTTCTATGGAAAATGATTTCATGTTTTTTCACGAAAAAAAAAAAAAAAAAGAAATTAAAACGAAAAATCGAGAATGAATCTTAATGGAATGTCAAGGTATTTATTTTTCCTCATCATAACCTCAGTTTTTTTTTAATGGTTCAACAGAGTTCAATGACCGTGACAATTGATAAATTGTAAAACTTCCAAAGTTCCGGATATTTCCTATAAGTAGTTTGAGGACTGATTTTATTAATCAGCGAATAAAAATAAACTACAAATAAATATAGAAAGAAAAAACCTTAAAATAAAACATTAAAGTGCTTGAAGGAAAATGATTCAAAATATAAACTGACGTTATTTTATTATTGGAATATTCAATTAATTCGTAGAAATTTAAATATTATTTCTAATTCAATTTTCCAAATCACACAATAGTATGATTCAATTAAATGTCAGAAAAGTTTTATTTTTATCTTCAGTAAAATCCAAATATTTTGTAATTATTTTATAAAAAAAAAAAAAGCATGAAATTATTTATTGAAAAAGTTGTAACGTAAGTTTTAACAAAAAAAAAAAAATATTAAAATATCAAAACACAATGAAGATATTTTTGTCATCAACAAAGGAGAGATTAAAAAATAAAAAAATTACAACAAAAAAGAAAAGAGCTTTCAGCACGCGCCTACTCATGCTTCCTATGTAACAAGATTATATTCTTGGTGACATCAAACAAATATTTGTTCTTTTTTTTTAACAAAATTATTAATATGTTTCATTAAAACAAAAATACAATCAGTGAAAAGAAAGACAAATATCTTACGTTTAAATAAAAACAAACAATCAAAGAAACAAAAATTAAAAACTATATTTATAAATTCACAAACATGAATAAACTTGTCTTTAAAAAAAAAAAAACAAAACAAAACAAAACTTGTTCTTTATACCAAAAACAAAAAAAAAAAAAAACAAAATTATTATACATTTTTTTTTTCTTTAAATAATTTATTATTTATTAAATATTTTCAAGTTCAGTGTTTTTTTTTTGCACAATATATATAACTCATATACGTATATACATAAATCCATACGTTTATAATATTAGAATCTATTCGAATATAATTTTATACATAAAATAAAATTTTCTATGTTAAGTATTTTATTTGTTGCTATTCAAGTTTATAATATTTTTTCTAATAATTTTACTTTCTGTTTATGAATTGTTTTTTTTTTTTTAATCCTAAAACAACTTAACAACAGAAGAAGATGGAAAAAAATATATGAGGAATTCACAGTGCAATTTATTAAGATGATGCTTTAATGTAATAATATTAATTAATTGTTTTTTGTTAGCTATGTGAATGAATGCTGGGTTTCACCAATTGTTTAAATGTATTTCAATAGCATCGATTATTAAAAGAAATAATATACAAGAATAGATTTAAGAAACAACGGACATTGTTTTGATATAAATTATTGTGTAATTCGTCATAAATATTGTGTATTATTTTATGGGTAATTCTTTACTATTAATCCATTTAAATATCATAGAGATTTTTATCCCGGAACCTGTGTTAATTTAAAAGCAAACCAAAAAATTAATATAATAAAAAAAAAAAAATTATAACACAATACAAATATTACAGCCCACTTAATAAAATTAATAAGAAGAAAAAAAAATAACAAAATTACAATAACGCACCACACAAAATCATTTTATAGAGAGAGAAAAAAATATTGTACTTAAAATGTCGATTAAGATCGGATTCAAACAAGAAAGAAATATTTTGTAAAATGACCTCAAAAACAACAACATAAACTAAACAAATTAATAAGGCAAAAAAAAAAAAATTAGCACAGAAGTTCTCTCCTTATTGAATTGGAATTATTTTTAGTATCCCCATTTTAATGAATTCGAAATCTTAGAAGAACAAAATACTTTGCAAAAGTAAAAATTGATAAAAACTTAATAAAACATAAAGCTTAAGTTACACATATAAACCACAAACATTCACATACACAAATACTCTTTCATAAATTCCACTATAGGAAAATGTTATTAATCCAAATACACAGAAACATACACACACATATATATATATATAAATTCATCAGCGATTTATAAACAATAAACCTGTGTTTAAAACTAAAGTTAGTGCGCGCGCAACTTGACTTTCTTATGCCAATTTAATATCTGTTTCAATTTCAGTGCACCTCAGACCGTGTTATAGAATAGATCATTCACACGCTATACGTTTGGTTTTTAAGTTTAAGACAAAAAAAAGTGAGGTATTTAAAAGAAATAAGGAAAATATTATTACAGCAATAAATCTTACACCGAAATAAAAAAATTAAAAAAAAAAACAAAAAGAAACAAACGCGAGTATAACGAATAAGAAAAATTAACTTTTTTTTTTGTTCACTTCAAGGCTAGCTTCGACTTTATGATTTAGAAATTTATTTTTGAACAAAATATATTTATGAAAAGTGATTACAGATCAAGTCGAGTGGAGTTTTGATAAGAATCTTAAATTTTTGATAAAGAAAAAAAAAATTGTCTTATATTGTGTAATCTTTAATAAAAAGATTAAATGAAATTTTAATAAAAAGAAAATATAAAAGCAGGTCACTCTTTGAAGGTGGTCAAATATAAATATATAAAAATAAATTCATCATACAATAGTTGACTTACTTTAAACCTGATTATGACTGGTGGTGATCTCGTAAAGTGATTATTAAAGTGTTGTGGGTGAGAATTTATGTATGAAAATTTTATGACCAATGCTGATGCATTTTGTGTTGTGCCTTTAAATAAATAAATAAATAAATAATAGTAAAAAATTTAACAATTTTACGTTAACAATTTTTTTTTAAAATTACAAAAAAAATGTGTTAATTTTTGGTGAAGATAAAAAAAAATTTTTTTGGTACAACAAAAAAAAAAGAAGAAAAAGAAGAAGAAGAAGCAACTGCACCAACGATAAAATAAAATTCTGTGATTTTTAGAAAATGGCTTTCATCGTACAACAATTTATAATAATTGGTCTAACCGTAATGGTAAGTTTCTCATATCTTAAGTTTACTTTACTTAATTTATAAACTTTGCATACACGAACACAGTCACGTATAAAGTTTAATTGAATTATAATTGAAATTTATTCTTTTAATTAAAGTTGTGTTAAAACATGTACAAGTATTTGAGACAAAATACTGGATTTTTGATGTTGCATTAGCCTCGACTTGACACAACTGTCAATAGAGGAAAAAACAAAACAAAAAAAAAACCCGTCGGTGTTGATTATGTGCTTTAATGTGACCATTAAACCATTGAATGAATGACGTCTATATATTTTTTTTTTAGTTTAAAAATACTATATTTAGCATTATGAAATAATTAAATGCGGTTTAATTTTAAACAGTTTATTTAATTGTCGGTTTGTACTATTTTGACTTTTGTTTTTTTTTTTCCAAGCATAGTAATTTTTGTTTTTGTTATTCGATCCAAGTAAAAAAAAAAATATGCGGATATTGGTCATTTGCAATTATGTTTGGATTCATTTTTATACAAAAACATAATAATATTCTGTTTATGGAATTTAGAAATTGAAATGGAAAAAAACAAATAATTTAACTTGTCTGGCTTGTGTGCGAAATTTAACAAGTAGTTTTGTTGTTTTTCTTTTTGATTTATATTTTATTGTAAAAGAAAAAGTTACATCAAATTCCATAATAAATAAGTAAATAAGTGAAATATATTTTTTTTTATATATTCATACGCGGTTAAGAAAAAGTCAAAAGATTAATTGTCGTTACGCGTTTACATTAATGAAAAAAAAAATTAACTGAATTGATTACCTAAATACTCAAACATCTGGAAAGTAAAAATAATAATAATAATAATAATAACAATAAAGCAAACCAATGAAAACTGTTGTACATGTGATAAAACATAGTAAATCAGTGTTTTCAGTGAACCGTTTAAACAAAACCAGACATATTCTTGTATTTAAATGAATATAAATTTCAAGGTATTTTAATTTTATATAGATTAAACCATATGGTCTATATTATAGATAAATTATCGACCTCTTATAAAATCCCTACGTATATTCATTTATGTTATTCGTACGTACTTGATAAAACTCGGAAATAATATAAAATCAGGTTCGTCGTCCGTTCAAGTCTTTTGAATAAATTCAAATAAATTTTTTTACTAGGAATTATGAATCCCCATCATAAGTCATTGAACCCATACTGAATTTATTTTTTTTACTTTATTTTATTTTATTTGATATTTTTATTTTTTTTTATTTCATAAATAATAAATTATTGACCATCAACATTATTATAAATTCCATGGAAAATGGTGCAATGTCAGTTTGTTAAAGTTGAAGTTATATCATATTAAATTATATTATTCAACTTCTTATAAAAGTTTTTAAATAATAATAATAATAGTTCTATTTTTTTTTATAAGAAAATTAATAATGTGGAGCCAGTAAAGCGTGAATATTATTTCTATAAAAAATATTTATAAAGTTAAATCAAATTATAAGTATTTATTAGAAAATTTTGTTTTAATGGAAACAACATAAAATGTATTATTTTTTTTTCTCTCACAAAAAAAAAAATATCAAAACAACTTGTTTTGAGGAATAGAGAATATACCAATAGTAAAATATTTTGTTGTTTTTATTTTGTTATTTTTAGATTGGTTTCACAAAGTTTTCTATAAAGAAAAAAAAAACGTAAAAAAATTTAAACATGATAAGATTTAACCTTATGCAAGAGAACACAAATAATTTTCATCAACATTGAAACCCCACGATTAAAGAATTTATTATTTTGCATGTAATAATGTACTTTATGTATAACCTGAGATTGAACTATTATTCTCACCACAGGATGGTCAAACGTGGCAATAATACAGTATAGTTAATCAGGTGCATATAGTTATGTTTTTATATTTATTTTTATTTTATCTTTCATAAATATGAACATCTTCTTGTGTTAAAATCTGAAACCATGGAGTCATATTGTATTAAATTACATTCATGTACAATTATTATACAAATTATTATGTGAAGATTCTGTATTTACGGATTAAATTTATAAATACAAAAGCAAAAACAAATAAATAAATTGTATAAATTTTTAAGTGAACAGAATATAAAAAAAAAATAAATAAAATTGTTTATTTTTTTTCTTTCTCTCACTTTAAATTATTGTTCAATGTCACAAAACAATATTGTTTGATATTAAATTCATTGATTGTATATGATTGCTTATAGAAAATAATAACATTTAAACATAAGTAACCCACATATTTTTTTCTATCTTTCTTTCTTTTATGTTCATAACATAAATTAGAAATCTTTGTTAATTCATTTTGATCGAATTAAACGATAAAGATAAATGTAATTTACTTTATTTAATAAAATTATATATTTTTAAGATAAAAAAATTAAAAAAAAAAAAAAACCTGAGAGAGAAACTGAAAATTCTTTTGCCATTTAATAAATGAATAATTTTTTATAGCAATGTGTCACACTGACGACAATAATTATGTACACATGTCCGGGAATTAACTCAAGTTGAAGTTCAGATTTGTTTTTTTTTCTTAAAATTGAATGAATGAATAGAATCATTAATTAATTTGCTAATTTTTTTTTTGTTGTTTGCATTTTCGCTTAATCGTTTTATAAATTAGATAATTCTATTGTTCTATTTTAATTTGATTAATCGCATAAAATCAAATATTTTATAACATAAAAATGATGTCATTATTAATTATATATTTTTGTAGGTAATTTTCCTTAGAAACAGACAAACAGACAAAAACAATCAAATAGACAAACAAACAGACAAACAAAAAATAAAATAATGTCAACTAAATTCCTATAATATAAAAATCAAACAATTCTTAAATTTAACGCTCCATTTTTAATTTTCTTTCAACAAACTATACGCAATAATTGCCCTACAAAAAGATTAGTCATGAATTATGTCATATTATAATAAGTTATTGGAATTGTTTTTATTATGTATTAGGCACTCAATGGTATTAATACACACAACATACATAAACAAATAAATAAAATGAAATGAAAAAAAAAAAAAAATAATGTACCTACTGCACCCAAGGAAATTAATAAACAAAAAAAAACAAACTTTAAGGAAATTATTGCATCCTATTTCTTTATAAATAAAACATCACGATTTTTTTTTCTCCATTTTTTTTTTTTAATTGTTTCTGTATAAATATTGTACATTTTTGTTTTTTTTTCTCTCTCATTTTTAATGAGAAATTATTGTCTAATTGTAAAAGTGCCTTGGTTGTGTTATATTGTAAAATTAAAATATTTAAAAAAAAACAAAACAAAAACAAAAAAACGTACAAACAAACAAAAAAAAAAAAAAGAACACAAAAATACTTGCGCAGATGAAAGGTTGATACTTTACGAAATTCCATAAACAACAGCAACTACAACAACAACAAAAACACATTGAAGGTTGTCTTGAAAAACTTCTGTACCAAAATACAAAAACATATACAATACAAAAATAGTAATAAGAATATAATATAAGAACATAAGAACAACAAAATAATAATAAAACTATTGACTATACCGTTTTTTTTTATATAAATAAAATAAGTGAGCCATTATAGCACGCGCATTTTAACACCAATTTATGATTTACTTTACTTAAATTATATTCTTATGAAATTTATATAAAAATATAATTTATTATTGATGATGATCATCCGTCATCATGATACATACATCTCACATCACACTCATACCATAACAGATTAAAAAGATGTAGAAAACAAAACAAAAGATTTATGAACGTGTTTATTTGTTGATTATCTGTTCTGACTTTGACCTCAAACTTATAAATGTAAGTTTTACTTGTACATTTCTATATACCAAATACAATTAATTACGACGAGTATGAGCCTTTCTTATCTTTGGCAAAAAAAAAAAAATGTTCAGGTAGCTGACTTACAGACATTTCTTAGATCTTCCTAATTTTTGGTTTTATTACAACTTAACTTTTCGTAAAATACATAAAAAAAAAATTGAATTAGTTCAAGTTACCATATTTTATGTGTCAGGATTTAAATAAATAAAAATTTAAAAAAAAAAATTAACAAAGATTAAAATCATTCAAACATAAATTCCGCATCGTCAACGACCGAAACAGAAAATCATGTAACTGACTTAAGAAAAAAAAATATACAACACAAATCTCCAGCAACAACAATAAAATAAAGAGAAAAAAAAACGAATAAAGTTGAAGAAAGAAAAAATAATCCAGTTCAAATTGTAACAAAACAACTTTACCTTTAATATTTAAAATAAAGGAAAAGTAAGCAACAAACATGTCTGACGTCGTCTCAAGACAATAATTATATTATTAATTGTCGGAACAAATTCATCATCAAACTCAACGGTACAAAATTGTCTTAAGAATAAACAGTTAAATCTTAACGTTTACATTTTATAATTCTTGCATCAATCTTCTTTATTGTCTTTTATATGAAAGTATTCCTTTTCTCTACAAAATAATTACACTCAAGTACAACAAATCTTCAATTGATCAAACTGTCAAAGAAAAAAAAAACTTATAAAGAAAAAATACGGCAGCAAAAACAAAATTAAAAACACTCAAAATGTACTTGTCAGTTACCGCAGATTATTTATAAAGGAAATTTAAATAAAGAAAAAAATATATACATATATTGGCATATAGTCAGAAGCATTAATTAATTTAATTATCTCATTTAAATTATTATTAAAAATAAAACATCTTCACAATTCATTGTTCAACGTCTTTGCAGTTATCAACGATTAACTATATTATTAAATATGATAATGTTTCACACACAGTAGCACAGATTAACTCATCTTCTCTTAAACACTTTTTGTCAACATTTCATACAAAACTAAATATAAAATAAAGATGTACAAAATATGATTATTCAATTATATACCTTTTGTACCATAAACTTGAAACAAAAATAATAATAATAATAATAATAATTTCAATGTCATATATTTATTCAATCGATAATCGATTAATTAAATATCGATTAGTATTAAATGGTCTATAAGAGTGTATGGATGATGACTTAATTATATAGTTAAATATCTTTTGCAATCATATAAAATATTCAGACTTTTTCTTATAACATTTTTTTGTTTTGTATGCAAAAGTTTTTTTATTTTGTTTGTTTTGTGTTTAATTTTCTACAAAGTAAATGTTTGAAATTTTACTTGATTTCTTTTTATTCTTTTTGTGAATGGGATTATGAATTAAAAATGTCTTAAGGCAAATTAAGTGGTCGTTGTTGTTGTCAGTTTTTTTTTTCTCTCTTTTAAATTTACGAGTTTTTGATGAAAACATAGAACATCATTAGCGAAAGACACCTGACTCTTTAAACACTTTTATTTCAGTAATTACCGTATAATATTATTTAATTTAATTTAATATCACTTTTTTTTTTCTAAATCAAAATCAAAATCCAAAAATCTTATAGAAGGTTATCCTTGAAATTCTTTATAAAACTAAAAGAAAAACCAAGATCAAATCACAGTTTGATGTATACAAATAAAACAAACGAAAAAAAAAAAAATTAAAACTTAAATTTATTCAACTCATTAATGAGTTCCATGATGTTGATATAGAAAATTGGTCTAGATCAATTATAATTGGTAAGAAACTGAATAACTTTCATTGTTTTATTTGATAGGATATCCACTTGAATAATTCATATATACCATTCACGTCTATAAATGTTTCAATTTTCTATAACGAACATATATAAAATCCAACCCACCTCGTTAACGCCTTTAATAATAAATATTATTTGCATCTTTGCTAGATTCAAGATGTGTTAATTAGTAATTGTAATATATTATTGTGTTGTTACTTTTATAAAATGTTACAACTTCCTTACCAATAAAAAAATAATTTATATGTTCACGCGCGTATCTCTTATCATCAATGAATCAATCTTATAATTAAAATATATTTAACAGAAGTGAATTTAAAGTTTTTTTTTCTGTTACTGGTTTCTTTCACTTTCAATTTCTGTTATTTTTTAAATTGTTATTTCTTTATTTAATTATTATTCAAATCTCATAACAGTCTACGATCGATTTTTTTAAAATAAATGAACAACCACAGCAACAACAATTAAATACCATTTAATATAAATTTATACAAGAGTATACCACCCACCCCCACCTTACAGGCTAAATAAGGTGAGAGTGATTATTTTATTTAAAGAAAAAAAAAATATACGAGACTTCATCGTACATCAAAAAGACGATCATCCAATCTAAAATGTAAGAAGAAAAAAAAATATTTCATTTATTTTAATCACGATTTCGATTAACAAAAATAAATTACCATTTTGCAAACACTACAAACATTTTGTTTGTTACTGTTATTGTTGTTATTTCATGAGGTATATTTTATAATCATACATTTGCAATCAATACAAACCTAAAAATATTTTGATGCAGATTATGTAAATTATATTTAATTTATTGGATGTTATAATGCTGATTATTATTACTGTTTATTGTAATAAAATTGTTTTTTCATTAAGATTGATTATTTAAAATTCTTATTTATTTCTTTGATTCAGAAATCAATAATTTATCTAAATATTATTTTTTTTTTCTTTAAATTTCCAAAAGATAAATATTATTTAACAGATTTAAATATGGATCAATTAACAGATTATTAATCAAAATACTTGCATAGATTATCTAATAATTGTTAAGTTAATTCGTTAAGTATTTATAGATTTATCTTTTCTATTTAAATTCCATGTACATTTAGTATGAGTGAAGTGACAGTGACATATATATTTAATATTATGTTATTCTAATTGTTACACGTGATGCATCATCATGTAAATTTTATTCATAATTTAATCGTAATAAATAACAGACGAAACTTTTCAACAAATTAAACTTTACAATGTACCTTCTTATTTTTTCCATTTATAAAATTTAATTGTCCAAAGTTCTTCTCTATTTCGTCATTCGTTTAACTGATTCATCACATATACGTCTATGAACATCTTTTATTTATTTCTGTCTTCACCGATTGTATAATTTTTTTTTTTAATTAATTTAAACTTTACTGGAAATTTATTTATAAAATTTATAAAAACGGAATATTTTTGTCATCAAACAAAAAAAAAAATTACTTTTCAAGATTTTGATGAGTAAGTTTCAGATTACGAGTCCATTAAGCAAAGAAAAGAAATATTTTTAATTCGAAGAATAAAATCATTGCAATTATTAACCGAATTACTCATTTGATGGTTTTTTTTTGTGTATTTCATTTGTTGTTCCTTCAACGATATAAAATGTGAATTGCAAAATAAAGTTTTTTTTTTTCTTTCATTTTTAAAAAAAAAAATCTTTGTAATTTAATCCATGGTACACCAAGGCCGTTCAATGTCGTTTCCAGGCACAACATTTGTATATACATTTATACGTTCATATATAGAAGAAAAATATACAATAAAAACAACGAAAACAAATTGCTGCACACACACACACACACACACACAGACACAAATGAATAAATATAAAAAAACGAAACTAAATCCATACTGAAAAAAAAAGAATAAGTAAATAAAATCTTATATTAGTGATTCTACTACAACTGTCAAGTTTTATTATTTTTTATTATAACAACGGCAAAGTCAGCATCAGCAGCAGCCAGAATTCATACACATAAAATAAAGAATACAATTTTACACTAAAAGAACAAAAAAAAAAACAGAACAACAACAACAACAAAAACAGAAAAGTTAAGCAGGAACTGAGGAAAAAAATATAAGCTAAATAAAAGTATCTTTTATACGTGCGCACCGCTTTATTTTTTTGAAAAACAAAAAAAACTTTTCGTATGTCCTTTCCGCTCTTTATAGATTTTTTCCCCTTCTTCTTCTTCTTCTTCTTCTTCTTCTTCTTCTTCTTCTTCTTCTTCTTCTTCTTCTTCTTCTTCTTCTTCTTCTTCTTCTTCTTCTTCTTCTTCTTCTTCTTCTTCTTCTTCTTCTTCTTCTTCTTCTTCTTCTTCTTCTTCTTCTTCTTCTTCTTCTTCTTCTTCTTCTTCTTCTTCTTCTTCTTCTTCTTCTTCTTCATCTTTTTTTTTTGATGATTTTTTTTTTACTACAAATAAATGAAATATAAATAAAATGTACGTTGTTTTTTTTTGGTTTCCTTTCTATAAGCAATAAGAACATATAAGAAGAATAAGAAGAAGAATGAAACAAATGAGGAGCAAAAAGAAAAAAAAAACAGAACGGAATAAAATATTTACTTCTTCTTTCATCTTCTTCTTCAACGTCTTTAGGTTTTCCTTTATTTTTTTAATAAAAAAAAAAATGTTCTCTATAAAATTTCCATTGTAATACTTATTTTTTTTGTGTATAGAATTTTTCTGTTATGGATGCATTTGTTGATTGGTTAGTTTTGTGTTTTATTCTTTGTATTCTTCTTTCTTTTTTTTTTTGTTCTTCTCAACTTCAAGTCTTGTTCTCTCTCATCAGCCACAACGTGAACGTTTGCATTAAAAAAAAAAGAAGAAGTCAAGTAAAATAAGAGGATATTGTAATGGACTTACAATTATAAAATTAATAAATAATAATTATAGACGTTACACTATTAAAAGCCCAAAGTGATGTTGTTTTTATTACTTTTATCAAGAATATAATTATTCAACAATAAACTAAAACACAAGACATCAGACTTCATATAAAAGACAGTAGACCTCTGTAATTGTTTTTTTCTTTTTTTTATAATAAAACAACAAAACACTTTAAACTGATCTAGTTCTCTAGTGTAGAATTTAGTATTCCAGTTTTTTTTTTATTAAATAAATTTTATTACACAAAATTAGATTTTTTAATTGAAAAAAAAAAAAATACAGAATGGAAAATTAAAAAATTCAATAATTCTTCTATAATTTTTTTATTTGAATAAATAATTTTCTATTCTGTCTATTCTCATTGGATAAATATAAAATAGTAATTATTTATTAACATTATCTTATGTTTAAGTGATACACTTATTAGCATTTATATTGGATGAATATTATTTCAATCCGCGGGGTATAAAAATAAAAATTTATTTTCTCATATTTTTATTTTTTTATTATTTTTTCTACACTTTTATTTTTTATGAAAAAAATAAAAAAAAATAATAATAATAAAATTAAAACTGAATCTCAATTTACAATTTATATAAACTCTGGAATTTTTTCCATTTATTTTTTTATATGTATTTTTCTTTTTTGTATGAAGCAAGTGCATAGCACTGGAACTTGATTTTAGTAAAAAAAAAATAAAAAATAAAAATAAATAAATAAATGGAAAAAAAAACGCAACCCTTAAGAAATAATGTATAATTGTATCATATACAATGACGTATTATATACACGAATAATTGTACATACTTCTTTTATATATGTGAAGCCAATTACCAGAATGCTTTCTAAAAATCCAAATTATCCTTGAAAATAAAATTCGCAACTTTTTATTTTTTTTGTTTTTGTTTTTTATTTTTTATTTTTATAAAAATATAAATAGTTTTTTTTTTTCTCTCTTTAAATATATATATTTTTTTACCTCCCAATATCGTAATCCGATCACAGGATGAACCATAAAAATAATGTAGGTATATAGTCGCTGGACATAAATAATAACAGTTTTTGTTTCCTTCAAACAATCAGAAAATGTTACAGAAAATGTTCACGAGCTATTTGAGTGCACAATGTGTGACAGTTGATTTGCTATAATTAGATGTTCCACTATAAAAAAAAAACAAACTGAACCTGTTTCATTTTTCTTTTCGTCTCTCCTTCTCTAGCATTATATAGCCAATTATATATGATCTGACATTATCTTTTGTGTGACTTTTTTTTTTGTATCGCTTCTTTAAATCAGTACAAAAAAAAAAAGCAGCTCAAAATTTATAACTAGAATCCTGAACCAGAAATTTATAATAAAGATTTTTATTTTTAAAAAAATTCATATAAATTAATAATTCCGTTTACATCGTGTTACGGATGATACGGGAAAATTTCACGCTTCTTTTATAAAATTATTAAATGGTAAAGATAAAAAACAGTAAATGTACAAAAGATAAGACAAATTCGACATAAGCTAAATGTATTGATAAGGAAATCATTTTCAATCTTTATGCATTTAGTTTTATTTTTTTGTTTTGTTGCTTCTTTAACAGGCCTTGAGACAAAATAATAAATAAAAAAAAAACAATAATAAATTATAAAGAAAAAAAAAAAAGGATTTGTTGAGATTTGTTTCAGCTGCGCAAAAATATGTATTCTTTTTTTTTTTTTTTTTGTTCTAAAGTCTATCCAATAACTCACTTTGAATGTGTTATAAAAGATATGCAATTGCAAATCGATTAATCATTTATAAAATAAATGATTGTGTAGAATATTTTGTATGTAAAACCCAGATCGCATCACGTAGATCAACATTTTTGTTTTTGTACAAGAAGAACAAGACAACATAATGAAAATTATCTAATCTTATGATAATAATGCTCAATCTTTACTTGTATCTCAAAATATGTTTACCTCGCAAATATAAACTTTTAAAATTAATATTTTGTTGTCTCCGTTTATTTATATTTAGTATTTTGTAGTTTTAAAATACGGTACCAGACTTATAATAATTTCCGCGATCTATAAATTATTATTTGAAAAATAAAAAATTATATGGAACTAATAAATATTGACAACGTGGAATGCGTTTATTATTATAATTTAAGTTAAACACATTCATAAATTTTGAGTGTAACTCACTTCACAATAATTATATTCTTAACGATTAATGTAAAGTGATATGAATTAACTGGAATATCTGATCATGATATACCAATTACATAATCCGATTCAATTAATTGTGATGATTTTAAAAGTTTCTTTTTTAATTTTAGAAATTCAAAATTGATTTTTCTTTTTTTAATTTGAGAATATTTTATAACATATTTTGTAATTATACATTAAAAGCCACTACACGATACTGTATTCAAATGAAAAATTTCGCGATTGCACTCTTGGAGTTTGTTTTTTTTTTTTTTTTTTTTCAGTTAAAAATGTGAAGAGAAAATTTTTTTATTTATAAATTTGCATAATCCATAATTTTTGTTTTTTTTTTTTGAAAAGAAAAAAGATTAAATTTGAAAGCGGCATTTTTGTCTTTTTCTTTTTTTCTTAAAAATTACAACAACAAAAATAAAAGAAAAGAAAAAGAAAAATTAAGAAAAAAACTTAAATCTGGATCAATTCATGTAATAAAATTGACCGTTTGAACTCAACACTTTTAATATCAAATAATAAAGATTGTTATAAGATATTTCTTTTTTATTATTATTAAATAAGAAACGTAATTTTATAAGAAGATAAATTCGCAGAGTCAGTACCACGGTCAAATATTTAACACAAAGAAATTCCATATAATAGATTTTAATCAGAAAAAAATCAAAACTCAGTAAAAGAGAGGAAAAAAAACCTCGACCAACATTAATTTCCCCATACAAAAAAAAAAAAACAAAAAAACACCGACTATTATTATGTCCAGTTCATCCATAATCAGACATTTTAATCATCAGCAATTTGTCAAAATAAAAATAATTTTATATAACAAATTTTTTTCGTATGTATTATTTGAATGGTTATTTTTTTATGATGTCATTTGGACATGGTGTTTTCTGTTCAACATTTCTTATAAATTATTGATTAAATTCGAATAAAATTTATGAAAGAAAAAATAAATTTGAAACAAATAATTATCTTTTAAATCCCACTTTTGGAAAGAATACAAAAATTGTTAGGTTTCATTTGTTGCTTTCGTTCGATCATAATTTATTTCTTGTATGAAAATATACGTGAATGAAATCCGCGATAATTTTTCACTATTCTAAATATGCGTATTAAAAAAAAATATTGTGTAGTTCTTTACCCTCGACCTTCTCAAAACTAAAATGTTTTGAAATGAAAAATCAAAAATTTTGTAAATTCTTCAATTCATGCATCGGTTACACAACTGCGTTATCCGTGCTGTCAGATAATCGTCTTTTTTTTCTTACATTTTTGTTTTTAAATTAATAAGACTCGATTAATTTTGTTATGACTCGGGAGATCAAAACAAATCATTTGGACAATCCCAAAGATAAATGATTCTAATTCTAAACATTAAAAAACGGTTAACTGAGTCATTCCTTATAATTATATATTTTTGTTGTAAAAAAACAAAAATAAACTTGAACGACGAAGAAAAAAATTATTACAGTAAATTACGTAGGAGATCCGTAGTTAGATGTTGATTCAGTTTTTTTTTGACATTAATTATTATGTTATATGAATGTTTTGGTTGTTTATATAAATTTTAAATCTGCTTATTATACATTTTGATGGACATGACAGACGACACGAGACAAATCCATAGAATAGAATATTAACAATACGTGATGTATTAAGCCTTTTTTTTGATGTAATCTTACGATCTAAAGTCCAGTTAATCTTTCTTTATTCCTAATGTTTTTCTTAAGTAAATTCTTCTCTTCAAAAAAAAAAACACAAAGTTTATGAGATAAAAAGTGTTTGTTTCAAGTCCAGTAACCCGTAACAATCTCAATAAAACACGATAAATGTATAGAGTCACATGGTGACAGTCAAAGTCAAACACAACAGGAGATTTTATATTGCAAATTTCCTTCTATATTTATTTTTTGTCATTTGCTGTTATGTTTATTTTTGTTGTTATTTTGTTTATTTTCCGCGTATCTCTTTTTTCCCCCTCTCATATACCCACGTTGATCGTTAGATCGTTTTCATTATGAGTATTTTTTTACTTCTACAATATTTCTTCTTACAATATTCTTCATAAACATTTTCTAGGCGTGGTGTATAAAGAGTAAAGAAAAAAACAAATTAAATTGGAATACTTTATTAGTCAATGTTTTTTTTTTTTTGTTTTTCTCTTTTTTTTCCACTCAACTATTTTTTATTGTTACTTTTTTTTTTCTTTCTTCTTGTTATTAATTTTTATTTGCTTAAATTTAAATAATATTAATAATTTAGATTTAGAAATAGAGAGTGATCAGTGATCGAATAACAAAATATTCCATGTACACTGATTTATGATCGAGAACAAGAAAAAAGAATTAAAAAAATAAATAAATATGAGACACGTGCCTTATGATTGATACAATTTGATATTTTTACCGGCATAATTTCCTATACTTTAAATTAATTATTGATTTCAGTTAAAATGAATAGTTTTTTTTTTAGTTTGGCATATTTTTTATTATTAAACTTTTTTTTTTCACTTTGAACAAAAAAAAACAATTCATCCTTGACTTCCGAAACTATTTACATTTTTTTTTTATATTCACTTTCGGTATAAAATTTTATTTGAAAGAATATTTTAGTTTTTTGTTTTGTTTTGTTTGTCGGTACATTATCCAAATATTTGTACTTTTCCTAATACGCAAAAATTGTATAGGCGCGAAAGAAAAATGTTGTTTCGTCTTATTTCGCGTGTTCGATAAAAAAAAAAGGTTTTTTTTTTGGTGATTGGAAATTTTGCTTCCAATTTTTTAACCTTTGAATAGTTTGTTTTTTTTTTATAAAATCAAAATATCTAAATGCCGATTTAATTGTTCATGACAGATTGATCAATCAAAAGTAAAAGATTGCAAAAAAAAACAACATTTCGTTGTTTTTCTGGGTGTGACTTTTATTTCATCCGACTTTTTTATTTTTATTAATTGAAATTTTTATTGATGTTTCTATAGGAAATCGTGGTTGTCCATTAAAAATATAAGAATCAATTGTTTTAAATTCAATCAAAATGTACAAAAAAAATAAAATGTTTTCAAATAATGTCAAAGGTTTTTAGATTGAATCTGAATAATGAACATAAGAATCAGGCAACTTCTTATTTGCCTTATGGCCTATACAATAAATCGATTAATTGTAAAACCTGATAAACAACTTTGTTTGCCTTTCAAACATTCATCTTTTATATTTATCTAGAAATTCTAAGAAATAAAAATTGTGTATATGAGAGATATACTGACCAATTTACACGTTGCACATATTTTTAACACAATATAAAAACAGAATTATCCATATTTATCATTTTTTGCAAGAAAATAAAACATTATACTTAACATATTTTTTTTTCCATTTCATATCAATTAAAATCAAAAAGGCATTAACGTATATTATACCATTTTTTTGTATTTCACTTTAATATAAAAGATCCGATCTGTGAGATCCGGTAGCGTGTGTAAGAACAACTTAAAAAAAAAAAACAGAAATACGATTTCAGATTATAAATTTATAATACAGTTTTTTTTGTATTGATGATGGCCTTGAACTGATCGGTCAATATTTCCCTATAGTCCAACAAACAATTTTTTCTTATTGTAAAAGCAAAAAACTAAATATAACAAAATTATTTACAATATGTAATTATTGTTATTTATGAAAGATCGATAGACATTAATATAATTTACACTGATTTTTTTTTTAAATATAAAAATATTTTTTTGCTAATTAAAAAAAAAATATATATAAATAATCAACGTTGAAAAATTTACATTATTATTATTTGACTTTAAAATTTTTACAAGAAAAACCACCCACTCTTGTTTATAGCAACTTTTTAATGTAACAATATTTAACAACAGCAACAAGAATATAAACAGAAACAACAAAAAAACCGCGTCTAAACGTAAACGATTAAATCGGTACAAGCGGCCTTGTCAAGGTTAATTTATCCCTAATAACTGATATTGTTTTTTTCTTTTTTGGTTCTTGTCTTCATCTTGTGTGCAGAAAAAAAAATAAAAAATATATAACCAACAAATTATTTAGAAATGTTCTTGTTCTTAGAATTTTTTTGCACTTTAATGTGAAGTAGACTTTTTTATGGGCCGCACCTTTTTCTATTTCTTTTTTTAAGTTTAGGAATCTCGAAACGGATAATAATTTCCGTGAGATTTTTATTTTCGTTTATTAAAAATTGTTTTTATTTTTTTATGAAATTTGTTTAAAAAGGACGGTTTTTATTTACAAGAAAAAATTTGTTAATTATTTCCGTGAACAAATAAAATTAAAAGAATTTAATAATTACAGACAATTGGTAAATTGATGTTAAATTGACTAGACAATAGACGTCTAATATTAATTATATACAAAAGCAACAAATATATTAACGAAACTTTACATAAAATAAATATCTTAATTATTTTAATCAGCCGTTTTTTTTTTACCCCCTTAAGAGTTAATTTTAATTAAAAAAAAAAAAAAAACAAAAAGTTATAACATGTAATTATGTTTATTTTACAAAATTAAGGCTTGAAATGAAATGTTAAAGGTAAAAAATAATTTCAACAAAATGAAAGAAAAGAAAAAAAAATATACTAATTGAATAAGAAAATAAGAATAATTTATTTATTTTATTTAATAAACAAAGGACTGAAATTTAATCTAATCGTAAAAAGTCCAATATAACCTTCTGTTTCTATAAGTTTTACTCTGTTAGATAATTTTAAAATAATTATAATTTGCGCTGAATTTAAGAAAATTTATATTTCTAATGAATAAAAAAAAAGAAACAACTTTGTACAAAACTAACATAATTTTATCTTGTGACTAAACATTACTTATTTTCGCATTTAAAAAGATAAAAAAAAAAATTATAACAAATTTTAATGCAAAACATTTTATAATTTATAAAATTAATTTAAATTTAATTAAATTATAGGAAATAGTGAGTTTACTTATAAGAACAGAATAAATATATAATAAAAAAAAAAAAAAGTGGAAAAACTTGGGTGGGTGGAATATACATATAGACAGTTTCTTTTATTTTGATCATTATCATTCATATAAAGTGATCGTATTATTAATTATAATGTTTTATTATATTTGTATTGCCCTGAATTCAATTGAATATATTTATATGAAATAAATTAAAGAAAAATATTGAATAGAAAAAAAATAATAACAGGATAAAATTAAAAAAGTACACAAGACAGTGGTCAAGTTTACTGAGTTATAACTATTTGTTTACAATAAGATAATAATTTTTTTAACGGAAATTTATCTTAACATAATAAATTGTGTTACTAACAATGTTTCTTTTTTGTTTACTTTATAAAGAAAATTAATTTGTTTTGTAAGACGCAAGCATACAATCATACAAACACACACACACACACAACAATCTCACACATAACGCAACGTAACGTATGATATGGGCTGACCTAAATATGTTGCTTCTGTTTTTTTTTTCAAAAAATACAAAAAATGTTTTGTTTTTTTTAAATTCAGGTTGTAACTTTTACTTTCTTTTTTACGTATGTATGTGTGTGTGTGTAAACCTCTTTTTTATGTTTTATTTAAAGAAACAAAAAACTATTAAACAAAATAATTTCGTTTCGGATCCAAAATCAAAATGAAAAATTCAAAAATTTCAACAAAAATGTAAGAAAAAATAAAAGAAAAAAAAACAACAAGAAATCCATTCAAAATCATGACCTACCTCTTGTTAATTCTTGCATATGATTACAACTTTTTTTTCGTATGTTTTGTTAGGTTTTTTTTTTGCATTGCCATTCATTCCATACGCACTCTTATATTTTGTCTTTTTTTTATACTTATGTTTACTTTTTAAAAGCAACGATTAATAATAAATGCAAACAATTTTTTTTTTGTTGATATAAGTTATTTATTTTCTTTTTTGTGTTTTACAGACTATATTCCTGACAATATCATCTGCACTGCCAGTACCGAGAAGTGATATAATAGCAGGTCAAGATTTTCTTTCACTTTTTATTGATCAACATGATACATTTCCGGATTCTCAACGTAGTGTGAGTAATAGCCGTTCAAGAACATTACCATTTAATAATATGGATGATAAGGAAGGAATTTTACCAATTGAAACAATGTTTTCATCAAATGAAGCATTACAAAAGGATAGCTCTAATCATCATTATGAATATCGAAGGAGAAAACAAAATAATATAGAAATTACAACAAATCAAGTTCCTAGTGCTTCTATAGATTTCACTGATTTGACAACAGAAACAAGTACAGAAGAAATCAAAACAATACATAGTGATAAAAGTGTTGATTTAATAACATCAGGAAGTAAAATAGTTTATCTTGATTCAAAACTAAAAGGAGAAGAAAAAGTAAACCGAAACGAAAAAGAAATAACAACAGAAAAATTGAGTACACAACTAACAACAACAGTAGCAATAGAAACAGAAGTAAAAAAAGAAGATGAGGTTAAAGTGATTAGTGTTAGTGTTTCATCATCAATTCATCAGTCACAACCATATCGAGTAAAAGTAGTTGAAAAAATTCCACCATTAGTTGAAGATGACATTGTCGATGACATTGATAATAAATTCATTTCAAATTCACATAAAAATGATTTTTCAATAGAAGAAATTGATCCATTAACACAAGACAAAGATGATTCTATAAAAAGTGAGTCAACAAATATTCATAGTATTGTACCGCCTCCATCAATACAACAATCACAGCCAAGATCTAGAACACAACGGAAACAAGACACAATAATACCATATCAAACAATAATTTATCATGATACAAATCACAAAGAAGGTAATACACAACCGAGATCTGTATCTTATAGTTCTGTTGGACAAACAATTGGCGAAATTAAAACATGGCGTGAATATGATACAAAAATTAAAAATAAAATAAATCTAACAGAATCACATTTACCAAAAATCTATGGAGAAGCATCAAAAATTTATTCTGAACCGTCAAAAATTTATTCTGAACCGGAAAAAATCTACAGTGAACCTTCGAAAATTTATTCTGAACCAGCAAAATATTATAGTGAACCATCAAAAGTTTATTCAGAGCCGTCAAAAGTATATTCTGAACCATCTAAAGTTTATGGTCAACCAGAAAAAATTTACAGTGAACCCTCTAAAATTTATTCAGAACCATCAAAAGTTTATTCTGAACCATCAAAAATTTATTCAGAACCATCAAAAATGTATGGTGAACCATCTAAAGTTTATTTTGAAATTCCTACAACAACAACACCAATGCCATCAACACAAACACAAATACCAAGACGAATTATTTTCAATCTTGATCGACTACCCTACGATCTATTAAATGCTCCAACAGAGGAAAATGAAAATAAACCAGTACAAAATAATGTAAACTCAAGGTATAAGCCATCCCTAAAGAATTCACTTGATCAACAGAATTTATCAGACAAACAAAATAATCTAGTCACAGCATCATCACCTTCATCATTTTCATCAACTGAGTATCAACCATCTTCAACAATAAATCCACGTGAAGAATATACACCGACACAAGAACAAAATTATGAAATTGATGAAGCTGTTAGTGTTATGACAAATGGTAGACAACATGGTGTTCAACCAATACTTCCAACACCAGATCCAAGTGATGATTCCCAAAAGGTTGGTTATGTTGTTGAAGGTCGTAATTATAGAAAATATCGTGTTGAAGAGAAAACACCGGATGGTTTCATTGTGGGTGAATATGGTGTTGTAAGTCATAATGATGGTTCACTTAGAGGTGTACGTTATACAGCTGACTCAAATATTAATCCAAAATTAATTTATGATGCATTATTAAAATTTCTATCATTGTGAGAGAATTATTTAATAATATAAATTTAATAAAGTTTTAGTTTTATTTAAATAATCGTTGAATGCGATTAATTGACAATATAGACAAAAAAAAAGAGTTATTAGAAAAATTTATTGGTTATTCAATGGGAACCAATCATTTAAACCCCAATACTTTCCCCACTTTTTTTGCTTCAACATAATATAAAATATAAATTAAAGCAAATATAACAATTGAAAACATAATTGCCATTTTTTTTTTATCATTTTGTAATAATTGCCTTCAATTGAAAAATAAACAAAAAAAAAAAAGAAAAAAGAAACAAACAAACAAACAAACGTAAAAAGAAAAATAAATTTTTTATAGAAAATAATAAAATTTTCTAATCCGTAGTTTTTAGTTTTTAAGTGTAAACAACAACAAAAAAACAAAAAAACAAAAAAAAAAAACTTATTAAAAAAAAAAAAAAGAAACAATAATAAAACTAACGAAAGTTAATCTTTTATAATACGTCCTTCTATTTATAAAAAATGAAAAAAAAAAAAAAAAAAACAGTTTATAAAGTCTATAAAAATTTATAATAAAGAGACTGGTTTGTTTGCTGGGGACTTTGAAGAATTATTAATATTTTTCTTTTTTTTTTCTTTAGGAACTGCAAGGCAATATAAATGTGATAGTAGAGTATTTTTTCTTGTTTTATTTTTATCTTAATTTAAAAAAAAAAAAAAAAAAACATAATTTATAAAAAACAAAAAACTTTAAAAAAAAAATAAACAAAAAGATTACTTTTTATATAAATATTTTGTCTTTCATTAATCTTTTAATTTAGATACAAACAAAAAAAAAAAAAACAAAAGATAAATAAAAGAAAATAATATTTGATAATCGAAGATTAATCAACGATTAATCGATTATTTCTTTTTTGTACTTTATGGGTAAGTTGCATAAACGCGAATAAAATTAATGATTCTGTTGTCTTTATTTAATTTTATGTTGACAAAAAAAAAAACTACTAAAGTTTGAATAGAATTCACTCTTAATCGTATTGTTGCAATTTAATCCTAAATATTTAAACAAATAAAAACATTGTTTTGTTTTTTTTATACAAAGAAAAATAAACAATTTTTAAAATGAATTCATTGCTGCAAGGATGAACAAATTAAAACACAAATGAGACTGAACATTTATCTTTTCTTTATAAAATTAATTAATTAATTAATCTTTGTATATTTTCTATTTTGTTTTTCATTCAATAAATCACGAATAAAATCAACATAAAGTTAATTATTAAATAATTAAATTAATTTTTGTAAATTGTGAATTTTGCCACCAGTTTCTTTTATTTTTTCTTTCTTTCTTCTTACATTTTACTTAACAATATCAATTAAAAAATTTTAATAATAAAAGTGTGTGTGAGAGAGAGAAAGAGAGAGAAAGAGAAAGAATGTGAGAAAAATTAACATTAAAATAACGCAAAAGAATCTTTCTAATAATTTTCCGTTTCATTTGTAAAAATAAAATAATTTGTCTTTGCAGCAACAGTAGTTGAGTTTTATATTCTATACTTATTTCTGTTTTCTTTAATAAAAGAAAAATAAGATACGTACACACACACACACACAGACACATACTTTTTAAAATAGGAAAAAAATTTCTAAGTAAAAAAAAAAAAATAAATAATAAAACAATATTTAATATTAAGAAGTCTATAAAAAGTCATTAATAATTTAAGAAATTAGTGTTACACAATCGTTATAATGATTGCCAACAAAGCCAACTGTTTTTTTTTTCTTTTCATTTCTTTTTTGTATTCATTCTTATTTATATTATTCTTTATTTGAATTATAGAAAAATTAATTTTTAAGTTACATTATTTATAATGATTGTAAGTAGTTAGATCACAAATACAAAAACAAAAAACAAAAAAACAAAAACAACTCATACCTAATTATTATTTTTTTTTTTGTTGTTTGAAAAAATTATTTAATTCTCTTAATTAAAAAAAAAAACATATTTTTTTCTTCCTCACTCCTTTTCCCTTTGTTCTTCTTTTGCTAATAATTTCAATTTCAAAATTTTTATTTTAGGGGAAATAATTCCAATGCCATCTTTTATTTTTAATTAATTAGAAAAAAAAAAAAATTCTGACGTCAAATGAACATCAAATTGTTTGACATCAATAATTAAGAAATGTAATTAATTGAATTGAATTGATTTTTGTTTTTTTTACTTTTTTTTTTTTTTGTTAAGCAAAACGTAAAGTATGTTTTTATTTATATAAAAATGTCTTTAATTAGTTAGAATATTTAAAATTATCAACATTTTTATTCAAATGTATGAAAACAGACAGAAACACATATATACACACACACACACATATACACACATGGAAATTGCAAATAAATCTCATAAATATTATAATTTTATTATAAAAAGAAAAAAAAAAATATTGAAATCTAAATTATTATAATCGTTAAGTTTTTCTTAGCTACCCTGTATTGTAATTTGCCCTTGATTTTTGAAATGTTACGTTTTTTATTGCAATTCACATGAATTGAAACAGATTAATTGTACTGTCATTCCTTTTTTTTTTTTGTCTTTCGTCTCTCTCTAAATGCCTCACACGTTCACACTGTCTTTGTCTTACATTATTGTAACTTTTTGTAACTGGTATTGTAACTTTTTTTTTAATTATTAAAAAATTCATAATTTAAAATTAAAAAATCAATAAGAAAAAAAAAAAAGGAATAAAGTTTACCTTTGATTAGTCGCCGTTACAATAATCAGAATCACACAAATAATAATACAACAATGGACAAATATTGTTCACTAAGAAAACAAAATACAAAAAAAAAAAAAATAATAATATTTTTTTTTAGTCATAAAATAATCTACAGTGAAACCTTTATTTGGTTGACAATCCGTTATTCTGACCATTTTATAAATAAAATTGCTGTTAATTCTTATAAGAATTCGAATTCTTATAAGAAATTTTATTTCTTAGAAATTTATCTAATCAATTTGTGTTTGTTTGGAATAAACTGAGATAGTCACACTGTTTAAAGATTTCACTGTCAAATCTCTAAGGGTGCACAACATAATAACACAAACAAAAAAAAAAATTGAAATGAGTTGATTTTTAGATAGTGATGGATTAACCATAATTGAACAAGGTACACTTTTGTAAAGTATAAAATTTATTTTGTAATAAATTTGTGTAAAAAAAAAAATATTAAAGAAAAAAAAAAAATAATTGTGTTTTATTTATTTTAAATTTTTTCAGCAAAAAAAAAAAAAAAAAGTTTTTTTGGAACTGGAAAAAGAGAATTGTTGAAAAAAACAAAAACAAAAAGTTTATTTTCCTTCACTTACTTTTACCCCCTTATCTGATGATTATTATGAAAAGAAAAATTTTATAATTTATTTCATTTTTGATAAAATTAAACGATAAAAAATTATTACAAAAAAAAAAAAAAATAATTCGAACAAAAAGAATTGTTTAATCAAAAATTTAAATCATTTTTCGTTGGTTTTAATTTTATCTCTCTCTCTCTCTCTTTCTCTCTCTCTCTCTCTCTCAGACACTCTTTAAATCGTTGTCGACATTGAAACTTTCTTAAAACGTTTTGTCACTTTTGTTGACATGTTATATTTTTTACAAATCTAAATTATCAGAATATTAATTAATAAAATGTCAAAATTATTATTGTTTGTCTCATGTATTTAAATCAATCGGCCATTTAAATCAATTTTTATTACATTTTTGTTTCTCTTTTTTTATTTATAAAAATGCCGGATATTTTTTTTATTTTTTTTTAATAAAATAACGCATGCGACAAATTCTCTGTATTTTTTGTTTGCCTTTATTAACTTACCTTTATGTTGATTTTTTTTGTTTTAAAGGAAACAATTTTTTTTTGTAAAGTACCGATTGTGTTGGAATATGCGGTAGCAAATAACTATGCAAAATTAACCTCCCCCTACTTTACTCCCACCACCCCCACCACATATTTCCAACTTTTGTTTTTATTTAATAATATTATAAATATTTAATCAAAATCAATCAATTAATTATTTATAATAAATTATTGTCGCCGATATGAATAAACTATTTTATTTTTTATTGAATTTAATTGATTTTTTTTTTGTAGTTGTTGTAATTTTTTCTTATTAGATTTTCATGAAGAAATAAAAAATAATAACAATAAATTGTCGCAACAATCATAGTGACTCGATATACCGACGACAATCAATTTCAAATAAAAGAAAATAATATATAATTAAAGTTATTATCTTTGGCATAGTTACAGTTAGTTTTTTTCTTACAAAATAATTAGTTACAATTTGATCGTTTCAAATTAAAAAAAAAATAAACAATTAATTATGGAAAATAATTATCAAAATAAAGTAAAAAGTAAAAACAAATAGAATATTATGAAATCTTAATGGGATTAAAATTTCTTTTGTATATTATTAGAAATGTGGAGTTAAATTTATGACGTCAATCAAATGACCATTTTTATGAATTTACACAAATTTAACAAATAAGAATCTAAATTAATTCCAATTAGTTGCCTAATTTTGGTTATTCAAATTAAAATTCAAATTCACCGGTGATGAATAACTTTGACGTCGTCAAAAAAAAAATGAAACCTTTCTTGTTTTATAAAAAAACTGGAAACTGTTTGAAACAAAAAAAAATAATAACGCATTGTAATGTAATACGAATTGTGGAGGCTAAAATATTCTCTAAAATAAATAACATGTTATGTAAAAATCACACCACTAACTATTTTTTTTTTATTTTTTAAATTTAAAACAATGCGAGCTAAGTGAAAATAAACAAAAAAAATTTTTCTTTATGTTTAGTAAAAAAATCTAACTTTTTCCGGAAGTCTAAAATCAATAATCAATAAAAAATAATATAAAATATCAATTAAATATTTTTTTAAATGTTTCATTCCATGACTTTTTATGGGCGAGGGTCAAAATCACCTCGAATTTTATTGTATGAAAGTTTGCCTCTTTTGTTCAATTTTTCCTGCATGACATAAATTTTGTTTTTGTGTTTCTTTTTTTTTTTTGTCTTGTGTATGTCTTGACGTCGTTTCTATATTAAAAACGACTTACTCAAAGACTTAATAATATAGGATAAGATTTGTGTTTCTTCATTAAAATTTCCTTATATAAAAATACATTTAATTTATTATAAAAATTCCCACTTTAGTCATATAGTTTATCTTCATCCTAAAGAATCATCTTTAATTGGACATTTTTCTGTCAGCTATAAAAGTATGCTTCTAGTAAAATGGAAAAAAAAAACTCACCACACTACATGACTTGACGAATAATATTTAAATAGTTTAGTGTTCGCGTATAGTGATTGTCAGGGTCATGGATAAGACTTTTGTATAATACATACATTAAAACTTGTCAATTTCACCAAAGAATTGCAACATAAAATAAATAACAGATAAATTATTTTAATAAGAACAAAAAAGAAAAATTGTCAATCACGCGTTAAGAAGTGGGCTATGTAAAAAGTTGTATAAAATGTGATCAACCGAATCGTATATTATACTGAACTGGTTTGTTTATAATGTTGCTACTTTTTTTTTTTTAACTACCAATACTAAAGGCCATTACATATTTTATTATTTTTTTATTGTTCAAATTCTACTCTATATAAATATTTTGTTTTGTTTATTTTTTTTTTTTTACTGAATTGAAAAAAAAATTAGTTAATTTGTAAACATAAAAAATAACTAAAAGTAAATAAAGAAAATGAAATGAAAAATAAAATTTAAAATGCATTTGAATTTCAAAAGTAATTTGAATTATTTTTGCACTTCGATTAAGAAAAAATAATAAGAATTCATTACGGATTTACTTCGTTTCTACAGAAATCACAATTTTATTTAATTGAAAAAAAAAATGTACAAAGATTGTCATTTTGATAAAATCATCTTTTATGAAGAAAACAAAAACAGGATAAATATAAAATAAATTCATTTGATATAAAATAAATGTAGGTGTTTTGGACTTTTAATTAAATTGGTAACAACTAAATTTATCTATAAAGATTGTGGATTATCATCTATTAAGTAGATAACATCAACTTTTATTAGACAAAAAAAAAATGTAAAAAGTTGTTTATTGTGGTTTGCAAGTAGAATAATCAGAATACCAGACGACATAGTTGTGGTTTAGAGAGGATTATCATCACAGTCTATAACCGACAAAAACTTCAAAAATATAAAAAAATCCCAATGATTAATTTCATTCTTATTAATTATTAAATTACTTTAAAAAAAATAAATAAACAAAAGAATAATCTTAAATTTTAATTCCTAAGAATTTTGAATTTCTTTCTCCTTTTGGAATTTTTCAGTAAAAAAAATAGTTTTTCCATAAATAAAACTAAACAGTTTCTATAAAATAATTTAACACAAAGAAAATTATAGTTTCTCATTAGAAAAAAAAAATATCACACCTTTCTTTGATTCTTTGAATTTTTAAGTAAAGTAAATAATTATTATGCACAGCATGCACTGTACATTTTTTTTTGCTTGCTTCTTTCTTCTATTTATGTGCTCTACACCATTTTCTGTATTTCCTTTTCCATATTTATTTGTAGAGAAAATTAATCAGAAATTACCAGTTTATTTGTATTTAATTTACAATAAAATATTGTCAATTCAGCAAATTATTATTCTATTCATTTAAACATGTGTTATTGTTCATGTTACAATTCTAATTATTATTATTATTATTATTGTTTTTGTTTTTCAATTTAATTCCAAATGTCGGTCAGGCATATAACAGATTTTTTTAAGAATGGGTAGGTACACCGATTTTCTTTTATTGAATATGAAAAATTACAAGAGTGACAAAATAACGTAAGAGTTATGAGTTTTAGTTCAATATGTTGTGTATATAAAACTTAAACTAACTTGAAAGGCATTAATAGAAATATTTTTGAACACAATAATTATGAATCAGAAAAAAATAAATTTTTTTTATTCCTTTGATTAAAACAATTCTATGAAATGCGTGTAGAACAACTTACAATTCACACAGTATCAGATTAATTTTTTTTTGCATATTTAAATCATGGCACACACACACACAATGTATCGATACATTGTGTCGGTACCGATACATTGTACACACATAACATATTTTCTTAATCCAGATCAAAATCAGAATGTATAACGCTTTTATTTTTATACAGTAAAGTATTATATGAGTGCCAAGTGCAAATCGGTTGGTGTTGATTTGTTCGTAATTTGTATCTTATATATATTTGGGTTTTAATGATTTAAATAAATTTATTTGTTTTAAAATTATATTGAACCTGTTCTCGTGTATATCTAAGACAATATTTATAAGGTATATTAATTTAACCTTGGCGTTGGATTTGATTGTAAACATTTAATTCAAGCAAATTAATAACATTATTATAATTTTTAGTCAAAGTAAACAGTTGCGGTTAGAAAAGAAAAATTAAATTATACCATTGCGAGTATTTCTTTAGATTTTTAAAATTCTAAAGAAAATGATGATAACGATTTACCTTTGATTAAAAAATAAGATATTTTATAGAAAATATAAATGAAAGGAAATAATTTTGTTTTTGGATTCTATATAAATAAATGTTAAAGAATTCGGGAAGAAAACATTTAAATTTGTAATTCTGACAAAAAAACAACGAATTCAATTAATTAAATAGGAAACTTTGCGCATAGTATATAAAAGACGGTATATCTGAACACAGATACATTGAGAATAGGAAATCATATATGGAGACAAAGAATAAATAATAAAGAAGTATATAGGATGACTTACTCAAGTTCAAATAAAAGTACACACAAAAAAAAAAAAGAAAAAGATAAATTCATGAATAACACAAAAATAAGAAAAATAAGAAGTTAAATTATATCCAGGATATATATTCAAGATGTTCTCACTTAAAACACAGTTAGTAATCACCCAAGACCAAATTTATTAAAGGTTATTATTTAAATCATATAAGAAGTATGTATGTGTGTGTGTGTGTGTGTGTGTGTGTGTGTGTGTGTGTGTGTGTGTGTTTATATGACTGACTCCATTTGAGTTATCACTTAAAAACAATATGAAAAATATAAGAGAAATAAAAAAGTACATCATAAAGCGGTCTTTTTTTTTAATTTTACGTTTCTTCTTAAATACAACAACAAAAATGTATTATCTTTAAGTTTATTTTATTTTAATGATACAAATCTTATAAATTTTTTTTATAAATGTTTAACCTTAATTGTAATTCTCATCCCTCTTTAACACCTTTATAAGTACTATACATAAATATATATATTAATTAATTTGAAAATGGAAAAAAAAAATACTAAATAAAGTACATTGCCACTCTCTTAAATTATGTTCCCAAAATAAACAAGTGAAAAATATTTTTTTTTTATACAAACAAACAAAAAAAAAAAATAAGTGACGTAGAAAAAATAACAACAAAAATATAGAGATTTTATTTTTAAGAAATAAAAATACCATCAGCAAAGAAAAAAAAAATATGCGTGTGATCGAAATTCCTCAATGGCGCCACATAACATTCAGTAATAACATGCATATAATGTTCTGTTTTTTTTTTTTTTTTTTAAATGAAAATACGACAACCAACGACCATCAGACCATCAAAGTATACATTTTATTCATTAAATGTAAACTTATATGTTCCGATATTATATTAATATTATTTATCATCATTATTATTATTATTATTTTTGTTCAATTTGAATTGAATTCGAATTATTATTATTCCGTTTTTTTTGTTCTGTGATAAAATATAATTTTGTTTCAAAAGGAAATTATAAACAATTCAATTGATGTTAAAGTAGAATCAGTGTCACCAATAAAATCATAGAATTTTAATTAACAAAAAAAAAACAAGAAGAAATTGTGTCTCTGGAATTTTTATTGGTCAAGATTTTTTATCTCATGATACAGGCAAGTGTCATGTTAAATTTAAAAAGTAGAATTAAAAAGAAGGTCAATTGAATTTCAATTTTCATCCTGAAATTGTTGAGGTATACAACACATTGCACTCTCTAACTACATTATTTTGTAATTAACAAGCAGACGAAGAAATTTTCAGATTTAATGTTCTTTGTCAGATTCCAGTTAGTCGACTCTGTGTAATAAATGAAATTTTCGTAATTGATTTAATTCATTTTTTTTTAATGATTCAACAAATCAAATAAAACTTTATAGCATAATTATAAAAAATCAATTTTCAACTTTATTTATATAAAAATTAATTAATTAAAGTATTTTATTCTCATCTCAAAATAAATTCAATTTAAATTTTATTGTTTAATAATGATGAAGTGTAATAAAAGAAACAGAATCATAAAAAATGAAATTCATGTAAAAATTCTATACTCATCAACACTGTATAAGACCCAAGACCCAACCATCATATAATTTATAAATAAAAACAAACAAAACTTCTGTATTTCTTTCTTCCTGTCCCTTACTCTGTTACTCTCTATGAAACATTCTTTTTAAGAAAACAGAAGAATAAGAAGAAGAAGAAGAAAAGAAAAACGTAAATTCATTAAAGTCGTTAATAGGCGCCTATTTAACTGAATTTAATAATTTACAAGTTTAACTTAAACACTTTTTATTATTATTCTAAAGATTAGTTTTGTGTCTCTGTAGATGTGATTGTATATATGATACGAGTTTTAAGTAAAGCTGATTTTATTTCTAAATTACTATAATTAATTTTTTTTTAATTCAATTTCTAATTATTAATTATTAATTACTGAATTATTAAACAGAGATAAACCAAAAATATTAATTACGTATTCATAGAAGAATCTATAAATTGAACATCAGGTGTATGTGAAGGTTTTGACTAGTGGTCTATATTGCAAGTGGTCTACTTACACAGATTTAATTATTAATCGATAGCGAATAATTAAGTTCAGTGAGAATTCATTAATTCGACAGGGACTGTTTGAAGTGGTGGTCTCTTATGAAGGTTATCCCTGGTAAATGAACGTTTATATTGTAACTTTATTAATTAAGCAATTAAGTTACTTTTAATTACACCTTTTATTGATTT
This sequence comes from Pedicia rivosa, assembly GCA_963082725.1. Taxonomy (NCBI): domain Eukaryota; kingdom Metazoa; phylum Arthropoda; class Insecta; order Diptera; family Pediciidae; genus Pedicia; species Pedicia rivosa. The sequence goes on along the minus strand of OY720151.1, from coordinate 12,305,231 downwards.
CTGAGTTGTTTGGAAAATAAGTAGAAGTAATTTATTTATTTTTGTTAATTATTATGTTCATTTTCTATATAATGTTGATAATAATATTGGTCTTGTCTTAATCTTAAATTAAAAGCAAATAATAAATTTAAAAACCTATTCAAATAAAAAAAAATTAAAATTAATTATACCGCTGCTGGTTTATGCTAAACAAAATAGTTTAGCTTATTTGCTGATTATTTTTTGTGTCGTTGTTTTAATTATAGTTTAGATCTGATTATTTAATATTAATTTATTAAATAGATTATATCGTTTTGATGTAATAGAAGGAAATTAAATATGTATTAAAATTGCAGGGATGAATAATATTGATTTATTTAAACATATAAATATAAAAGCTATAAGTTTACGAATCTGTAACTGGCAATTTAAATGCATCTCTGTTTTTGAGTTCAAGATTAAATTGAATACATTTATATCATTTACATGTAAATGTTAAAAATGCCTGTACACTACTCAAAAATGTTTAAGAAAATACCATTAATCTATTTATACAATCCAACTCTATTACAAACAACATGTTTAACTTGTTACTGACTGACTGATTTCTGGTCTCTTTATTTATGTGGAGACGCCTAGTCAAGTCAAAATAAAATAAAACTTAACTACACCCAATTATCGAATTCTAACATTTTTGAAAAGTGTTAAAAACATTGCATATTTTTTTTTCTTTCAAGTTTCATTAGTGATCTAATTAAATTGCACAAGAACAGGCGCGATTATTGGTTGTTCATTTGTTACAATTTGAAGGTTGTCTGATTTTTATTTATTTAAATTATTTTTTTAACATTTTAAGTGATTTGAACAATATTATTTTTTTTTTAAATATCTTTTAAAATTTAATGAAAGAAATAAAAATGGATTAAAACTTTTTTTTTTCCAGTCTAGATAACAACAGAAAAAAAAAAACATTAATCTTGTTAATGTGTTTTAACCAATTATTCAACTTGATATTTATTTACTTTACTTTTAGTTATTTTATTTGAACACAAAGTACAATGTATTAATGTGAACATTCCCAGTCGTCTTAAAGTATAATAAGAAAAGAGAAATAAATAAAAGAAAATCAAAACTTGAATAAGAAGTTAAAGAAGATGAAAAATAAAAGAAAAATATGCTCATCTTATTATAAACTTATATAAAAATACGAATTGCCGATATATAATATATCATTAACCTATCAAAGCCATTATATTATATATATTTATATATGTCAGACTTTGGTCGTACATCAATAGTTATTTATATGAAAATATTTATACAACAACAACAGCAGTAAGAAAAAAATGATTAATTAAAAAACTAAATATAATCGAACAAATAATAATAATAATAAGATTATTTCGAGGTTATGACGAACGATAAAAGTCGCGACTCACGTATACACAAAAAAAGAACAACATATTCATGACGATAAAAATTATTATAAAAGTTGATGATGATTGTAATAAGTTTAATGATTATGATGATGATGAGGTAGGTTATGGTCAAAAATATGTGGCTTAACTTTTAATACTTATAATTAACGAAATTTATCGATAATGATTTATTACTTGTTGAAAATTAATCTACACGACTCCTTCTTTCATTTTGATTTTGTCTTTTTCCCTCTGTCTTTGTATATATCTTTCTTTGAAACAATTTGGCTGGTATTTTTCCATTATTTTTTTTTATTTTGCGGCAGGCAAAATTGTAATTTGATAATCAATAAATTTTTCACATAATAATAGTCCTTTCAGTCAATTATGTCGTCATTTTAGCGAACTTTTAAATATAAACAATAACAAAACAAAAAGTATCGAATAAACCCCCAGACGAAAGGCAAGGAAACCTGTCATCAGTTTATTTCGATGTTTATTATAATCATTCCGTTCTTCAGATAATTTTTTTTTATATTCTGTTTACATTTAAATTTTGTTTAAAGCAAATTTTTATTTTCGTTTCCCATAAAATGTCTTTCAGGCATTATACACAAACGATAATCGTGCAAATGGAATTAGTATGGAAGGTATAGATTTTATTAACACAAATTGGTTTCTTTTAAATAAAAATTTATATAATTTTCAATTTCATCTGATTAATTTTCTTTTTACGTTGTTTTTTTATTATATCAATTTTTTTTTCTTGTTGTTCCCACAAATTCTCTTTGTAGTAATAAATTATCAAGAGGCTGTTAATGTGACAAGGCGAGTGATCAAATACATCATTCTTTATTTTTGTACTTTATTTTAACACAAAAAGGTTTCGTTAAAATGTTGTCAATTTAAATTGGACAACAACTTTTATGTTTCTATAAATAAACCAAAAATTCCATTTACAAAATATCCATTTGCCATAAAATGTTCTTCTTTATTTGTATTTTTTAATTACCATTACCCTCAATTGTAATTATCCCATTAAAATCTTCATTGTAGGAAACAGTTTTAATAACACAAAAAAAAAAGTAAATAATAATAAAAGAAAAACAACAAAATCCCATTTTTTATTAAATTACAAAAAAAAAAAATATATAAAAAGCACAACAAAACTCTTCTATTTAAATGTTTCATAATGGTAACAACAGTAATTGTTATCATCCAAGTAACATACATTATTTAATGATTAATTATAAATGAAGAAAAAAAAAATAAAAACATTAAAAGTAATTTAAAACAAAAGAAAAAAAAATACACAATAATTAACAAGAAAAAGTGGAATGTTTGTAAAGTACTTTTTAATTAATGAAAAGAAAAAAGAAAAGAATATAAAGATGGAAAGCTCTACAGTCTACACATTATAAAATTGATAATGATAATAAATTGACGCCTCATTTGATAATTATTATATGATTGTACATTATTTATGTCTATACATTGGATATTTTAATTAATTTGTTTTGATTATTTGTTATTTTATTATTTAAGCGTTAATACTTAAAGTGAGAATGTCAAGACACTAATTACAAAAAATAGAACATAATACGTTTGCTATAATAATTATACAATAATCTTTATTACGTATATAAATTAACATTGGCAAAAAAAAAACGGACAATTTAATTCAATAAAAATGTACAATAAGAAATTACTTGAAGACAGAGGATCTGATAGATTATATATGGATGCTTTTGTTCTTTTTCTTTTTAAATCAGAGGAATAAATAATTCATTCATTTTTATTTAAGTTAAAAGTCTTGTTGTTTTTTTTTCTTAATTGCCGATTTTTCATCAAATAATAATGAATTGTAGATAATTGTAATTTGTAATTACAGATTAAAAATTGTACTAAAAAACTACGTTATTCATTATCATTAATTGACATTTTAAAAGAATTCTATAGAAAATATAAAAAGAAGGAAAATAAGTTAAAGAATTTTAAAGTTCAACTCAAAATACTTTTTATTCGTAAGATGTTTTTGTCTATTTTTAGACATTTTTCACGATACATTTCTTAAATCTTAAAGTCTAGACGGAACTATAAGAAAAAAGGAATTTTTTTAATGCATTTTTTGTCTTTTATTCTGCAATTGTTTTCCCCTTTTTTTAATTAAATGTTTATTGTCATTGTTATTGGTGTTGATTAGTTGCAGATGTCGTTATTTGCCTTTAATTGTATTTTTTAATTGAAAAAAAATGTGTGCATTAATAAATGGGTCAAATTTAATATTAAGATTTCTGAAATGTAAACAAAATTCTTTACATTAAATATAAAGATTATGTGGGTGCTGTCTTTTTTTTTTTTAATTTTTTTTCTTAAATTCAATCTTAAGTCATCTTCACGCTAGGACTCTGAAGAAAAATAACCATTTTCTTGTGAGGATAAGATTCCCGGAGTTAGCAGCATGATTACCTTGATGTCATTTCCATATAATAATTTAACCCAATATTATTTAAGTGGGACAACGGCTTAAATAAAAAATGTGATGTTTCTGAAAAAAAAAAAATATAGAACAGTCAATTACAATAATATTGTCCAAGTTCATTAAAAGTGAAAATGAATTCAGGTTAAATCGAAAGTCAGTAAAGAATTAAAGACTTTAGAAATTTCCGAATGGAGAAGAGATTCTTAACAATTTTATGTAAACAATTCTCCATAAATCTAATAAATCTAAAAAAAAAAAATCACATAACCAAACAGAATGTAAAATTTCATGTTTGCGTATTATAATATATTTTTTTTAATTGGAATTTCAAAGTCATGAGTGTCAATATTTTATGTTAATTTTATTCATGTAAATTTTTCTGTTTCTTTTTTCTTTTTTTTTTTTTTGCTCATTTTTTACACTCTTGAACTTGCTGTTTGTTTTTTTTTTTGTCACTAATAAAAAAGTTCAGACGATTGATTGACAATTATTTAAATTAGCAAAACGTTATAAATGTAGACTGTGACGTTGAACTTCTAATGTTTGCAAAATATTATAAAAAAGTGAGTTTAAAACTTTTTTTTCTTCTTCTCTTTCTCACTTTCAATCGCGTCATAAATAATATAAAAAGATCAAATTCTAACATTCATAATATAAAATTAATTAATTATTCATTTTCGTTCACAAAAAATAAGAGTTTAGTCGAATAAAAAATTAATTAGAAAAAATGCCAAAAAAAAGGTTGACAGTCGGCGCCACAGTAACAAGAAATAACAATTTTGTTTTTGTTGTAATTATTGACAACCGTTGACACAAACACACAAAAAGGAAAAGTGTTCACTTCAATCTGATTTTTCCTGGTTTTTGTTTTTTGATCGAACCATTTAGAATAACCAAATTCCATTTCAGATTTGATCACACATTAGAAGTGTGTTTCACAATAGATACGGTAAAGGAATGCCATTTAATTTTATATGCTAAAATTTATTAAAGTTGAATTCACAATATTAATGTAGATTCAAATATAAATGGTACAAGTTATAAAACAGAAATATAAATATTTAGTCTAAAAGTCAGAAGTTAAAAAAAAATTTCATTCTTAAAACATTTTATGTTGATTATTAATTTTTATTATATTGTTACAATTTCTCAACATAAAATTTACACATTTACACCATTTACATTATCGCACTTGAATTTGTTGTTAGTTTGCATGACAACAATTTCTTTATAACTTTACGGTCACTTTAACAAAGAAAAACAGAACAAAACAAAACAAAAATAAAATTATTTTATGTGACAAGTGAAAATTTATTCATGAGACTTATTAATAACAGCCAACAAGTAAACAGTAAGACCAGCAGCAATAAGAAAGAAAAAACAACAACCAATAATAAGAAACTTATAATTATTGATATAAAAGAAAGAATTATTGATGTTGCAATTAATTTTTATTTCAATCTTAATACAAAAGGAGAGAAAAAACTAACTGTAGGCACATATAAAATATTGATTTTAATCGAGAATATTATTAACAAAAAACAAAAAAAAGTAATTGATTGATTGGATTATTTGACAAGATAATTAATTTATCATCCAGTTATGTTGTTTATAAATAAGTACACACATGTATTTTTCTGTATAAATTATTTACAAATTAAATGTAAATAGTACAGTAATATTTTTATTTTAAATGTATGTTACATTTTTATAGTAGAGCGCGGATATTAACGTAATTTTATTTAATAAAATTTTTCTTCACTATAATTATGACAGAAAGTTACCATATTGTTGGTAATCAGTAGGATCATAGGCAAATAGGCAAAACAGAGAATTATTACATTTTTCACATAAATATAGAAATTTGTAGATTTATTTCGGAACAAATTAGTTATGAAAGTTTAATGGGATTTTTTGGTCTAAAAAGGTTTTTTTTTTTTTGTAAAAATTTAATTTTCTTTAACCTTTTCTGACCAATCATCCCATTTAACTAATTTAAATTACGATGTCACTGTCATCAACAAAAAGTAAATTCTCCTACCCAAATGTTACGCAAATAATTAAAATAGTTTTAAAATTAAAACTTCTTCAAATGCATTTTATCCTTAGAACATTGAATTAATTTCAAAACCTTTTTTGTGGTTTCCTTCCCCCACCCCCCACCTCATTTTTTAATAGTTTTTCTGAAGTTTTATCCTTTTTGTTTTTTTGTAAATAAAATGAATTCAAATTTTCTATAATTTTTCAATATTCACAAAACAAAAAAAAAAGAAGGTTAATCATCAACACTTTAATTTTAATGTGACATTTTTATCGCAAAACAAAAAAGGATAATTTTCACACATTCAAAACCAGCAAAAAAGATACAAATAAAAGACCGGCGACAGGAAGACTGAACAATAAATGACTTTACATCAGAGATAGTAAATTTAACGAAAAGACACAAACAAATAATACGAGTCGTTATTTAAATAAAATAATTTAATATTTATCGTTTTATAAAATAAGAAAAAAAAAAAAAAATAAGTTGAATAATAAAAATAAATATATCGAATGCATAAAAATGACAATTATTATGAAATTGACTTGGTCTATAATTATCGTCATACAACATGGACATAAAATCATTTATTTACTTTAAATAAAATCAATTTTTCTTGTTCAGAATGTTACTTTTAACGCTTTTAAATTGTTTCCAAAATAACTTAAGTAATTTTTTTTTATGATTAAGAAAAAAAAAAAAAAAAAGGAAACAGATAAAAAAAGAACGAATTAAAATATATTTCTGTACAATTCCTTTAGTTTTCTTTAAATATATTTTTAAATAAATTTAAAATAAATTTTCATCCCACACTTAACTGAATGACGACAACATCAATAATTGTATCTTACAAAATAGCTTCTTATCTTTGTATTATTTCTTTTTTTTTTTCCTTCTTCTTCTTCTTCATCTCTTCTGATGGTCAAAACACTTTTTGTTATTTCAGAAAAAGTTTAATATTATTTTTAGAATAATAATTCAGAATTTACAAAACGTTTTAAGGATTATTTTCTCTTAATCTTTGATCAGAGATTGGGGTTTTATTGAAGTTCGGAATTTATATAAAAAATTTTCAATTTATTTCAAAGAACAATAAAATTATATTGAGTAAACGAAACAACGATTCTAAGAATAAGAAATATGTGAAAACATTAACATTATCCCCGATTCTAAACTTATTAAATTACTTCCAAATGTTAGAAAATAAAATTGATTAAAGTGCAAAAATTATTATAAAGCAAACGTCCTCGAAACTTTGATCTTAACTACTATACTATTGCTACTAGTTAATCGAATAAATTCTTGAGTCATGCAGAAGTAAAATAAATTATTCAGAATTAGAAAATTATTACAAATTAATACAGTTAATAACTATTCTTAAAGCCATGGTGTTTCCTTAAATTTAAATTATACAGAAATATAAATAACGCAGAGCAATTAAACTATAACGATTATTTTTCTATCGTTTTGTTTTAAAATTAGATAAAAATTTATTAATCCTATGCAAAGCACAAATCATTTTTATGTGTTGTTTTATTATTGCATTTGTTTTTTAAATTATTTCGTGTAGGTGTTTTTTTTTTATTGATTGTAACTAAAGTGTTTAATAGCCTAATAGAATTTAATTTAAATAAGACCGACATTTAATAAAGAAATTTATGAATTAATAATAATAATAAAATAAATTATTAAAAAAAATTAGCATTTTTATATCTCAGTTTCAAACCACAAATTGAAAAATCAATTCTGTTATTATTTTTGGCTTGGATATTTCTTGTGTTCATAAACTGTTATAAAAGATCTCTTTTATATAGAAATAAACTGTAAAATATTTCATTTCCAAACCAATGACTTTCAGACTAAAAATAATGTTTCAGAGAAACAAACCACAATTGTGAAATTGTGTCGATTTGCAGTTATTGTATTAAATTCAAGAATTAATTAAATCAAGAATTAAAACAAACAATAATTAAATATAACTTCTTGTAGTGTATAATTTGACAGAAACAGCATTAATTAAAATTAACGCTTATTTCACAACAACCTTATGAAACAGCAATTTATTTTGAACAATTTTACGCAATAATAATAAAAGGAAAATAATTAAATACATTCTAAAAAATTCAGTTGACATTTTCTATATTTGTTTGTGTTGTTTTTATATAAATGTTTAATCTATCTTTGGCCTATATTTCATTTTTCATACAACTGGTAACATTTTCATTTCCTGTTTAAAATTCAAGTAATAGTACTTTTTTTCCTCTTTTCAAAAATAAAAAGTTTTCTATTCTGATTCTTGATTTAGGGCCAACATTTGAATTGAAAATCGAGAAAACACATTTTCTTTTTTTTTCCTTTCTTTCCTTTCCTTATCTTATTCTTTTGCTTTTTAGAAATTTGTTATATATTTATAAACATACATCCGGTTGCTTCACTATGCATTTTTCATACACTTATTTTCTTATGTACTGCATATAAATTCATCGTATTTTGCTATCCTTTCACGTTCCAGGCAAATGTCACGAAAGGTAACAACTCGTATTTTTTTTCTTTCTTTCTTCTTTATTTTATTTTATTCTTTCTTGACTTTTTCTCTTTTTGGTATATTGAAATTGGGTCAGTACATTTTCAATTCAAGTTTGTTATTTATATTAACGAATTTGTTATGTGCTTACCTTTATAGATTCTATACTCCTATGATGTGCTTTTTCCAAATCAAAATGATTCTATTTTTTCTTATTTTTAAGATTTTCGAGACATTTGAAATTGTATGAAATAATTTAATAATAATAAAAGAACAACACCTACAAATTTGAATTTTATGAAAATATGACAAACTAATCAAATATTCAAAATTGAAATTCATCGATTTGCTATTATGAATTTTAAAGTTTTTCAATTCAAACAATATGAAATTTCTCTACAGTAAAACTAATTTAATTTTGTTACGATAAAATAAATAATATATTTGTTCCTGATCAAATTATAATTTTCTCAAAATAAATTGAAAATAATAAAAAAAAATAAAATCTAGAGAGATAAATAAAAGGAACAACAACAACAACATTAAAAAATCATAATAAAATAAATTTGAATTGCATGTTGAATATTTTTATTTTTTTATTTTTTTTTCATTAAAAAAAAAAGCGTCTCCACAATTTCAAGAGTACGGAAATAATAGTAGAGAGTACATGGTACAGAGTAGAAAGAGAGAGAGAGAGAGAGAGAGGGACTTTTTTTTATAATAGCATCATAAATATAATCTTTTCAAACATAACACTTTTTTCTTTGTTGTTGTATTTTATAACCGCATAATAAAAAATAATCTGATGATAGAAAGCTTTTAAATCACAAAAAAATAATTATAAAACATAAGAAAAGTTAAAAACCCATTTTTATAACAACAACAACAACAGCAAAAAAAAAAAAGAAGAATCTAAATGAAATAAAACTCATTAAAAAAGGAAGGCAAAAATAAAACGAAGAAGTAAAAAAAAAAATGGCAATCCGCTTTTCTTTTTTTTTGCCTTTTTTCTGCATAAATTTTCTTTCCAAACACATTTTTTTTTTGTTCCCATTTTTTTCTTTTTCTTCAAATATTTTTTTTTTTAATAATTTTTCATCATATCCTCTTTAGGTTTTAAATCTATATGGTTGTGTATGTGTGTGTGTGTGTGTGCAGTTTTATGCATAGTACATTTATGATGTGGTAGGAAATAGTGCATGCAGTAATGAGAATAAGTACACAAACTCATTTAGATGTAAGAATACATTTTATTTCTCAAAATATAAATGATTCTCTGTTTTGTTCTCTCATGCAGAGATGAGGTTTTACGGGTTTCTTTCTTTCTTTTCTTTTGTTTATTTTTACATTTGAATTTGAGAAAAAAACAAACTTTTATAGTGCAATAATTTTCATTATTATATTTTTGTAACACTTTAAAGTGAAATAATTTTCATACAACAAAATATTATACATTTCCCACTCTTATAATACATTTTAATCGTATTATAACCACAGTCTCATACTATAAATGTACCATAATCATCATCACAAGTAAACTGCTGTTTAACAGACAAAATGATATAAAAAAAAGAGAACAAAAAACAAGAAAGAAAATTTATTTCAATAGCTTTCCATTTCCTTTTGTAAACGCAGTTGGTTATTTTTTTCCTTTTCATTTGGTGTTAACAAATACTAATTGTTCCATAAAAAAAACAGATATCATTCTTTTATTGAATCTTTGTTTATATTAAATATTTCCTATGAACTTTCTTGAGTTCAATTTGAAGGCACGAATAACATCAGTTGGCATGACACTGTAAAAGAGGGTCCATCATTAACGAAATCATCGATGAAAGCTAATAAATTATCTGAAAGATAATCACATGAAAATTAAAAATATTCAATTATTAAGTTTACATTTTTTAAATCCTTTCCACTAAATATAAAACTTTATTGAAAGGAAAATTATATTACTTAAGAATATTATGTTATTTTATGGATTCATTGTGTAATTTTAAACTACAACATTGTTGTATTGTGGTTTGTACTTAACACACAGTATTGATGTTAATTTTATTTAAAGATGTTAAAGAATCGTATTATCAAATTAGCTTTGAGATAAATTCCTGGATGAATAATTTAATTCTTAAATTAAGATTTAATTTTTATTCTATTGAAAAAATTGTATAATTCCTAAAGTATGTAAAAGACGCGTGAGATTTGATTAAAATATTTTAGGAATCTGACCTTAAGACTCTGTCACTGATTGTAACAATATGAATTTTAATTGGACCAATTGTATGTTGTGTGTCTTAACAGTTGTACTTTGTTTGTTTGTTTTTTATCACTTGGAAAAATTCTTTGTAAAAATCTTGTCAGTTCATTGTTAAATTTTCTAATTGTTTCTTATTTATGGAAATTTGTTGCAGTCACTTAATGTTTTGCCAAAAAAAATAAATATAAGGCACGTGTAAATTTAATTTTATTTGTTTCTTTTAATGTTTAGAATTTACTAAAATAAGTATAAAGCTCATTAGTGGAACAAAAATAAATCTTCTTTTTTTTTTACAAAAAAAAAAAAATAAATAAATAAAAGAAGGAACGAAAATGTGGAAACAAAGAATCAACATTTTCACATAAAAATAGAATGTTTTTCTCCCAAAAACTTTTATCTAATTATTATTATTTTTCTTAATTCGTATAAAACTTTGATTCTGAAAGAAAAGAGAAAATAGAAGTAGAAATAGAAATAATTTCCAATGAAAAAAAAAAAAAAAAAAAACAAAAACAAAAAAGGGGAAAAAGATCAAAACGATGAAAATCATCAATCTTCTCGATATTCTCATGGGAAATTTATTTTATTAATTAACGTAGAAAATAAACTTCCTGTCTTCATTAGTGACAAAAAAAAAAAAAAAAGAGAAAAGAAAATGACAAAAAAAAAATATATATACGAAAAAAGAAAAACAAACAAATAGAAGAAAAACAACAATAAGAATAAGAAGTTGTGGAAATGAAGAAAAGTGGGACAGTGGTGGAAGAAAAAAAAAAGCACAAAAAGAAAGAAAAAAACTGACTGACTAAATTTTAATGTTTTTCTGAGTAACTTTCATATAATGTTTGAGCTTTCTTCTTTTATTAAGACTAACACACACACACACAAACACACACACACACACACACAGATAAGAACAGAGATTACAAAAGTTCATTGTATAAGATGAATATTCTATAAACAGAAAATGAAAATAGTTCTATCTAATATTAAAGATTTTCCTTCCGTCTATTTATTATTTTATATTACAATTATTTGCTTTCATGAAAAATTAGAAGTAGTACATGTCCAATAGCTGTAAATGTTAAAGAATAATAAGAACAACAACAATAATCACAAAATAAAAAAAAAAAAAAACAAAAAAAGAAAAAGAAAAAGAAAAACAAACAGAAAAAAAAAAATATGAAAAAAGGAAATAATAAAAAATACATTTCTTGTTTCCCTTTTTTTTTCTCCTTTATATTGTTTCTGTTTTGTTGCTTTTTTTCTTCTTCTTCTTCTTCTTCCTCCATTTTCTTTTTCTGTTATTTTTTTTCTTTCTTCCTTTTCCTTTGCGACAAAAGAAAATTACTTTCCGGATTGACAGACGTAATAAAAATTAACAGATTTTCAGTTTATTTTTATTCTTTAATTTTTCTTTGCTTTCTTTTCTTTCTTTGCTTTTTTCATACATCTAAGAGAAAAAAAAGGAAGAATAAAAAGCAAATTAAACATAAAAAAATGTTAAATCTTTTTTATATTTTTTTTTCTTTAAAAGGCAGGCATAACACCAAAAAAAGAAAGAAAAAAGGGGGATGCAGTTGTCGAGTTGTTGAAGGGTGTTAGTTAGGCAAATATATACACAAGAAAGAGTAATTTTCTTATATGAAAATAATAATTATAGAGGAAAAAGGAAAATTTCTATTTAATTAAAAATTATTCTTTTTATTGTTTTAAGCTTTAAGACAACTCGAGAAATTTAATTTTAATTAATAATTTCTTAGTAAAAAGTTTTAAACATTTAACAATAAAAGATTAAATGCATGAAAATTATTTTGATTCTTGTTCATTCACCTAACTCTTTTTTTCTTCATTTAGTTAATTCATTTGACTTGTGTCAACGTATGTTATTAAATCTCATTATTGAAATACAGAAAGCTTTTATTAAATCTTTCATTTAAATTATAGAAACAATATTTTCATAAGCAATTATTTTCTATTTTCACTGGTGAAATTGAAGAAGCTTTAAGATAATGATTGTCTACAATCCATCATCTAGTAATCGACCATCTTCATAAACACATAAACACACATTCTTCTTAATCATTATAACATTTTTAGTATAATCTTCATGTAAGTTTAAAAAAAGTTATCAAGGATAAGAGAATCAAAGGAAAAGAAAAAAAATTTATTAATAACTATAATTTGTGTGATTTATATAAATCCCAATGAATAATAAATAATAATATAATGTTGTACGCTATACTATTTAATTACATATATAATAATGTGTGTCAGTCAAACTTTTTAATTGATACTTAAATAAAATGTAAATTCTTATATATAAAACATGTACACACGTATTTTGAATTTATAAATTAAACAAAATTTAAACAACAACCAAAAAATATATTCAAGAAATAATTTTCAAGGATTTTAAGTTTAAAAAAAAAACTTTTGTGATTTGTCAAAATGAGTTAGTTATTACATCGTAAAAATGACAGAAATATTTATTCAAAATCACAGAATTAGTTTCTCACTTAAGTTTATTACTTTTGGGTAAAATTATGTAAATTACCATTCATGATTTTCTCTATTCTCATCCAACATCCCACAAAATGTAATCATTTTATTTTTTTTTTATTTTGTTTATTTGGTTTCCCTTTAATCGTTGCCAATTTTACGTTTGGTTTCCCGAAAAATTTCAACAATAAAAACGTTTAAATATAATTAATGTTGAAATAATTGAAATAATAAATTTTTGTTTTTAGTCAGTCATTCAGTCAGAGAAGAAGAAGAAAGAAAAACAAAAAATTCAAACCCTTAAAATATAAAAATTTTGTATCACATTCCACCCAAAAATTTGTTTCCCCTTTTTCTTTCACAATTCTCTCCATTATCCTTTACTCTCTTGACATTCTATTTTGTTTCTCTCTCTCTCTCTCTCTCACACACACACAGTCTCTCTTCTGTAATGGGTATCTGCGCCGTATACCATCAATGTTTCTAAAACATTTTTGTTTCTCCATGTAAAAAAAGGGAATAGAAAAATATACAAAAAAAAAAAGCACGAGTTTTCATAATTCAAAGAAAACATGAAAAAGCATGTGCACAACTTTTTATATTATTATCACATTTTGTCTTCTCACTTTCTCCATTATTTTTCTTTTCCATTTTCTTTGCTTTTTTTTTTATCGAAATTCTTCTTCTTCTTCTTCATCTTCTAGCACAGCTTTTTTTTTTTTCCTTTTCTGTTTTTGTTGTTGTCATTTTTGTTTTTGTTGTTTCCTTCTTCTTTTTTTTTTTTTTGTTGAATTTCGCCTTGATAATGAAATAAAATAAACGAATGAAGAGAATTAACTTTGTTTTTCATAAAAAGAAGGGAAAGCAAGCAAGAAAAAAAATACGATAGATAAGGAAGAAATGAAAAAAGGAAAGAAAAAAAAAAAGTTACAGTAAGAGAATTTTGAGAAGAGAAAATATACAAACCTATGAAATGAGAGTGACATTGTGAGAGAGAGAGAGAGAGGGAGGGAGAGAGATTGAGAGAAAAAAGGATAAGATGTTTTTTTTTTTTATAAATATTCTTTGGTATGAGTGGAAAATTGTTAGGGCGGAAAAGATATAAAGATGCCATTCATGTTAAGCAACATGCTAACAAGTTGGATATAATTTCAAGGGTTGGTTTTAATGTCATAATGATGAAGCGATTAATATGATTGTTTAACAAAGTGAAATTTTAAGTAAAATTCTTCTTCATCTTACGATTATTATTTTTTTTTTTTCTCTTCTCTTTTTTTTACATTTTTATTCTTTAGATTATTTATAAAGACAGGAAATTGTGATTGATGAAAAATGGATTTAATTCCATTAATTGATTTAATTTTAATTTCAATTGTTTAAAACAGTTTTATATGCAAAATTTTCACAAAGCATATTTTATCTTTGATTGCTGGAAAATAAATTCAAAGTCTATTGAAACATTTTTTTTTTTTGATGATGATTCTAAGAATTGATTGAATCTGAATTTGAATAAATTAACATTTTATTTATTAAATATAAAATTAATTTGTGTGAAATTAATTATGTTTTAATTTTAGAATTATTAACACAAATTCATTAACACTTAACAGCAAATAAAATCTTTTAAATAATTTAATTATTGTATTTGTTATTAAAAGATTATTTTCAATTTATTCCACCATACCTACGGATTTTTATAAATCGTTTTATTTTATTTTTTTCTTAAAAAAAAAAAACTCACTAATCTAATAATTTTATTTAAATTTTTCTTTTGTACAAAATTCTTAACTTTTTATTCGTGTGTTTTTTTTTTTCATCTTTCTTGTTCGTATAAAATTTAATCTAAACTAAAATATTCAAATTGTATATAAATTTCAAATCAATATTTTATACTTAACATAATTTTCATTACATAAAATTTATAATATAAAATAATTCATAGAAAATATATAGAATATTACAGAAAATGTTATGATAAGATAAGAACGTGAGAATTTTCCTCACGCTACATAGTTATAAAATTTACTCCTTTAATCTTCCTTGATTATTTAAAATGTTTTACTTACATTATCATTTGTGTTTCTTTTATTTTTAACAAATCGTTTTTTATTTTATTATTATTTTTTATTGATTCTATTCTAATTTAATAATAAATAAAATTGGATTTGTTATATTTGTATCAAATGGATAAAATTTGATAGGTTTATATAGTCGTTACAATAATTCTCTATTTCTATCTAATTTATGATGAAAGGGATTTTGTATTTTATAGAATGACAAGTAGGTTTAATGGAATATTTGATGAAGTTAAAGTAATAGCACGTAAATATTTATCAATATTCTAGTATAATTTTGTAAAATATTCCAATTACTATACGATTTTATTTGTTTACAATTACAAAAAAAATTAGGACCAACTATAACCAATGGAAATAATGCGTTAAGTTTAATGGAAAATTATTGTATGGATTTGTTTTGATTTATTTTTTATTTTCTCAAATTTGTATCAATTTAAATTAATAAAATAAACATTGCTAGTGTAAACTGAACTTCAAATCCATTATACGTTATAATTTCTAAATCCCTATTCAAATTTGATTTCTATATTCAACCTCTAAAGATATTCAACAACAAAAATAATTTGTAAACGAGACAGAAAGTAAAGGGAAAACAGAGAGGGAAAAAAAGGATCCAAAATTGACAATGACAACTTCATATAATATCTTCATTTATACACGATGAATAGGATGTATTATACATTATCCGGATTGTTTTAAGAAGATTTTTCTTCTTTTGTTTTTCCTTGATTTCTATTCTATTCTATTCATTTTACTTTATACATTTTCTTCATTTTATTGTATATCCGACCTACCATTTTACTATTATTTTATTCGTTATATTTTTATCTAAGGATATTTTTCTACCTTATTTAATCCTCCTCTTGAAGGAATTACACTTTTCTTTTTCCTTTTTCTTTCCTTAGATTTTTTTTCTGTTTTTGTTCTTTCTATTGATGGTTTATTGACAGTGTCCTCATAATAGTATCGTAGAGCACTCTGAATAAATGTCGATCCGAATGAATAAAAAAAAAAGGGTTGTGTTCGCGAGTGAGGTTACACACACACACACACATACAGACGTTAACGTAATATGTCATAGAATATACCTAGTCGGCTATTAAATGTCTTTGTACCAAAGTACAATAAAATACCATAAAAACGAGAAATGATCTGCATTACACGTTTGAAATCACATACACAAATACAGTTGGAAAAAAAAATATACATACACAGAGACACAATGTGAAAGTGATAAAGAGAGAATGATAGAAAGAGACAAAGAGAAATTACATCACCTCCAACCTATTTCAACCCATCTATAAGGAGGATATGGAGTACCAAAACTTCTGCTGGTGTAAAGTTATACAAGAGAAAAGAAGAAAAAGAAGAAGAAGAAGAAGAAGAATATGAGAAAAAAAAAATTGAAATAGGGAAAATGGAATGTATAAAAAGCAAAAAAGAAGAAAAAATGAAAATGAAGAGGCAGAAGAATATGAAGAAGAAGAAGAAGAAGAAAAAAATGTCGAATGAAAAGTGTAATAAATACGAAAGATAGGTAGAACCTATATGTGCTTTATGGCGCTGAAAGCTATGAATAAGAAATTGGGATTTACCCTAACATTTTTTATATTTATATACAGATTTTTCCTTCTCTTCTATGTATTTTTTTTTCTCCTACACTTTTTTCTTCCTCTTCCTTTTACTCCCACTTTTCGCATTTGTTTTTTTTTTTTTTTTTTTTTTGTGTTTGTGATTTAAAAATTTAATAGGAAATGACACATTTATATCTCAAGAATGTTTTGTTTATATTATTTGAATCTAAAAATATTATTTTTCTTTTTATTCCATTCATTCTCATTCCTTAATCTGCCTTATTTCTCACTCCTAATGCTAACTTCTTGAACACGACAATTTTTTCTTTTTGCTTTTTTTTTTGTTTTTTTTTAATTAAAATTCGTGGTTGAATTTTTTTTTCCCTCATTTTTATATTTCCTCTCTTTTCTTTATGTTCTTTCTTTCTTTTATGATTCAAGATTTAAGATTTTTATTCATTCTTTTTGTTTCTTTTTTGTTTCTTGTTTTTTTTTTTGTTGTTGTTGTTGTTGTTGTTGGAGTTGTTTTGAATATTATGAAGTGCGAGTTTGTTTGAATATCAAATAGAAAGAGAAACAATTTTTTTTTCTCTGTAGGGTGTTTGAGTTTAGATGGTTTGATGGTAGGTGGTATTTGTATATATATGTTGTTGTTGATCAAATGTTTACCAATATAATAGAGGTAAGTGTTATTTAGGATTGAATGAGAGATTTTCTATATTCTATAAAATAGGGATTGAATATTTTTGTTACCTTCTTTTTTATTTCTCCCTATATTTATGCACAGATAGATTTTCAAGGTTTATTTTATTTTAGAAATGTGAAAATGTGTGAGAAAATTCAATTGGAAAATTTAACGGATATAAAGTAACATCAACAATAATGAATTTTAAGTGGATTTCCTTTTGTCTGCATGTCCAAATTGAAATCATAATGAAAAGGACATTTATTATAGAGGATGAGTGAACAGGAAATGTTAAAGTTAAAATTAGAAGATAGTTTTATTCCCATTCCAATATCAATTATATTTGAAAGGGTGCTTTTGTATGTGTGTATTATATTTATTGAAGTTTCTAAAAAGTTTAAAAAGGTAAAAACATTTCGAATTTTGATCAAAAGATTCTTTTCTCGTATTTGTAGTCAAAACAAAAGCTATTTATAAAAGACTGAACAAGAAAACATTTTAAGGATTGAAGAAAGTTTTATCAACCTACCGATTTTATTTCGTTCACTTTTGCTTATTTTTTTCTTTTCTTTTCATTTCTTTTCTTTATTTATTTTTTCTGTATTTTTGCATAAACAGAAAACTCTATGGAAAAAAAAATCTTACTATTTTCTGTCTCTTTTACTCTTTCGCTATCTCACTGTTTATATTTATTTTTCCCAACTTGTAAATTTTTAATATTTTATTTAAGAGAAAAGAAGTGGGTAGGATATGGTAGTCAAGGCAGGTTTATTTTATACTTGATATTTTACCCCTCATGAGATGGATAATAACCACGCATAGCTATAATTTTAGTATACAAAATAATGATAATTTTCCATTAAAAATTCATTTCGATTTGTAGTTTTGTTCTTTTTTGTTTGTTTTTTGTTTGAATTTCTTCTTCTTCCTTTTCTTTATATTATCATACTTACATGCCATAGATGTTATATAGAAGGTAAAATAAGGTGAAAGTAACCTCTGCTTTATATTATAATCAGCACAGAAAAAAAAATATGAAAGAAAGAAGGAAATTGTCTTTATCCTTGGTTACATACTCGTTACTTGTCGTTGTCGTTGTCATCCGTTCGTTTGTTGTCACTGTGTTGTCGTCATCAACTTTGCTGAAAATATAATGTAAGTAAACTTTGTTATACCTTACCATCATTTTTTCTTTTTAACCCTCGTTGCATATTTAAATACTTATTATTATGATAAAATAGAATACAGTAAATAGAATAAAGAAGGAAAAAAAAATAATATGACAACATTATGAATCTTACACCAAATAGAGAAGAAAAATATATATTTTAAGTTTAAAGAAAGGAAAGTGTTATAAACGCGTTTAAGATTGACTTTCAGACAATTTATTCTTGTTTATTTATGATTGTTAAACTTCATTTAACATGATAGAAATAAAGAATGAAAAAAGAAAAAAAGAAAAAAGATGTAGAAAAAATAGGGAATAAAGAAAAGAAAAAAAATCATACATCCAAATATATTTTGGTTGAGCTTTTAGCATGAGAATATTGAAGTTTTTATTATTACATGCGTTGTGAATATTTATACATTATTGATGGGACATTTGGGAATTTGTTATGCGTATGAAAATAGAAATCCTTTATACAAATATATATTCTGCATTAGTTTACATCTTTATTTCTTTCATTAATTCTGTTTTGTTTTTCTATATTTTATATAGAAATATAAAGAGGGTCAGTGTTTAAGGACAAATACATTTATATAATTTACAATTAATATCACGTACATACTGAAATCATTTTCACATGAAAATTATGTGAAAGTCACAGTAAAATGAAAGAAAGCTTTTTTTTAATATGGATTTCTATTTACTTTTTTTTTTTTTTTGTTTTATCTAAAATGAATTTTTATTTTGATTAAAAATTTATTTGTGTCTTTTGTAATTAAAATATTGTACAAAATAAAAAAAAACAATAATAATTATGTGAATAATTATAATTTTGACAAGGAAATGAAAACATGTGCGATAATTAAAATGATTAAACTACTGGTATAATTTCTATACAGATAAATAATTTAATTACATTTGGGAATTAATTTGACAAAAATATATTTTATTTAATCGACAAATTTATAATATTTTGTATTATGTTAATTTTTGGTTGGTTTTTCATTTAATCATAAATTGAATTAATTTTATAGAATAATAACATTATTGATTCAAAGTATTTAATTTATTTGAGGACAATTTTTTTCCACAGTCTGTTTCAAGCCCACATACAAATTTTAAAAGTATCGATAAAATTGGGTTGACTTTTTTAGAGTGTAGGCGTAATCACAAGTATTTTCTTGGTTAGTTTCACGAAGCATTCTAATAAATTTTTAAAACCTTAAAAATATCAAATTGAAACTATAAATATTTAATAATGAATTCAATTAAATTGAAAAATATATGCTGCTAAAAATAGAAATGATTTTTACTAAAATGGTATAATTTTCGTATTCCCCAGACGTGACTATTGGGTTTATAGCACAGAACAATAATAAATTATTAAGGAAACGTAAAAGAACCACAGATTCTCAAAATGTATAATAAATAAGATTTACAATCTAATCCGCCATAAAAACAAACAAACAGAAATTAGCATAATTTTTAATTGAGAATTTTCATCCTAACGTTTTAATTCCTATATTTCCAAATAATAAATTTCATAATATTGAACAACACAATTATTTATTATCCAAAAAAATATATTGTGTTGGTAGCGCGTTAACTGACTTTCCTCAATATTCAATAGCCAAAATTAAATTAGAATAATAAATTTATAAATTTCCGAATACAGAGAAAAAAAAAAGGAAAAATAACTTTCTTCTATTTTCCTTCCTGCCTTCTAAACCAATATACATATAGTTTAATATATCCTTTATACATATAAAATGTAGTTTTATACGAATAACAAAACCATCGAACGAACATTAAATCAATACCCAAAGTCCCAAATGTAATAAACGAAAGTCCAAAAAAAAAATACTAACTAAAAAAAAAAAATCTAACAACAAAATATAATATGTAGAAGAATGGGTTTGTGGGGAGGGGAGAAAAAAAACAGTTTTTGACCTTATATACCCCATAAAGAGATATAAAGAAAATTGTTAAGGAGTAAAATAAAATAAAATAAAATAAAAAAAGAAGAAACAAAGACAGAGAGAGAGAGAGAGAGAAAGAAAGGAAAAAAAATCATTGGAAATGTCGATTTGGCAGATACAATAATCGAATTTTGTTTCCTTTTTTGACATTGATTTTGTTTTGTTTTCTTTCTTTTTTTTTTTTTCTTCTTCTCCAATTCTTTTATTTCTATTTCTATTTCTATTTTTTATGTCTGACCATTAAAAATACAACAAAAAGAAAAACAAGAAGAAGAAGAAAAAGAAGAAGAAGAAAAAAAAGGAAAAGTTAGAAATTCAGGTGCCTATAAATAAATCAAATCCTTACGAGAATAAGAATGTACCTTTTTTTTTTATTTTGTAATTTTTTCCTTTTTCTAGGAATAATTATTTCTGGCGCTGACTAGAATTTGATTGATCGATTAATCGTGTATTTTATTGCACGTTTTTTTTTAGTGGGAAAATCATTTATTATTTATAAAGAAAAAATATTGCAAAATCAACAAAACATATCAACAGTCTTAAGTCAAAATACTATTAGGTAATAATCCAATTGAGTAAACCAATTAGATGACTTCTAACTTAAATGACTAATATTTGACTACAAAGATCATTTCACTTCACAAATTCGACAAATTCGAAGAAATACGAATATATTAGACCAAAGTCGACTGGTAATGATAATTGAAAACCAATAATTTATATAAGAAACCTTTAACTTTTACATATTTCCAAGACAAGAAGAGACTATCCTAATATAATTTTTCTATATTCCCTTAAAATAATCAAGAAAATTGTATAAAATAAATTTTCTATAAAACAAACACAAACATAAATACAAATAACATAAGAATATTCCATATCAAATAGCGAGAATATATGAATATTCAATTAATCATGTTTATACTGAATGAAATGAAAAGGAGAAAAAAAAAGAAAGCTTTCTCTTAAAATAAATAAAAACTAAAGTGTAAAAATAATATTCATTTATGTTAATGAAAATCATCACCGACTGGGCTTATTTTATTCTATCCTATATCCTCTCTATCCTATCTATATCTGTATATTTATTCATCCATATACAGATGTATAATTTTTGTTTTTCTGTTTTTTTTTTTTTTTTTTTCTTTGCCGGGAATAACAAATTTAATCAAATAGAGTACATTTAATTTGTATGATGTCCGAATTCACATTACGTTCATATATTACTTTTGATGGATATACATTTTAAGAGACGACTCTTCAGATGAATTTTATAACATTAATATTTTTTTTTCTCTTCCACTTCTTCTTCTTCTTCTTTTTCATACATATAAATATAAGGATATTTACATTATTCACTCTCTCTCTCTCTCTCACCCACTCTCATATTCTATCACTCATTTTGTATAAGGTTAAATAAAAATTGTGGAATATATAGAATGAATAAATTTTTTTTTTCTTGATCCTCGAAATTTGGATCACGTGCATGGACGATTCTGTGTTAAGGTACTTGCCTTTTTTTCTTTTTTTTTTTTTTTGAAAGAAGAGAAAAAAAAAGCACGTATAATAAATGTGAATGGGTTTTACGCGCTTTTTTTTATGCAACAAAATTCAATGAAATATTTATTAATTTTATCACTTTCCAAAATTGTTACTGTTGTAACCCCCAATATTTTGTTTTTATCCCATATTTTGTAAATTTGCTATTTCCACCTTCCTTTTTACTTCTGCTGATGAATTCAAAATAAACATATTAAATTTTCATTAATAATATTGATTACAATTTATATTTCAGATTAAAGGATGCATTTTTTTCCAAAATAAACATGGAGGAAATTTAATATAAAAAATTCTATTCATTCAAAAATTAATTCAATTATATTCTTTTTAATGTCTGATCTAATTAAAGTCTCATTAACTCACGGTTACTTCATTTTATATAATAATTTTATAATTTTATTTAGATGTGAAATTTGAATGGACGGAAAACTGACAAAAAGTATTTGAAAACAGGAAAACATTAATGACGCAAAATAATATTTTAGAACTGTATGATGCAAATAAACCAATAATAGTAGCCACAGATGCGAGCCTATACGCTATAAGTGCCGTAATGTTGCATGTAGTTACTGCCATTCTCCGGAATAACAAATCTATCTACATAATATAAACACCCATTTTCGTTATTCAAACTTACACGTTTTATTTGAAATGTATCGATACATTGTATCGATACATGGTATGATTTTCATGAATTAATTTTAAAACCTTTTCCAACAATTCTCAGGAATAACTAATCTACCTCCATAATATAAACCTCCAATTTCCGTTTTTAAACTTACACGTTTTATTAAAAATGTATCGATACATTGTATCGATACATGGTATGATTTTCATGAATTAATTTTAAAACTTTTTTTCTACAATTCTCCGGAATAACTAATCTATCTCCAAAATATAAACCTCCATTTTCCGTTTTTAAACTTACACGTTTTATTGGAAATGTATCGATACAATGTATCGATACATAATATGATTTTCATGAATTAATTTTAAAACTTTTTTCCTACAATTCTCCGGAATAACTAATCTACCTCCTTAATATATACACCCATTTTCATTATTTTAATTTACACGTTTTATTGGAAATGCATCGATACATTGTATCGATGTATCGATGTATATATCGATACCTGTTATGATTTTCATGAATTAATTTTAAAACTTTTTTTCTACAATTCTCCGGAATAACTAATCTATCTCCAAAATATAAACCTCCAATTTCCGTTTTTAAACTTACACGTTTTATTGGAAATGTATCGATACATTGTATCGATACATGGTATGATTTTCATGAATTA
Source organism: Pedicia rivosa (assembly GCA_963082725.1). Classification (NCBI taxonomy): domain Eukaryota; kingdom Metazoa; phylum Arthropoda; class Insecta; order Diptera; family Pediciidae; genus Pedicia; species Pedicia rivosa. Next base: position 12,281,683 of record OY720151.1, on the reverse strand, counting down.
ATTTTAAAAATTTTTTCCCACAATTCTCCGGAATAACTAATCTATCTCCAAAATATAAACCTCCAATTTCCGTTTTTAAACTTACACGTTTTATTGGAAATGTATCGATACATTGTATCGATACATGGTATGATTTTCATGAATTAATTTTAAAACTTTTTTTCTACAATTCTCCGGAATAACTAATCTATCTCCAAAATATAAACCTCCATTTTCCGTTTTTAAACTTACACGTTTTATTGGAAATGTATCGATACAATGTATCGATACATAATATGATTTTCATGAATTAATTTTAAAACTGTTTTCCTACAATTCTCCGGAATAACTAATCTACCTCCTTAATATATACACCCATTTTCGTTATTTAAATTTACACGTTTTATTGGAAATGCATCGATACATTGTATCGATGTATCGATGTATCGATGTATATATCGATACATTGTATCGATACCTGGTATGATTTTCATGAATTAATTTTAAAACTTTTTTTTTACAATTCTCCGGAATAACTAATCTATCTCCAAAATATAAACCTCCAATTTCCGTTTTTAAACTTACACGTTTTATTGGAAATGTATCGATACAATGTATCGATACATAATATGATTTTCATGAATTAATTTTAAAACTTTTTTCCTACAATTCTCCGGAATAACTAATCTACCTCCTTAATATATACACCCATTTTCGTTATTTAAATTTACACGTTTTATTGGAAATGCATCGATACATTGTATCGATGTATCGATGTATATATCGATACATTGTATCGATACCTGGTATGATTTTCATGAATTAATTTTAAAACTTTTTTTCTACAATTCTCCGGAATAACTAATCTACCTCCATAACTTAAACACCCATTTTCGTTATTCAAATTTACACGTTTTATTGGAAATGCATCGACACATTGTATCGATACATGGTATGATTTTCATGAATTAATTTTAAAACTTTATTTTTCTACAATTCTCCGGAATAACTAATCTATCTCCAAAATATAAACACCCATTTTCGTTATTTAAATATACACGCTTTATTGAAAATGTATCGATACATTGTATCGATGTATCGATGTATATATCGATACATTGTATCGATATCTGGTATGATTTTCATGAATTAATTTTAAAACTTTTTTTCTACAATTCTCCGGAATAACTAATCTATCTCCAAAATATAAACCTCCAATTTCCGTTTTTAAACTTACACGTTTTATTGGAAATGTATCGATACAATGTATCGATACATAATATGATTTTCGTGAATTAATTTTAAAACTTTTTTCTACAATTCTCCGGAATAACTAATCTACCTCCTTAATATATACACCCATTTTCGTTATTTTAATTTACACGTTTTATTGGAAATGCATCGATACATTGTATCGATGTATCGATGTATATATCGATACATTATTTCGATACCTGGTATGATTTTCATGAATTAATTTTAAAACTTTTTTTCTACAATTCTCCGGAATAACTAATCTACCTCTATAATATAAACACCTATTTTCGTTATTTAAACTTACACGTTTTATTGGAAATGCATCGATACATTGTATCGATGTATGGATGTATATATCGATACATTGTATCGATACATGGTATGATTTTCCTACAATTCTCCGGAATAACTAATCTATCTCCATAATATAAACACCCATTTTCGTTATTTAAATTTACACGTTTTATTGGAAATGCATCGATACATTCTATAGAACTTAACAAAAGAACTTAAATTGTCTCTGTTCAAAAAAATTTAAAACTCTTCCACTGCCAAGCAATTAATTCATGCAAACAAAGTTGAAAGGAAAATAAAAGTCAAGGAATAAAATACAAGAAGTAGAAGAAAAAAAAATGTAACGGGGAAATAGAAAATTTTGTTGCCTGAAACATTCTATATGAAAACATTTTCAGACCCCAGATGTCAAATTAATTTTCCACCTCATCGACATTCAGTTCCATCAGTTTTCATGTTTAAAAAAAAAACATACTCCTTCCTATAGAATATTTTTATTATTTGCAAGATTCTCATTTTCTTCTTAACGTTTTTTTTTTTTTTTTTTACTTCCTTCAATTTTCTGTTAATCTCGAGAACAATAGACAATTGTGTTATAAATCTGTTTCGATTTTTTAAGAAATGTGGAATTTCTATTTCTTAAGAATGGAATGATGGTACACAAGAGAAAAATCAATATGAAATGAAAAACCAGGAAAAAACAAAGCATTTTGATTGTTTGAAAAAAAAAAATTTTTGTTTTCTTTTTTGACCGCATTTTTTTTTTTGTTGGTTTAGTCAAGACTTGAAATTGTGATAGAGTTCCAGTGAGACAAACGGTATTCTTACTTTATTGTGTATTTCTCCAAAAAAAAAAACAAAAGAAAAACATAAAATAGAATCGCAAAGATACAACTTTTCTTATATATGCTATCTGTGATTATTTCTTTCGTTTCTTTTCTTTTTTCATTTCATTTTATTTTAGAAGAAAAAAAAAAACGAGAAAAAGATTCTTTCTTACAATTTTTCTTTTTCTGTTTTTGTTGTTTTCTTTTATTTCTTGTTGGTTTTATTTTTCATCAACAAAAGTGACAAGTTCTTTTGGATTTCCTTTCATTTCTATAATATTAAAGTAAAGAAGAGAAAGAGATATAAAAGTCTTGACTCAATATAACAAAAGATTTTAATTAAAATTGAGATTATTTTGAAGCTATTTGAAAAAATATTATGAATTTGAGGATTTTTTTTTTCTCGTGGATCCTCTTCTTCTTCTTCTTCCTTTTTTTTTTTTTGATGATATATTTGTTATGGTTTTGTATTTTAGATACTGAAGACATCTTTGTATTTAACGTCTATATTTTCTGTTTTATATGTACAGAAATAAAACATTTTTTTTTTATTAAAAAAATATAATATTTTTGGTCCAGATTTCAGATGCTTATTTTATAATTAAATTCTAATAATAACTCATGAATAGACTGAAATTTCATAAAAATATGTTCGTTATTTTATTTTTAATGGAAAAGTAATTTTTTTTTTGTTGTACTTAGATTTAATTAAGGTAAAAATATTAGTATATAAATCAAACATTAAACGATGAATCCAGTAAAGTGATCCGAAACATTTTCAAACATTGAAAAATTATGATAATGTATCTTTGATGTCATGGACTGGTATAAATATGAAGACATATGAGCATGTATTGTAACAATCACAAATTTCTATGAATTTTTGTTGTCATATGAAATTTTTTTAAATTTCAGAGAAACCGAATAAAAAATATTAATAAATTACGAAAACGATCCGAAATGTAAATACAAATAAAAAAAAAAAAAGAAACAAGCAGATAACTTGAAAGTGTCAAAAGTCAATTTAAAATAAAATCTAAAATAAATTAACTGATCGAATTTCATGAATGGCAATCGATCATTTTGACCCCTTATACATTTTATTCATCTACAATATCCCAAAAGACATCAAAATATTTTCAGTTTGTTATACATTTATTTTTTTACACATAACTTAAATTTCTTTCACTTCAATATTTTTCTGTTAAACTTAATTTTCATATATGCAGACAAAATAACAATGCAATTTTATTGTCACTTTTTCTTTGTCACTGTTAATATTGTCATCCTATACCTTAAATGTTTTAAATGTTAATAAACATTTTCATATTCATTTTTAGATATTTTTTTTTTGTCTGTTAACTTTTGTTGATTCAGAAGGAAATAAATATAATAGAATAAATTGTTTCCTTTTTCTAAAAAATAAAGAAAAACGAAAAAAAAAATGAAACGTATAAGAAATGTCATAATAAATTCATTTTCTTATATTTAAAGAAAGACAAAAGACTAAGAAGAATGCATTTTCTCTTGAATTGTGTTTTATTTAAACAAAAGAGAGAAGAGAAAAAACAAAAGGAAAAATAAAAGAAAATGATAGAGAAAGAAAAAGTTCTTGTCTTCGCGTCGTACATACATTATTTAGATTAGTATTTTCCTACCTCTTGGTTGTATCATTTTGACATCTATTACAGTGCTGTAGAAACAGATATGGAAAATGAATTAAAAAAAAAACTGACAATGTGAGTGTTATATGAGAGTTGAATTAAAATAAATATTTATTTTAGCTTTCGGATATTATTTATTGTACATTGGAGAAATTGGACATTTGCAATGAATATTAAACGCGGTAATTTTTTGGTTCCCTTTTCCCGACGTTTCCCCAAATATCGATTTAATTTTTTTTTACCCCACTAAAATTAACAATATACACTGGTTGCAACCCTGTAGGTGTATTATATACATATTGTATATGACGTGACAAGTGTTACTATCTGGTTGGTGTCATATTATTGTGTGCTTTCATAGAAAAAAAACAGAGAAGAAGAAGAAGAGAAGAAAAAAAAATGTAGGAAAAAAAAGAAGCTTTTTCTCGCATTTTCTTTGTGTTTGTGTAAATGTATGCTGGTTTTCGTGTTGTTGCTATTTTCTTCTTCTTTTTTTTTTGTAATATTTGTTGTTGTTCCTATTGCTGCTGTTGCTATTTGGTTGTTCTGTCATTGTATAAATATAACATGATGTTTTTGGGTGTCAGCAAACAATTTCTATTGTTACAAAAGACACAATACGCGTCGTTATATGTTTTAAACAGACACAAAAAAAAACTATATCTTTATATACACATAAACACACACACACACACACATACACATATATATTGTTTTGTCTTATTATAATATAAGATTTCAATTATATCTTTTCTTTTGCTTGTTTTTTTTTTTTTGTTCTTCCTATTCTTCTTTTATTAGAAAGGTTTTTTCCTCTGTTTAGCTGAATCTTCTCATACCACCAATAATATATTTTCTAATAGAAAAAAAAATACATAAAATAAAATGGAAAACAAAAGAAAAATGAAACAATTTCTATCACAAACACAAACACACATTTATACATTTTGGGGAAAATGTTAAAGATTATTTACCAATATTTTATTTATGAAATAATATTTCTTTAATAAGAAAATAAAATGAAAAATTTATATTTTGTAAATTTGACCTTTCCTTCATTCATTTTTTTTTTAACTTTCTCATACTCCGCATCTTATAATTCAATAAATATAAGGATGAGGTCAATTATTAAACGATAACCCTTTTTCTGTCTTTCTCAATTGAAAATCAAAAACGTGACCTTTTTAAGGCTTCAAGTATTAGTGAAGAGGAAAGGTATTAAACTTGAATAATATTATTATTATTTGGTGATGAAAATATTATATCTTCATTTTCTTTTACCACCTCCAACCTCCTGTTAATTTTCTATGATAAAAAAAAATTGTCTGTATCGCCTTTTATCCCCCTATTTCATTTTGTTTTCTTGCTTTTTATTTCTGGGTGATAAAATGTCAATGAGAAAAAAATGATCATTCATTTACTCAAATATTGATTAAATGACGAATTTATTATCGAATATTAATTAATCGATTATTAGCCCTTTTATTTCAATTTGAATTAATGTGATTGGTCAAATATTAAATAGGATTGGTACGGTCATTATTCTTACTCTGTTAAGTAAAATTTTATATAATGTCATAATGCCATAATTTTAGCTGACAACTACAATAGTTGGCTTCACTAACCTCTTTCTTCGTATATTTTGAACCAAAATCGTCAATTGTTAATTAAATTTAGTCGATCTTTCATGTACAATTTTAATTTACTTTTAATTTTATTTTAATTTAATTAGAATATGCTGCAGAAAATAAGTGATAAGAATTTTAAATAATTAATTTAATTTATGTACAGTTTTATCACCTAAAACAAAAGTCTTTCAGTTTTAAAATATATCTGAGAAATATATTATGACAATAGTTAATTTGTTGATTACATTTTCGATTTTGTATATAACCTTTTCTTACCTAAACGAAATTTATTCTTAGAATTTAAGTTCAGTTTAATAACAACATGTTGCATTGTTCAAAATCAAATTAAAAGCTCTTTTATTCAGTGCACGAAAATTAACGCCTCAAGGATGTTTACCACTTTTTGTTGTTGTTGTTGTTGTTGTTGTTGGCTTTATGAGAGTTTTTTTTTCTTCTTTAACAAAAAGTTGACTTTAGTTGAGTTGAGAAAGTTCAAATCTATTGTGATTTGTTTATGTTTATTGAATACAAAATAGAGTCGAGAAAAGAAAGATAAAGAAAACTGAAAAAAGCTTAATTTTACTTTTACTTCTCAGAAAATGTGAATTAAAAAAAGAATGAAAAGAAAGAAATTCATAAAATTTAGTTCATTTGATTTCAAGGTAAGGAAATCACTCATTTTCCTGTCCATTCTTTTTTCACTAGCTTTTCTTCGTTTGCGCTTAACTATTCAAAATATGAAGAGAATTTTTTCTTTTTGACAAAAAAAAAAAAATATTACAACACAAAACCCAAACCAATCATCACACCACCAACGATGACGTGATCATCCGTTTTTTTTTAAAGAAAAAAAAAAATGAAAGAAAAAAAAAAAGTACGAAACAGGAAAACATTCAGTTTTTAAATCTTGATAAACCATTTTTTTCCCATTTCCTCTGATATTTTTGTAAATGTTTGATTTTTTTTTTGAATAAAAAACTCCGGTTTTTTGCATTCCTTTTTTTTCTTCTTCTTATTCTTCTTCTATATTTATATCTTTATCAGTAGAGCCATTTTTGAATTATTATTATAGAGTTGCCCATTATTATATATATATATATATATATATGGATGTTAGTTGTGTTTTTATGTGAACTTGTAGTTTAAACCCAATAGAATCAAAAATTTGAAGAGAAACATCCATTCTCCGAGTAATCTAATAAAGTTTTAAAAAATTATTTACAATTCTGTCTTTCATTGATTACACGGAAATCTAATTTAAGTTTTATCTAGAAGAATTATTGTTACTATTTATTATATTCAATAGTTAAAGTTGGAATAAAACACATTTATTATTACAAAATAAATGTCCCAAAATAATACATTTACACTTTTATATAGAAATTATAATCGGCTTATATATTCTGGACTAATCTCTTCTCTACAATGTATGTATGTATGTATGTGTGTATGTATGTGTGTATGTATGTGTGTATGTATGTGTGTATGTATGTGTGTACGAACTGATGTATGTGGGTTTATATTTTTGGGTTTTCTTCATGAGTGACTTAACTAAAAATTGGTCACTTTTTTTTTTGTCGTCTTCATTTTTTTTTTCTGTTCTTCTTTCAACATCATTTTCATTTTTTTCTTTCTACATTTTCTTCTTCGTTTTTTCTTTTTTCTTCTTTTTTTTTTTGTGGAAAAGATATTCATCGCCTAATGTAAATATTTGACTGACAAGATTGAATCGGAATTTTGAGTAAGTATCTTTATGGATGTAAAAATAGAAGAATAATGAAGGGGATGGCAAAAAAAGTTTATTTTTTTATTTTATGTATCGATTAATAATTGCTTTAAAACAAAAAAAAAATTGTTTATTTTTTTTGAATCAACAAAAAAGAAAAATTCTTATAGCTACATTTTTTTTTTCCTATTTCTAAAGAATTCAACTTGTGTCAATATTCAGTATTCACATTTTTTTTTCTTTTACTTTGAATTGAATTTAATTTCTTTTGGTTTCTTTTTTTTTTTCCTTAAATTTTTTCATAAAATTTCACAAAAAAAAAAAGAAAGACAAAAATTCTTTATTATTATTTGTTTCAGTTTTTTCCCTTCATTTTCTTAGGAGAAGAAAAAAATGAGGAGAAATGATGAGACAAAATAAAAACTTAAATAAATGTCGGGTGAGATAATGATGGTGTATATATTGTTTGAGGTTAAAGGATTGTTTGTTCGAATCTGATAAATTGACTTGTTTGAACCGCATCAAAACCACTTACATTAATCTTTATATATTTTTATTCTCTTTCCACTTTCAGATTCTAGAAGATTTTCCTCATCTTCTATTATTCTTCTTATTTTCATTATACTTCAGTAAACATCAAAGGTCATAGAATCATAATGTAACTTCATCTATATAGAACATTGACGATAACAATTAATATAATTCAATCAGTTAATTTTATTAAATAAAACTAAAAAAAAATTCTTCACAAAACAAAAGTAATTGTGAGCAGAAATTTTTTCATTTTTTATTATTTCTTTATTTTTAATTAATTTTATATTTTATCAAAATCAAATCAAAAGTTCACTCAACCAAAATTCATTTATTTATTTCATGGATTAAGTGGATTTATTGTAATTTTGACAATCATAAAAATTTTTTAACGAAGTTTATTCAATAATCTCGTGATGTTTTCTCTGGATTATTTTCATGTTCACACAATCCAAGAAATAATCTTGTTTGGTCCCTTTTGGAGTTGGTAATGATTAACAAAATCATTTAAGATCTTTTACTGCCTTTAATCCATCCTTCAAAATAAGAAGTTCTCGATTGAATGGTCATGATTTATTATTAAGTTCAATTAGTTTTTATTTTATACGATAGCTGAAAATTTATTGAAACAATTTTCCTAATCACAAAAAAAAAAAAAAAAAAAACAAGAGTTATTAAATTATCCAGAAAAAGTAAAATTACTTTGAAGTCCTCTTCAATATATTAACGATAATTACGGTAATTCTAACTTATTCCTGTAAGAAAATCTATTCTTCTCTTTAACTCATTTTGTTTTTGTTTTAGTGAAAGCCAACACAGAAAAATACTTGAAATTTTCATGTAGAAAATGTTCCTCATTAAATGTAATCGCGATACTTTTTTTTTTGTTCTTACATATTCTCTAGAGAAATGAATTAAATTAATTATGCAATTCATTGAATGGACGTGCGGTAAAATAAAATATATAATAGATGAAAGTTTTTCCTACTTTTCATCCTTTCTTTTTCTTCCTTTTTTGTGTTTTTGTTGTTTTTGGTTCGAGAAGCTTTCACTCTGAAAACCCATTTATTTATACAATGATTGTAAGTATATATCAGAGAAACGTCAATTAACTATACTATTTTCTTTTTCTTTCCTTCTTCTGTTTTTTTTTTTTTTTTTGGTAAATTTCTCTACATAAACATTTTCATTGTCCCACTTCTTTGAAGCTTTTCCTTCTATTTTTTTTTTTTTGCTTTATTTGTATGTGAATGTGTGTGTGTGTGTACGTTCTTTTTACTTATAGAATAAATCCACTAATTTTATCTATTTGTATGAACTTTTATGTGAGCGCGATTGAATACGTTTTCGTCTTCTTTTCTACACTCATTTTCCTTTTTATTTTATTTTCTTTTATTTTTTTTTTTTCTTTTCTGCTTTTTTTTTTTTCATTCGATTTTTCTATTTGCTTTTTTCTTTTCTTCTCTATTTTTTTTTTTCTTCTTTTTATTTCGCTTTTCTTTTATGTTTATTTCCCGTTTTCGTCATTTATATGGTGTGTTTATATGCTTTAGTGCTGATGTTATGTTTTTTTTTCTTCTCATCCTACTTCATCCTCATCACAGCCACCATCAACCAACACTCTCTCTTTCTCTCTCTCTCTCTCACACACTCATTCTATTTTATTTATTCAACATATATATATTTTTTTCTGTTGAATTAGTATTTTGACTTGAACTTTATTTTATGAAATGGAAAGAAAAAAGAAGAATTTTTTTTTCGAGCTAAACAAACAAAAATTTCTTCGCTTGAAAATTTATATCACTGTAGCGGCCTAAAATGAATAATATTTTCAAGTTTGAGGTTGATCTTTACAGTATTCCACCATCTAGTATGGGGGTATAGTCATTGATGGGCACTTTTACTAGGAAACATGATAAAATGTGTTCTATCATTGGACAGATAAGATTTTATATTTAGGTCAGTGTTTCTCAATCTTACTTTCCTCCTTCAAATACTTTATAACTATTTATTTGGTGACAAGTGACCCGATTAAAGCATCTAATTTCCTAAATTAAAAAAATTTAGAAGATCCATTAAAAACTGCATATTTTTGTCTGACGAAAACAAATTTAATCATGGAAAGCTTCTGTTGAACATTCAGTAAAACTTCAGTCGTAACAGTGAATTGTCCTTAAAATAATAATTGGCTTTTTGTTTTTCAAATGCATTTTATAGATTTGATTGAGTTCATTGTATTCTAACCTCGAATTAGTTTGAATTTTATGTTGGTTTTATATATAAAAAAAAAACTTTTGCGACACAACTTTAAAATTAGAAAAGTTTCAGAATCATTTTTTAAGATGACTCTTTCAGTTATACAGCCAAATAAAAAGAAGCAACAAAAATCTCTTTTTTTTTCACTTCTTTTTTTAAAATACAACAACAATACAACAAGAACAGCAACAACAGAAAAGAAATCATCGCAATTGAATTTAATACAGCAAAAACTGAAAAACCCCCGGATATAAATCGTCATTTATCATATATTTTTCTAAAGATTTTCATTTATAAAATTATATTTTGGCATTTTCACATTATTGCGCTTCTCCTCACTTGTTCATTTCTTTTTCTCTCCACATCCCTATTTTTTTTTTCTCTTTTCATCTTAACTTCTCATTCCATATTATGATTATTATACACACTAAAGTTTTTGGCTAGAAAGAAAAAAGAAAAAATAAAAAGATGAAAAGAAGAATAAGAAGAAAAAACGAAGAAAAATGAAAAAGAAAAACGAAAAAAAAAAAAAAAAAACAGAAAGAAAATGTTTTTGGTTTGGTTTGACTAATGATATCTCGTATTTAACTGAATATCATGTTTTTATCATCATACTACTAAATGATGGCATATATATATATGCCATACCAACAACCACCTACTTTTGCGCGTAAAACTTTTTCTCTTAATAATAATAATAATAATAATAATAATAATAATAATAATAATAACAAGAAAATGATTTATTTCTTTATCCTGCTATAAGTGAATAGAAGATTTTTTATTAAATATTTTATATTATTTAAAAGTCATCAATTTATTTAGTTATTAAATTTTTATTCGTATTCATTGAATTTTAAATGGATTTCACAACTAAAAACAAAAACAACAAGTGAATTATTTGAAATTTATTTGAATTTTTATATTTTTATATTAATATATTTATTGGAAATTTAGAACTCCCCGGTAATCGTAAGTCTATATGCATGCGAAAAATTAGTTCTTCATTTTATAGATTTCCATGGAAAATTCTATTGACTCTTGAAACTTATATCCATCAAACTTTATTCATTCTACCACATCACATCACACAGCATAATAATCCCAACATTATTCGATTTTTGACGGTCAACAGTTACGTAAGAATCGTCTAAAATATGCAAAAATTTAAAATCAAATTTTTAAGAGAAAAATAATCCTTATAGAATATTTTAAATTATTAAAGTCAAAATAAAAACAAACATTAAAATATAGTCATAAATATAATGAAAAACTCATAATAATAAATGAGTGAAGAAAAATAAAAACTAAAGAATAAAATTGAAAATCTTACTGCTATATTTTTATTTCCATTTGGTTTTTCTTTTCTTTTCTTTTGATCGTTGCAAACAACATCATCAAAATATATTAATAAAAAATAATAATAATTTATTTCATTTGATTGAATTGAAAATATTCACTCAACAGGAAAATAATTTATCCATTTTCTTCTTGAATATATTTTTCTGTTGGTTGAAAATGAAGAAAAAAAAATTTATAGAAAAATCATGATTATTGTTTTGTTTTTTCTTTTGTATTTATTTTATTGCTCTTTAAGGTTTAAGGATATTTTAGTGGATATTATTTCCCTTCATTTTTATTATCATTTCATGGATTCTACGAGACAGCAAAAAAGTAGAAGAAGAAGAAGAAGAAGAAGAAGAAGAAGAAGAAGAAGACGAAGAATAAGAGAAAGAAGAAAGATAATTCTTTAGTAAAAGTTATATTTTAATGTTTTAATTTTTCTTAAGATTTTTAGTCTTGATTGCTTGATTTTGACTCATCAAAATATAGACAAACGACGCCAATATTATATAATAAAGTAATATGTTTCTTTTGTTGTTAGTTTCTTTCTAATAAATTATTTAATCAAAGAAAATATAGAAAATGTATTGAAATATTTTACACATAAAGAAAATGCTTGAATTAATAAAATTTTAAATCGGGATTTTAAATATTTTGTTAGGTCATGTATCATGATACAGTGATTTTTAGTATAATTTTCAATTGAAAATATTAATGATGGTTTGATGTAAATCTCTTTCAAGTTCATTCTTTAAAACTGTCAAATAATATTTTGTCTTTATAGAAATTGTATTTATCAATTTCTATAAAGACAAAATAAACGAAAAACTTAATAAATAAAATTCTAACTCACATTTTTTTTTTGTTTTTTAAATCTTTATAGAGAAAATTAAAAAAGAAATTTAAATTTTCAATTGAATGTAATAAACTCATCCTAATTTATTTAATATTTTTGTTTAAATTATATTTTCCATTATATCAACTGGAAACAATTTCATTAAACTTTAATGTGAGAAAAATACACAAATATTTATGTACAAATAATTTTCGTTTTGCACAAAAAAAAAAAATATTTAATTTTACGTCATCATCAACACCATTCGTGTCATGATGATAATGATGATCATCAATATTATTAACAAAAAAAAAAATATTACGTGTATAAATTTGTCAAGGAAAATTTAATTAAAACCAAAAATTTTTGTTTTTGTTGATTAATGCATTTGAAAATTTTTGGTTTTTGCAAAAAATTTATTTAAATTAAATTTTATTAATCCAAAAATAATAATACTACGTTGATAGATAAATATTAATTTTAAAGGGAAAATAATATAATAATAATAATAATATTGATTTAGTTGTTCAGTCTATATTTGTGTGTGTGTGTGTATGTGTGTGTGTAGGTACAATATATAGTTTTGATGCTTCTAAAATTTTACTAAATCATAATTGGATAATAAATATTGAATTGCATTATATTTTAAACTGCATAAAGTTTTATCGGATGTGTGGTTTTTTTTTCTATATTGTTTTTGATTTATTTTATTATTTGTTTGATTTTCATATTTGTAATCAATCGAAAATTTAACCACTAGTGAAAATGTTCAGTCTTAAAATGCCCATTAAAAGATATTCGAGTAAACTAATATTTAGTTTAATCATGGAAAAATTTTTATATTCAATTCAATTCGAAATGAAAATTCGAGAAAGGTAACTGTCGATTATAAAGTTTACAAATTTAACTATAAATTGTTTAAACTCCAAAATATAAAAATTGTTTTAAAATTCAAGAATGAACAATAAATATTGTCTAACGAATAAACGATAAATAGTGACGTGAGTACTTCAAATAATACTGCTTTTGTTTATTAATTAAATACAAATTTAGATTCACTTTTTAATTTTTAAATTCATTTTTATTATGTACAATTATTTTGTTGATGAACAAAGATACCGTGAATGTTTTATAACACAGTATAAAACACACCATTAATTAAATATTCTCTAGTTAGTTTCGCTGATTTTTGGAAATTATTCAATAATAAATTTTCGATAATAAAAAAAAAAACATTATCCTGAAACCTGATTAATCGTTTAGATTAAAAAAATTTTTGTTAATGATTCAACTCAGTGATTCTATTTTATATTTTATATTTTATTGGACCAAACAAAAAAAAAATGAATACCTTTTTTTTATAAATTTTTATTAATTGTTCATTTTGTTTATCAATTTTTTATCATTAAACAAAATAATATAAAAATATATAAAAGAAGAAAGAATGTCAAAAGCATAACCCATCAATAATTTACCATTTTATAATATTAAAATAATCGGGACATTTTAAACAAAATAATAATGAAACAAAAAAAAAAAAAAAACAAAATGAAACACACAAAAAGGATCAGCAAAATCAATGAATAATGACAAAATAAAATAATGGAGAAATTAATTCCAGATCACATCAATTTGTGCACAAAAAAAAAAAGAAGTAGAATATAATCATTAAATGAATACATAATTTATTATTACAATTATATCTATAAGCTTAAATCGAAGCTTAAATTAAAAGCTTTAAATTAAAGTTATAAAATTTTAATATGAAAATTAGGGGATACCAACATTAATATTTTAGTTTAATATTTCATTTAGTTTGAGGTGATGAATTTCCTAAAATACTAAAAGAAAACACTTTCATAATAATAATTTATAGTATTAGAATTAATATTTGGTTGTGATGTATTTAGGGAATTTAAGTTCACACAGTTCACACAGTACTAATTCTCAAAAGAAGAAGAAAATGTCGAATTAAACAATATTAATATTTTTGTTCTGTGTTTTGTTCTTTTTTGTTTATCGCGTGATTACACGTTGGCGATAAGAAAAATTAGAAATAAACACAAAACAAAAAACATATAAAAAAAATGTACATAAATGTCAAATGGGCGTTATAATTTTTCAAAAAAAAAAACCATTTTCCACATTTTCCATTATATTGTGAGTCTTTATAGAAGATTAACAAAAACAAAAAAAAAAAAAAAAGTGGTGGGTTTTATTTTCAGTTTTCATTTAAATAACAGAATAAAAAAAAAAATCCGTCACTGTTCATAACCACCAACCCCTCCAAATTTTATATAAACAAAAGAGAGAAAGAGAGATTGTACCACTTTAAGGGTTAATTCAAAAGGCATTTCAGATTACGTGATAAACTTTGACATGTTATGCTAATGAAAAATATTTATTAATAGAAAAAAAAAGAAAGAAAAAAAAAAAAAAACAGTGTATAAATATACTCGTCCCATTTATTTGCAGAAAAAAATATTTTATGTAACGAATTTTCTTCTACTTCTTCTTCTTCTTCTTCTTCTTATTATTAATATTTTTTTTTTTTTTTATATAATCTAGAAAATTTTTTTATGCCGTGAACGCAAATAATTTGCGTGTGATTTTGATGGATTTTTTTTTCTACTTCTTCTTCTTCTTCTATTTTTTCTTCTTCTTCTTCTTTTATTTTTTTTTTTTTTTTTCATTATAAATATTGATTTTCATTTGAAAAAGCTTTTGGCGTTCAAAATAACTTGTTAGAAAACAGGATTGATTAATAACTTTCTTTTATATACTTTCTATTGTAACCATCAATTTAATGTTGGCTTATATAGTTACTTTTTGGATTGATAATAAATCTCTGCTTAAAAAAAAAAAAAAAGAAGAAAAAAGGGAAAGGAAAGAACTTAATTCAAATGTCGATGTTCGAATTAAGGAAGATTTTGAGATTTTATTTCTTTCTTCTTGTTCTTTTTTTTTTTTTTTTTTCTTTTTGCTAAATTGTGAAGATTAAATTAGATGGTTGGTTGTGGAAAATGTAAAGGTATTGACATTATTATATTGGCCATTATTATCATTTTCAATTGAATTGAATTTGGTTATAGGCAAAGAGAATATAAAATTTCAATTTAACTCAATTAATTAACTATTTTCTAGGTTTATTATTTTCTCTATTAATTTCAACATTTTCATTGTAATAATAATATAAGAGAATAGAATACAATTCTGAAACTTATTTATTACTTCACTAATTTATTATTAAAAAAAAAAAAAAGAGAAAAATGTTTAACTTGATTCAACTGTAGAACAAATTAAAATATACACAAAAGAAACTTCAATTTTGTATTTTACTCAATTCAAAAAAAAAAAAAATAAATAGAAAACCACATTAGTTAAAATGCATTTTCACAATACATATTGACTTCAAACGAAAATACCAAATACAATTCACAAATTGTCATATTTTATTTAACGAACCATTAAATTGAAATACTTTGATACAGAAATGTAAATCAAGAATTTCTATTTTATTGTTAATTCTTCTTCTTTACTGTCAAATGGAAATTTTAATTAAATTAATAATTTTGTAGCAATGAATTTCTTTGTATTATTCATAACGGTAAATCTGTAAAAGCTTAATTCTTTCTTTTACTATTATTTATCTTCAATAACAATATTTATATTTATGTAACTGAAATACATAAAGTCTGATCTTATAGATTATATAATAACACAGTAATCTAACACTAAAACCATAAAAGTAATAATGAGAAATTAATCCAAAATAATTAACATTAGAGCTTTAGTGTTAAGTTTTTCTTTCTATTCTTTACCGAATACACAAAAACCAAAGAAGAAAAAAATAATAATAATTCACTTAATTTTCTTGTCAATTTACACCAAAAAAAAACAACAACACAAAATATAATCTTATCAGATAGATATAATTGAAGGTGGATTGCATGAGTGAAATATCACAAAATACACACACACACACACATTAATACGTACAGTAATGCATACACACGGAACAATATAATAATAATAATAATAATAATAATAATAATAATAAAATAAATCCATTTTACTTTTCAAACAAACCGTAAGAAAAAAGGATGATGAAGTGAGGGAGGAAAAAAATAAAGATGAAATAAAATAAACTCCAAAAAGATTATGAACCATTTTTACCTCTAATTGATTCACTAATCCTAAGCTTTCATCTTTCTTCTAAAAATACAACAATAACAGCTAAACAACAAAAACAAAAACAATGAAAGTAAAAGAGAAGAAAAAGAAGAGGAAACAAAAAAAAAGGGAAGAAAAACCAAAGAAGGAAGAGAAAATAATGGAAGAATACACACAGTGAATTTTTTTTTTGTTTGGTATGAGTGTTGGGTATTTGGGAGTAGGGGGGGAGTGGGTGGTATAGTATATATAAATACAACAACAAAAAAGTAAATTATTCAGCCTCAGATTCAGCTTAACATTTATATAATATTCTTTTATTATTTATTAAGAGCACGTGATCATATTACATTTGCCTCTTCAAATTTCTGTTATTTTGTAATTTCGTTTGTTTTCTCTCTATCCCTTTCCATCCTATCTATCTTTCTTCCTTTCATTCATTTTTCTATTATATAAATATGCTCAATTTTCCTATACACTTTTCATATCTTTATTCTTATCATTCTCTCTCTCTCTCTCTTTCTTTCTCTCTCTTTCTCTCTCTTTCTATCTCTTATATATATTTACATACATAATACTCATATCATAATACATCAGTCTTAAAATGGATTATAAAATTCAATTATTTCAAATGTGAAAATATATAATTTAAAAAGAATTTACAGTGAGCGCGAGAGAGAGAGAGAGAGAAATGAAAAAAAATTAAAGAAAAAGGTGAGAAGAAGAGATGATTGTGATGATGATTATTATTAAGATGTTAAAGAATGAAAGGGATAAAAAATAAAAGTAGAAAGAAGAAAACATCAAGATGATAATAATAATATAAGAAAATATTGTATTTCACTTAAAATTAACCACAATTTCTATAAAGAAAGTAAGAGAGTGTGAATGTTTTTAAAAGAAGGGTAGTGTGAGAGATAGAAATAGAAGCTTTTATAATATAAAATTCAAAAGAAAATAAACAAAAAAGAAAAAATAAAGCTTTATACTTTCTTCATTTCGTATTTATTTTTGGAGGGTAGGCCCGGACTTCTATTACGATTGTTTAAAAATAATTATTTGTTCTTTATTTTTATGAATGGAATGAGAGGAAAAGATATTCTGTATTGACCCCATTTCTTTTTTTTTTTGGCTTAAATCGGAAGTATATCAATGTATAAAGCTTTATTATACTTTCTTTTTTTTTCTTAGAAAAAGGCATTAAAATAGCGTCATACTCATATTCATCTCTGTGTATAGGGATTTATCTATATTTAATTTTTTCATCAAGATAATTAAATTGTTTTGATTGCACAAGAATTTTCACTCAATAAATATAAAAAAGAAAAGAAAAGAATATTTTTCGCTAATTTCGTTAAAGTGAAAATTATCGAAAAGATTTTCTTTTATGTTCTCCTCTTTTTTTTTTTTTTGTTTTCTTCTTTTCTGTTTAACAAAATAATTCTCTAAGAAGAATTTCTTTGTGTAAAATTTCTTATTTCTTCAAATTTTTGTAAAGACGGGTAAATTGGGAAAAATAGAAACAATTAAATTACTCCTTTTTATAATTCCTATTTTTTTTTTCTTGTATAAAAGAAGGATGAATAATAATTGAAAATAATTAACTGGAAGAAGTCAATTTCGTTCTTTTTTTTTCTTGTCTATTTAAGAAATGATTTTCATTTTATTAGAATTTCAATCTTTTATTGCCGTAGCTTTTGTATATATTTTTGTATAACACAAAAAACAGGTATTTTATTTCAATGTTAAAATATTCAAAAAGGTGTAAAAAAACAAACATTAGTCATAAGACTATAGAATGGGTACATTTTAGGGGCAAAATATTACGAGCACGCGTAAGGTTGAAAACAATTCTAATATTTTTGTTTGTCTTTATATGGACCAGTCTTGTCATTACAAGACTCCAAAAAAGGAGGATGGCTACGACCCCTATTTATAAAAATGTTGAATTCATTATAAATATCAGATCCCGTATCTTTAAATCGTAAAATGCATCATCAATAAGAAACTTGATAAGAACAATATTTATGGAGCCATCGAAAACATTTTCTATTTAAGCATAATGAATTGGTCTAGTTGGGTATACTCGTATATTTCTTTGTACTTTTTCAATTATGTTTAAATTATAATAATTAATATAATTACCCCATTTAATTCTATAGTTTTTGCATACTTTTTTTAATGGACGCAGTAAAGAGTTAATAAACATAATTGCAAAACATTCTTTTTATTTTTGTTTAAAAGCAAATGAATTTTTGGCCAAATTATAAAGCTTTTGTCTGTTGCAGTTTTCAGAAACAAGTAAAATATATAAAGTTTCTACATTTTATAGAGAAAAATAAAAGAAGAAAACAAATAAAGTTTCAAAATTGTTGTCGGTTTCGACAAAATTTTAGACTAGAATATTTAATAAAATAAAGTTTAAAATTTTATTTAACTAAAGAATTTTATATATTCAACTGGAATTTAGTCTTTATAGCTAGAACTACTAAAGGATCATGATATAGTTGTACTAATTATCTTTTACTATATAATAATATTTTTAGTCAAGACAGACACAATGATATGAGATATTCATTTTACTTATGTTTATATTTTTGGTATCGTTATAAACAACAACATCAACAACAACAACAAATGACAATTGTATGAATTATGAAAGAAGAGAATTTTCTTTTTAATTAAATCAGATTAAGATAGTTAAAAGTAATAAACAAAAAGATAGAAAATAATTGATTAAAAAAGTAATTAGCTAAATGTGTCAGAACCATTCATGCAACTAAATTGTATCTCACTGTAACTAAACACTTGTAATTAAGTTTGCAATTTCATAGTGATATAAAACAGAACTCTTGTTTATGGTCAACTAAACACAAACAAGAACTCATACATAAATACGTATATATATATATATGTACATTAGATGGTCACAAAGGACGTAAAAAAAAATAGAGTGTAAGTACATATATTATGTGAAGTTTAGATATTGGACTTCCAAGGAATGATTTTTTTTTCTCGCTTGCCTACTTTTTGCCTTTTTTCCTGGTTTTGTTTTCTTTTTTTTTTTGTGTGTGTTTCATTTTGTTTTGTGTTGTATAATCGGATGCGAGGAGTCATATAATGCCATATACCAGGGAACAAATTGAGGACATTTTTTTATGTTTTTGTGCGCTTGTATGTTTATATATATAAATTTATTTATATTTTTTTTTTTCGAGACTGTATACGACTAGAATTATATACGGCTTCGTGTAATTAAATTAAGTGAAATGGATACCAGAAAGTAATTAACATTTTGACAAATTGTAAATGACCAAGGGTGGTTTTATTATATGGGGTGTCTGGGGAACTCTTTTTAAATATATTATAAATGGGTAGAAAAGAAGAAAAAAAAAGGGGAGAGAATAACAGAAAAAAAGAACTAGCGAATATATAAATCGGTTTACATTGAAACATTTTTATGTTTGATATAAAATAAAAAATTTCCCACAGGTAATGAAAAAGTTCTATTAAATACCTACAATATACTTAACATTGACATTCTATTGATTTCAGTATATTTAATTAATTCTTTAAGTTTTATTCAAAGAAAAAAGAAATAAAAAAATGTATTTACAAACCTTTTTTTTTTATAAGAAAAATTACTTCTACAATGAGCGTGATGATGATTAATTTATTGTTGTATGTTCTTGTAAAAATTGTAATGAATAACAAAATTAATATTATGTTGTAGTTGTTGTAAAATATAATTAAAAGTTCTTTACTTTTAATCATAATTGCAGTCAACATACGCTTACGTTCAAATATCTTTATTATAAGGGTTGTTCTATTGTTCATACTGAGTTGAATTCATAAAGAAAAAATAATAAAACAAGGAAATAATTGTTGGTATAATGAAAGAAAAAAAAAATTATATGAAATTATAATAAACGCACCAAATGAGTGACGAGACACCCCTAACAAATTATTTCTGTTTCACACCTTCTGAGGTAAGCACAAAAAAAAAAAATTACGTACAAAGTAAACGATGAATAAAAACGAACAAAATTAATGACTTTTGTATTTTCATTTCACACATCAAAGGAAAACAAAACACATAATAAAAAAAAAAACACTTCTTCTTTTTCTGTTTTTTTTTTTTTTTCGTTTTCTTGTGCCAGCAGAAAATAAATAGGAAACGATTATTCATATATTAAGTGTGTGTAAGTATGTTTTTCGTATTATATTATGAATAAATATAATCTAAAGCAACAAGTAAAATTTATTTGAACTCATAAAAGTTTTAAAAAGTGTTTTTGTTTTCGTGCAGTTTTTTTTTTATTCTTCTTTTTGTTTGTGTTTTTTTTTTGTTGTTGTTTTTTTTTTCCTCTATTTTTTTTTTATTCCTTTTGTTTTCTGTTTATAAAAACGCGACAATAAAATTATAATTTCTATGAACATTTTATGTTATCCATTCGTTTTATCTAATTGGTTTAATCGATAGTTCAGTTCAAATCCGTTCAAATGATAATAAAAAATACTTAAAATAATTATTAAATTTTATTCACAAGTGGAACAAGATCATTGTTCCTAAGAAATAGTTCAGTAAAGTTCTCTCCACATAGTGGCAATTATCCTAACTACACATCCCACATATACCATTTAATATTAAAAATTTCTCAAGTCCAATAATATTTGTGGAAAATTTCCATATTTTTTACTTTATAATTTCGAAAAATTGTTTCTTATTTTTTTCGTGCAGATTTATTAACTTTTTTTTTTGTTTAATATTTTTTTTTTGGTTTTTTTTTTGTTTCAACCAAAAAAAAAACTCATCTAAACTTTTGAGTTGATACGAATAAATTACAAAACAAAATCATATCAATTTTTTTTTTGTTCTGTAAAAAATCTTTTTCGATTTTCTTTCTTTTAATTCAACAAACCAAAAAAAAAAAAACAAAATGAAAACTTTTTCCAAACTGTAAAAAAAATATTTTAATTGTTCTTTGTGATTTAATTTATTCGATATTTTTGAAAGTATATTTTAGATTGAATTGATTTAATTTAAATTTAAATAAAGAAAATGAATTAAAAATCAGAAATAATTTAATATTGTTCAAACAAAAATTTGTACATCCATTCAACCATAGTCAAAAAAGTATTAAAATATCAAAAATGGAAAATTTCTTACATTTAATTAATAATAATACATTTTATCTTTTCATTTTAAGACTACAGTGATGTACCTTATGTACCTACAGTGAATATAATAAACTTTATTCAATTATATATTTTATAATAAAGATAAATTTTTAATCGAATTAAATAGAATTAATTATATTATTAATTATTATTTTGTAATAAGCCTTTTTCCATAACAGTGTTTATATAGAAATATTAGTAATACAATATCTCAACATTATTTAAATGCCCCGAAGCTGTTATATTATATACAACAACAATAAATACAATAATAACAACAACAAAATTATACACTGTCTATATTTATTTCATCCATCTATTTTATATATACATTCATCTATCTATCTATCTATCTATATATTTTGTACAGAGTCATAGAGAGAGCCTATCTATTTTATATAGCCTTAAATAAAATATGTATATGCATATTTTTTTTTTTCCCTTCACTATATAGAACATCACTTGATTCCTCAATCTTCATACTATTTATTTTGGGCACATACGGAGTGAAACCCCCGTATATAGAGAAAGGACTCAGAGTCGTAAACATTCTATCGATTCCAATCAAAAGGGAATTCCTTTCAAGTGTAAGTAATTGGAGAATTTTGTATATAAGAAGAAAAAAAGATATTTTCAGAGGAGAGATGAAAAAACAAATCAATATTATGGAATTTCTCTTCATATTTTTCTTTTCTTTTTTTTTTTATTCGTCTCGTTTTTTTTTTTTTTTTGAATATTGGAATATTTGGGAAATATTATAAGCACAAAGTATAAGGAAAATTGCAAAAGAAAAACAAAAAAAAAAGGTAGTTTCTAGAAAATATTTTGTCACAAGAAACAAAAAAAAAATGGTTTTTCTTGTCTTTATTCTCATCACAAAATTCTCATACCAAAAACTTTATGTATACATAAATTGGAAGGATAAATAAATAAATAAAAAAAAAAACCCCCGATTGGATTAAAATTTTATGTAGAACCCATGAATTGTTTTATTATTCATTTATTTTTGAACGACATTCTCTCTTATTTTTTTTTTTTTCTTAGAACTTTCAGGCAATCAATTCAGATAAGATAAAATCAACTCAAATTTTAATCAATTCGTTGAATCTTTATATAATACAAAAGAAAAAAGGTAGAAAAGATGAAAGATGACCAAAAAATTCAATGAATCAATTCAAGATTTATAAATGGAATTAAAGTTTTTAAGAATTTTGCTTTTGTTGTTGTTGATTATATTAAATCTTCTTATCATGGAAAAGGCATCACTATTTTATACTTTCAAAGAATTTATATAAAACTTTATTGATGCGACAAAATTTTGATTGCGCATACAGTTTTGTTCCCTTTAAATTTACAAAACAAAACAAAAACACAATTTAACACAAAGTCCAGTTTACGCTTTAATTTTTTTTCTCCGTTCAATCACTGCAAGTTAACTTAGATTACACGTGGCAACTATAACGCAATACAATGTATAAGATTTTAATACAACAGATACTGTTGCTTAAGGACATGACTAATGTTTTGTTGATTCTATTTGAGCGTTAAAGATTATTTGTAGATTTAAAGTCTTTAAGCGTGATTTTTGTGTAATAAGTAACAAAATTTTATAGTAAAAATATTTTCTTTCATATTTTTCTATAGGTTTCTATTAGTTCACATGTTTTTTTTAGAATGAATAAAAAAAGAAATTTACAAATGAGCAAAATCATCAACATTGTCATTATATAAAAAAAAATGTAGAAAATTTTGTCGCATTCATGAGAATGGCCGGAATGAATCAACCTTTATCAAAATGAGGCATATTTTTTTTTTATTTTATCAAAATAAATAAACTCAACCATTTTTCCGTTTTTTTTTTTTTGCTCTGTGTTAAATATTATTGTAGTAATTTTTGTGCTCAACAAACAAAACAGAATTATTTAAAGTATTCAGTTTCACTTTTTATCAAAAGCAGCAAAAAAAAAGAAAAAAAAAGACAACAAATACAAAAACAGGGGAAAAAAATATAACGAAAACAAAAATGTGGAATTTAAACCAAACAAAAAAAGAATTTAATGGTCCATTCCATGGTTACATATATACATTATTCTAAAATGTTATATGTTTAAAATACAAGAAAGGATCAATTCAAGCATGGCTTAACTCAAGTAACCAAAATAAAAATTTATATGTATATTATTAAAGTTTTGCCGTTTTCTTTTTTGTCTCCCCTTTTTTTTTTTTTTTTCGTTGTTATTTTTGTGAAGAACATATTTTCCCAATTTTTTTATCCAGAAAATTCGAACTTAATTGTGACATTTCGAAGAATAATTTTATCTTTCTTATATAAAGGTTTGTTGTTGTTGTTTTCCCCAATGGTTTTTGTTTCAATTTATTTATTATATATTATTATATGTTAGTAATCTAGAAGAAAGTTTCTTTCTTTATTCTCACTCTTCTTCTTCTTTTTTCTTCTGCTTCTGCTTCATTTTCTTTCATTTCAATATAAGACCACAACAACAACAAAAAAAATGAGTCGTCTTCTTCTTTATATTGAAACTTTTGTTATTATTTTGATCATTGATTCTGGTACAATACACACATGTCGTCTACATTATTAACCACCAAAAAATAAAGAAGAACAAGAAGAAGAAGAAGAAGAAGTAGAATATTGTTTTGTGTTAGTGTTGCAATAACTATCTTAAAACTTTCTTTCTTCCCTTTTTTTAAGGTTTTTCTTTAACATTAAATAAGAGAATAAAGTCGAATATATGTATACATTTGTGTATTGAATAAAGTTTTTAGAAGTAAAATACAATCATTGAGATTACAAACAGAAAAAAAAAATAAATAAAGATAGAAAACATTACCAAAAGAAGAATATGTTTTTGCTGAAAATCTCATGAAATCTAGAAAGATAGAAGAAAATGAATTGATGAAGTTTTCTTTTCATAAAATAGAAAAGTTTTTTTTTTTGGATGAAAAACTAATTTGTATCCATATTTGCCCTTTAAATAATATAAAGTGAAATTTTGAAGAAATATATTTAATTAAAATTCTCATCAAAAGAGTTAATGTAATTTACGATAATTAGAAAATTAAAAGAAATTACATGAAAAATATAACTACACATACACATAACACACACACGCACACATAATTAAAACTAAAGTTGAATTCTAATAAAACTAGGCGTCTACACTTACTTTTAATTGAATTACATATTCTATTAATTATATTTGAAATAATTAATTTAATATTAAGTTGATTTACTCATTATAATAATTATAATAATTTAATTAAGATAAAAATCACAAGAACATAAAATTTAAGAAAGATTATTTATTGTTAGTAATATACAAATAAAGGCAATTTTCATATTGCTTTTTTTTAAATTTATCCCAATTAGGATAATCTGATATTACAGAAATCAATACAGAAAATTATCTTTTGTGAAATTTTAACAAACAGAAACCGATCAATGACTTTGATAAAAATTATTTCTATAAGTTTTGTATTAAATAAAAGCGTATCTCATAGCGGACCATAAACTTAGTTCAGATGAACAAGACAAGAAAGATTAGCAATTAAATTATTGTATGTGACAAGGTTCCATTAGACAGATTATATTGTATTTCAATAATAACATTTTAATATTTTTGATGGAGAATATTTAATTTAAGAAACTCTTAAACAAAATGAAAATAAAACTAAAATGTATGAGTTTTCTTATACATAAATACAAATTCATCGTACTCCATCTACCTCACGGTTTATTCTTTTATTTCTTTTTTCTTTTTTTGTTTTTTATTCTAAAACACAGAAAAATGTGAGTTCTGTTCGTATATATGTAATCATCATTTATATTTACCGCGTAACGTAAACGGAGAAAGGTATTTTATTTTTGTTTGTTTGTTTTCTTTTTTTTTTTATTCTTTTTCTACTTACTCGTTATACCTTTTTTTTTCTATATACCAAAAAAAAATTCACGTAAAGCACTATAAAAGTACTTCATTTTTCATTTTACTTCTTTTTCTCTAAACCCTCACACCCATTTGACACTCACTACTCTCTGTCTGTTGTTATTATTATTATTGTTATTTTTTCGTTGTTGTTTCATTTTTCTGTATCATATTTTTGTTCTTGTTATAAGTCACTCTATATATTTTATAGAGAAAAGTTTTAAATACAAGTCAACCACTAACAATAAATAGTATACTCTTTTCAATATTCATTTTTCAACATTATACATTTTTTTTCTTCTTTTCTTTTTGTTTTAAAGAAAACCTCGAAATTTTCTTTCTAAGAAAAAAATGACAAAATGAAATTTTTAACTTTACAGAATTTTATTTTATGTCAATGTTTATATAATGTTTCCATTTTGTATCTTTTAGTTTATTTAAGGAAAAAAAAAACGAAACCAAAAAAAAATCATTTTAACTTTTTACATTATTTATGTTTATATTATAAATTCCATCCTCTCCCATACTCACCCAAAGAGATTATTCTAAAGTGGAAATATAATGAATAGTGCATTATAATAGAAAATTTATATTTATTACAATTCTATTATTCAGTATCTGACATTAATTTTGCAACATAATGATTCTAGTATTAATTTCTATTCTAAATGTTGAATGAGAGTGACGATTATGAATGTCTTTTGAATTTGAATATCCTCAATAAATATTTCTATTATTTATGTCATTTTGTTCTAAGAAATTATTATAGTTTCTAGATTATTTCCAATTAAAATTTTTGTTATTAGTTAATGTGTGTAAATAATTTCACTAAAATAATAGATAATTGGTATGAAATATTTTGTTAATGTTTGTCATAATAAAATCAATCGTATTTCAATATTTACTGTGACATTTATATTGTAAAATTTTCACATCAAATGTAAAAATCATATAATTTATTTTATTTCCCATTTTAATGTTAAAAGCGAACGATTTAAAAATAAAGTAAATTTGAATATAAAACATTAACTACGTACCATCTCCCTTCTAAACTCCCTCCTATTAAATAAAAAATTGGTAAATCGTATAGGGGTTTTTTTCTATCCTTTAAATTTTTTTTTATTTCTATCCTTATTGAGTCCTTTTAATATTTTAAACTTTAGGAACAAAAAAAATATCCTCTTTCTTTATTGTAATAATATTATATTACATGTTGCTAATCTGTCTGTTTTAATAAAATCTACTAGGTAGTCCACATCTCTATAATCTTTCTATTTTAGGTTTAAGCCAATTTGAGAAAATAAATTTTAAAAACATACAAACAACAGAGAAGAAGAAGAAAAGGAAGAGGAAGAGGAAGAGGAAGAAGATAAAAAAAATATGTTATTTTCGAACTTAATCCATTGAAGATAAAGTATAAAATTTATGAATAAAAAAATAAATAAATAAATAAGAATCTAATAAATCAATAATGTTTTTCTCTCCAAAAAAGAAAGGAAAAAGGAAAAATGGTATTGGTGTCGTATATTTTTGGGGTACCCTAACTACGTACATTAAATTTAGGATTAAGAGGATTTTGGTCATCAGAATTGAAATTGATTTCATATTTTATTTATTTATTTACTTTTGTTTTGTATAAAGACATTTTATTTTTATTTCCTCTTTTAATAAAAATCGTTTCTTTTCTTTTTCTTTTGTCTTTTGTCTTTTATTTTTGTTTATTTATTTTTTCATCAAAATAACACAAATTTTTTTATAAATAAAAAACAAAAAATATCTAAATTTATATGATAAAAGTCTCATCTGGTTAACAAAAAGAATTTGTATTTATGTGAAGAAAAATATGATAACCCTTTTTAGTTGAGTTGCTACAGATTTTAACACAAACAGAGACCAACCAAAAAAAGAACGTATTCGTCAAAATTTTATATTTTTATTTATTCATGGATGGCCCAGGATTTTGAGAAAAAATAAATTGATTTCCGTTCTTTTTAAATTGGATTGCAAAAAAAAAAAAAAAAGTGGGAAAAAAACGAAGAATTTTACTGAACTTATTTCCTTGTAAAACTTTTTTTTTCAAACATCCTGCCAGCATCCAAATGTAATGACCGGATGATTTCTATTACCAAAATCTCTTAATTTCTTGTTTTAATGAATAATTGAATGTCTGTAGGTACAAAATTAAATTTCCAAAGAAAAATATTGGCAAACGTAAATGTTATAAGAAAAAAAAAAATAAAAATAAAAAAAATGTTGCAAGTATTGAATTTCTTGACATTTGATATTTTTTTATTATTACAATTTATTTATTTTATCAGAATTCAAGGCTGCATACTAAAATTTAATACAATTTGTTGACATGAACCAATGTGTACATTCCCGACCATCTTTGATCTTTGATTAAGAATATCCGATTGTTAAGCACAAATTATTGTGGATGAAGATCGTCAGAATTAGACAGAATTTCAATGGGAGATAAACAATTTACTGGAAATTGAAATTTGTGTAAAATGATTTTTACGAATACAGCCTTAATTTCATAATATTGCATAAGATAAGAAAAAAATAAAGATTACTTTATAAGACAAACAAAAAAAAAAAAAAGAAAAACGTAAAAACGTAAAAACGTAAAAATATGAAAAAAGAGTCAGAATGAAGGCAAACGAGAGAAAAACGGATAATATATGTTTTGATTTGATAATAATAAAGCCTTCCAGTCATATCTTATCTACCTGTTTATTGTGTTTCCAAATGTTAAGACACAAATTTCAATTTTTTCCTCTCTCTCTCACTTCCTCCCTTTTTCACGCTCATATTTTTTTTTTTTTTTGTTAAAATTGTTTTCCTTTATTTTTTCCATTTTATTTATTTTTTTTTTCTCCTATTCTGTATCAACATTTTCCTTTTTTTTTCTTCTTCTTCTTCTGTTCGTGTTAGATTTAAAGAAAAAAAAAAAGTAAAAAATGTAAAAAAAGAAAAGAGACGAATAAAGAAGAAGAAGAAGAAGAAGAAGAAGAAGAAGAAGAAGAAGAAGAAGAAGAAGAAGAAGAAGAAGAAGAAGAAGAAGAAGAAGAAGAGGAAGAAAAAAAAATTGTATCTTTATTGTATTTTCTTAAAAATAAATAAAATTCTGTCAGATATAAAACAAATAAAAATATTGCTTTATATTTTCTTTACACAAAAAACAAAACCCCATATTTCTCCATATTTTTCTTTTTTTTCTTTTATTCGTTTCTTCTTTTTACCGAAAATTTTCATTTTTTTTTTTTTTTACTTTATTTTCTATTCTTTTTTTGTTCTGGTTCGTTCCTTTTATTTTACTTTTTTCATCATATATTATATATTTTTCTTATAGAAACTAACATAAATCGAAAAAAAGTACACACACACACACACATACATTACACATCACACATACATGAGTTTGAAACTTCTAGAAAATTTATATAGAAGAAAAATAAAAACTGACAAAAATAATATGATGATGATGATGAATCCTATTTTTCTATTTCATACAATTCTATATTTTCTTCAATTTTTTTTTTATCTTTTGTTTCTATTTGATAAATATATTATTTTCAATTTTCCTTAACGAAAGAAAAATATGAAAGAAAGTAAAGGAAAGAAAAATAAAATAAAAGAAAGGATCTCTCCATTTGTTTGCTTTTTTTTTTTATTGTATTTCATACTTTGTTTCAGAACGAAGACAGTAACGTATTATTTATTATATATTTTTATACATAAAAAAACAGGAAAAAAAAAAACAATGAAAAAGGATAAGAAAAATAAAGAGTAATAAAAACAAAAATGGAGAAAAAAATTATTATAAAAATTCGATTAAATATTTTTTTGTCTATTTTCTGGGACTTCAGAAAATCCAGAAAATTCCTGGACCTAACTAGGATATTCTCTCTATCACAAAAAAAAATATTCTGGAATCAAAAAATAAGATGAAAACATTTTCTATAAAATTTGCCAACTTTTGTTTATTTGAATTAAATTTTCAATTCACAGAAAAAGGTCAGATGAAAAGACAACAAAAACATGAAAATGGCAACAAACACAAAATTTCTATTTTATTTAATTAAAACATTTTTTTTTTGTGTTTACATTATTTTGAATGATTAAAAATAACACAAAAGAACAAAAAGAAAAATGTAATGTTTATAATTTACTGTCTAGTCATCATCACTTTTTACAATCATGATAGAAATAAATTTTAATTTAATTAAATTATAAGTTTTAGTTTTACAAAAAAAAAAATTCTATTAATTTATTTAAGTATAAAATTGAATTTCATTCGAACAATAATATTTGGAATATATTCGGGTTCATTGAACCTTTTTGTCTGTAATTTGTATACAAATTTTCTAAGATAAACTATGAGATACAAAATTACATAAGACAAAAAGGGAAAGAGATTTATTTAATCAGTGTAGAAAAAAAAAGGATTTTAAAAAATCATGAAAATCTGTCGAAAATTTGTGATAAACTTTAAATTGATGTTATTGTAAATTTTAGCAATTAACTTATGGAAATCTATCAGATAGTAAGCAATTACTATCTATCATTATCAGTCTCAAAATTAATCTTTTATAATCTATACTGAGGCGTAACACCTTCTTTTTTTTCCATTGCCAGTAGACACGTGCGTAATTAAATTATACGACACATTGGGATTAAAATTGATCCATAAAATGTCTAAAAGTTATTGAATTTCACAAACATCTTTAGGAACTTCTAATTTTTTTTTTTTATTTTAACTTTTTAATCAATTAATTATTTTTTTTTTCTTTTCTTAAGCAACAAATTCAAAGAAACAGAAAATTTTATTAACTTTCTATCAAAGTATAGAAAGAGTGAAAGGATATATAAATAATTATGGGTCACTCACTAATATAATTTCTTCTTTTTTTTTTTTTTTTTGTCAAACTTTATTCACTCAATAATATAACTTTATTTTTTCTTCTTTTTTCTTTTACCATTTTTTTTGGTTGTTGTTGTTGTTGTTGTTTTCTTCTTCTTTTTCTTATGTATATACGAAGTATCTTTATTATCGCCTAAAGTTTTAATAGAAAAGATACAAGTATAATTTAACCCATCTTAATAATTACATCATTTCATTTATAATTTAATTAGTTTTTGTTTATTAATTTATTTCCTTTTATTTTTTTTTTGTTTATATAGAATATATCCATTTATACACGACATACAATTTTTTTTTGGATATTATGAAACATTAAAACTTTATAATAAATTTTAAGTAAATTTTAACTAAACACAATTTGAGTACATTTTATAATATTCTATAATATTTTATAGGTAAATAGTAAATACTATTTATATAACATCACATTTTCAATAGATTATTTGCTAGAAGGTTCATATTCGTAGAGAAAATAAATTTGATTAATAATTTAATCGAATATCAACACAAATGATTAGAATTTAGGTATCAATCTGTATATATAAATATATATATATATATATAGAAAGAGAAAGAGAGAGAGAGAGAGAGATGTTTTATAAATAAAATTATATAAATTCAAATATAGTAATTTTATAGAAAAGAAAATAATATATGTGTGTGTGTGTGTATATTTGTAGATTTTCTATAGAATTTCGTCTCTATGGATTCAATTGATGCATTATTATTTGGTTACAATGAATATATATTTATATTATATAACAAAAAAAAAATATCTATCTAAATCTGTAGCAACATTCAAACTCAAACTTAAATTTAACACATACACACCTACACACACACACACACAGACACATAAAAGGAAGAAAAGAAATAAATTTAAAAGATGACGACTGACT
Source organism: Pedicia rivosa (assembly GCA_963082725.1). Taxonomy (NCBI): domain Eukaryota; kingdom Metazoa; phylum Arthropoda; class Insecta; order Diptera; family Pediciidae; genus Pedicia; species Pedicia rivosa. The sequence continues at coordinate 12,250,218 of OY720151.1, read as the reverse complement.
GTGTTAGATGGTGTTTATTTTTACCATTCCTGTAAGTACCTATCCAACAATCATTTTAAATCCAGTGACGTATAAATTGTCTTTAATTTAAAATAATTTCTTTATTTTGATTAATTGAATGTAATCACTTCTAATAAATATCCCCTAAAGAAATTATTTTAATTCCCTAAACGACGCTACTGAAGTTGAAGTTCAATTCAATGAATGCAGACATTTAAATGATGTCTCAACAAAAAAATACAAATATATATATATATATATATATATTTTTACACAAAGCACAATAAATAAATTGAAATTTGTATTTAAAAATTTAAGAAAAGAAGATGAGACAGACGAGACGAGTCACAAATAAGCATAATTTGTAAAAAAAAAAAATCTTATTAGAATATAACCGTAGGATGAAATTTTTTAAACACATTAAGTAAATATTTATAAGACAATTATTCTTATTGTTGTCAATATTTGTACGAAAATTGACAATATCTACCTAATTGCCCTTAATTTTTTATAAACTCAAAAATAAATGTGTGAAATTAGGTCAAAGAATCCAATAATAAATTCTTGTCTTCTTTCTAACTTTGTTCATGGAATGATGACAAATCATAATCACAGAGATTTTAAAAGAAAATATTCAATCGTAACAACTTGATAATTTTGTACCATTTAAATTTGACTGAATTAAAGAAAAAAAAAACGAAACATCATCAATAATATTTATTGTTTAACCTTTTAATACTTTATTAATACTGATGATGCTGACAAAACACGTTTCTCTATTTTCATTTTATAAAAGATATAAGAATTTTTTTTTTCTCTCTGATATTTTACTTCTTCTTATATATTTTCTCTTGTACATAAATATCTATGTATGTAGTTAGGTATATATGTATGTTATGTATATAAAGATGAACATTTATATACTAAAAGTAATTGGTAAGTTCCAATTTTCTATATCTATAACGTCTTTTCTATATCCCATCATATACAACAAACCCCCACACTATAGCAATTTTCTTCTTCCTTCTTTCTTTCTTTCTCTCTTTTCTTACTTTTTCTTTATTTTTTTTTCTTTTTTTTTAAGGGTCGTAACGTAAGTTTGAATGTCCAACCAATTTATTTTATTGATGTTTAGTTATCTTATATAACCTTTGGTATCAGTTCAGGCAAACACAGTAAAATATTTTTTTCATTTTTCTGTTCGTTCTCTTCTTCTTCTTCTTCTTCTTTTTTTCATATAAAAAAAAATACAATGTTTTCTCCTTTTGGTCAAAATTCAGGACTCAAAATGGAAAAAAAAATTGTTTTGAATTGAAAAAGAAAATACACAAACAAAAAACAAAAAAACAAAAAAAAAAGGCAGAAACAAGAACAACAAAAAAATAATATATAAAGCTGAGATGTCAATTCAAATTGAATACTTTTTTATTTCTATTTTATATTCGATGATTTGTTTTGGGTTGTGTCAGACTTTTTTTCTTGTTGTTGCTGTTGTTGTTTTTTATTTGATCATTTTATTAATATTTTATTTGGATATTTTCACAAACAAACAAAAAAAAACAAATATTTGTTTTGACCAGACCCAACAAAAGTTGATTTAAATTGAATCAAACGCATACCCAGAAAACCAATATTTCCAATATTCTCAATTTTTGATTGAAATATTTTTGATTTGTTTCTCTATACTTTGTCTCCTTTATTTGATCAATTTAAATATATTCCATTGTATGTAAATTGTCTGTAATAATATCAAACAAAAATATAATTTAAAATAAATTCAAAATATAAATAAAATGATATAAATTGAAAAATTAAAGCTTCTAAAAAAAAAAGCCCACACTTACTTATCTACTTATAATTACTGCATTCAAACATAAAATAAATATTGAAAATTAATTCGAGATGTAATAATAAAGGGGTAAAGTTTTAAAATAATTTCAAAACTCTTTAAAAATCTTTATAAAATTTGTGTGTGTATGTGTGTGTGTGTTCGGGTATTTATTTAAATATAAATCATTACAAATTTAACATAATTTAAAAGAAGAATAAGAAGAAGAGGAAGTAGAAAAAGAAGTAGTAGAAGAAGAAGAAGAAGAAGGTTATAAAGAAGAAATCATAATTAACTTTTTACCCTCTAATTTAAAATTCATAAATTATATTAAAATAATATCATTTTACCTTTGAAGTTGAAGTCAGACAGAAAAATATGTACATAAAGAAATATTGTTGAAAATTTTAACAAAAGAATATTTAAATTAGAAATAATAATAATAATAATCATCATCATCATCATCATTTTTATTGTCGCCGTCTTGTACTTTATTGTTGTATTAAAATTATATTGAAGACAATATTATTATTATATTTTTTTTTTTCTACAAAAGGGCCAAATTAGTTTTTGTTTAAATCGAATCATTTAAATATTCAAAATAATAAGCTTTTTATTTAAATTATCTCCATTTTTTTCTCATTCTTTCTATACGAATTTTTACAAGGAACTTATTTTCACAAAGAGGGACAATATTTTTTTTCTGTTTTCTTTTACCTTTTGTGCTTAGAGATTTTAATAATTCAATATTTTTTTGTTAGTTGCTTTCTTTTCTTTTATCTTTTATATCAGATATTAAGAAACGCAAACAGATTCTGTATAAGAGACAGATTTTCTTTAATTTTGCTTTTTTCTTTCTGCACGAAAGAAAACGCGCAAAGAAATACAGAATCTTTTATTGTAGACAATAGAGATTTTCTTTTATATTTATGACCCATAGATATGATATGTGAATGTTCACACATAAGTAATCCATGTTGTGCTTTTATATATTGTCGACGAGGCGACAAAAAATAAGACGAAGAAATTGAAGAAGAACGAAAAAAAAAAGCACATTCATACATCTTCGTCCACAAATTTTACTTTTGTCACCTTGTTTGTTTAAGATTCCAATCCAAGTAGGAAACATATATAAGACGGAACAAATACACAAATATATATTTATACAAGACAAAACATACACACACACACACACACACACACACAAACATACATCTTTAAAGATACAAATATATTGTAACAACAACAACAACAACAAGAACAGCATCATCGAAGAAAAAAAAAGCATACATCATTTTCTATGATAAGATTATTGCCTTTTCAATAAAACTGATCACGTTTTTGTTGATAAATTATTTTTGTGGTTGAGTGAATGTATCAGTAAATTGAATAATAAGACCCAAAGAAAGAAAAAAAACTGAAGATACACACACACATAAACAAAAAATACATAACATAAAACAGAAAAAACTAAAAAAAAAAAAAAAAAGTAAGAAGAAAAATGAAAATGAAGATAAAATTCAATGTCTTAAAATTGTGTCCGCCATTCTACATTTTCTTTTATAAATTTCTATTCAAGAATAAAAAAGAAGAAAAAAAAAACAACATCAAAAATTAAAGTTTAGTTTTTTTGTTCCTTTTCGTTCTATTTTTGTTTATTTTTTTTTTTCTTTTCTTTTCTTTTCATCTTTTTAACCCATCACCGCACACAACCTCACACCATAATATTATTACCATCGTGATTTGATTTATTTCAACTCATTCATTAAAATATTAAGAAGAAAATCTTAGAAAACAAATGACAAACGATTAAATTAATACCATGGAGTACTTATATACAATTACAAGATGAAGAAGAAGAAGAAGAAGATAAAGAAAAAAAAATAAATAAAAAAGAATGGAAAATACAAAAAAAAAAAAAAAAAAAAAAAAAAAAAAAAAAAAAAAAAAAAAAAAAAAAAAAAAAAAAATACCGACCAAGGTGGCAACATGGCAACATGCTGACGTTTGGAGCGGGAGGTACCGAGTTCGAATCTCGACCGAGGCGGGATGGAATTTTTCATTCGGCTAATTATGTACTAAACATACATAAAGTAGTGGGCAATGATTAATAACATCTATGACCCTCCGGCCGGTGTGCAGGATAAGGTTTTAACCGAACGATTCTTCTTAGGAAATCTGCATGTTTTCCTAAGAGCTGGCAATGCGCCGAATCGAATTAAAAATGCATGTGCAGATGCTAGGTGGTTCAGAACCCACCTCAAAAATAGTAGGTCTCCTAGTTACTAATAACCTTAGTCGTTGATGTACTAGGTTAATAAAAAATTGAAATACAAATACAAACAACATACAAAAAAAAAATGAACGAACGAAAGAAACGGAAATTTATTGTGAAAAATTGATGACAAAGTAGATGTAATTTAATGAAATTGACGATATTATTTGTCTTTCCGGGGGATGTGCGGAATGTAATAGCTGAAGAATAAGACGAAAATAATTTAAGGATGAAGGCGATTTTCATTTTTTGTTTTGTTTTTTTTATTCTGTTGTTATTGTTTCTGTTTCTGTTTCTGTTTGTTTGTTGTTTTTTTTTTCTGATGATGAAAGAGAAGAGTCCCAACTGGGATCAGTTTGATTTTCTTATTTAGATGAAAAAAAAAAATGTAGAAAGAAATTGTTTCGATAAAGAAAACAAATTAAATTAGATAAAAATGATCAACAGGATAATCTTAACTTGTCTTATGTTGGATTATTGCTCTGTCATTCTAATAACCGTTTTCATCAAACAAACAACAACAACAACAAAATTCTATTTCAATAATATAAGAGAGTTTTCTTCTTCTGAAAGTCTCTACTTCCTGTTCGTCTTTTTTTTTCTATACTGTATTTTATTTTGATGAAATCTTCTGCTACTTCCTCTTCTTGAATTTATACTTCCTCTCCTTGACCATCACTCTTTATTTATTTTTCTAATTTGATCTTCTTTTGCTTTCATTTTGTCTTATTTCCCTTTTTTTTCCTTTGTTTTCTTGTTGTTGTCTTATTTTGTGTGTGTCTGTGTTTTTTTTTTTTTTTGGTTTTTTGTTTTTTGTTTTATTGTGGATTTTATGAGCGTATTTTTGCTTCATCTTCTTCTTACCTCTTATGTGTGTGTGTGTGTGTGTGTTTGTGTTTTTTTTTCTGATTACATTCCAAAAGATATGTGTGAAATTTCAATGGGAAAAGGATAAATTAAGGATTTTTTACCTGCCACAAAGTAAGAGAAAATAAATAAAAAAGAAAAACAAGAAAAATTCCTTTTCTTTTCTTTTTTTTTTTTTGGATAAAAAGAATTTTGTTCTTTTATTATTTTTCTCTCTCTACTTTTTCTACTTTTCATTTTCATTATTTTTATTTTATTTCAATTTTCTTTCAGTTTTCTTAGAATAAAAAAAAATAAAGAAAGAAAAACAAATAAATCTTATTTTTGTTAACTTAAGCAGATCAAATGTCAAAATATTTTTCTTTTTCTATTTCATTCACTTTCACCTGTTCTCTCTGTTCTACTTGCTGTACCATTTTTAACATATAAGCCGAAATCGACTAGTAGGTTTTATTTTTTTCCTTTATACATATACATATATTTAGGTCTAAAAAAAATATACTGGAAAGGTATGCAAGACGCAAGACATGATATTAAGATTCTTCTGATGTCAGGTAAGGAGGAGGATGTTTTATTATAAACAGCACCATATTTTTATTTTATTTTATTTTTACTTTTATATATCTTTTTTTTTTTTTTGTATTCTCCCACACTCTCTCTCTCTGTCTTTCTATCTCTCTGTTCTCTTTCACTGTTCCTTTAAGATCAGATCAATAATCTAACTCCCAAATGTAAGAAGGAAAATGAAAAAAAAAAGAAAAAAATACGAAAAAAACGAAAGAAAGAAAAAAATTGTATAAAGTTAAGATATATGTTAGCATCGAGGTACAATAACAATCTTCTTGCAAATATATCTATATAAGAAAATTTCTTTTTTACACATGCACACACACACACACACACATATATACAAATACATACATATACACACATCGTATATTATGTGTACCTTTATAACGTTAAGAATGCAAACATGAATTTTATTCTGATCACATAAGGGGTTTTGTGTATAAACCTTACCTATCCCAGATAAGAAATCAGTATCTAAGAATGTCGAAGAGTCCTTGTGAATATTTCTTCTACTTCTTCTTCTTCTTTTCATTTTCACATTTTTTTTTTTTCTTTCTGTATCTGACTGAAGTATTTTATTTATCTATAGACTTTTTTTTCTGACTCTCTCACTTCATTCTGATTGGAAACTATTCTGTTCTTTATTATTGTGTTATTTTATTATTTGAGTAATGTATTTATTTGAAACGAATTTTTATGATTTGCCCATCTAACAAAATATGTTTTTTTTTTGTATTTCAAAATATGTACAAAATTTCGTTAAATTTTTGACAAAAAAAAAAAAAAAACAAAACAAAAAATAAATAAATCAAAAAATTAATTTTCCCATAGTTTTTGTTGGGGATAAATCAGATTAGATGGTTGTAAAATTCATCTGTTACTTAAAATTTCAAAAAGCACATTAATTATCCTTAATTCAATCAATCACAACTAAATTTCTCTTGTACAAAATAATATTTCCTTATTCTGTAAAATTTCACTTTTATAATTTAGAAGTTTATTGTGGCCAATTTTATTTAGTTCTGATTAAGAATTTTTTACGAATTCAAAATAAATCTAATTAAATTATTAATTAAAAATAATTTTTTTAATTATTTTGTTAAATCTAAAAACTAAAAAAAGTCAGAAAGAAATTGTATAAATTAATAAGAAATTTGTCCTGTATAAAATTGTCTCTGATTTTATTATCCAAAAGTATATAAATTGACCTACTTTCATATTGGTCATCTTGATCGTTATCCTTCTTTTTGTTTTTAAAATTTAAATTTTTGTCGATTATTTAAGGAAAGAGGGACAACAAAAAAAAAATCGAAAACTATGCAAAAGAAATTCAATGACTCAAGAGTCCAAACTATTTTTATTCAGACTACATTTATTTTTTTTTTTTATTTTTTTTTTTACAGGATATATTTTCTGTACGACAATTTCTTCTACTTCTTCCACTTCTTATATTCTTTTGAATAAATTATAATCTCAAGAGATATAAAGAATATTGACTTATATCCATATATTTCTTCTTCTTTTTTTCTTGACAATAACGTAACGAATATGTTTCTTTATCTGAATAAATTTTCAAAGTTTTCTTTTTTTTTTCCTTTTCGTCTTTCCGTTTTTTTTTTTTTGATCTAAATAAAAATATAAAAAATATTTTTTCATCCACAGGTTTTTCTTCTTATTCTTATTCTTCTTTCTTTCTGTCTCTATCATTTATACAACAAAACAAAATAAATATATTTTATATATTCTTATTATCTCTCAGTGGAAATAAATATGAATATAAATGAGTTAAGAAGATTGACTTAATAAGCTTCTCACTCACTATCACATGAGTTCTTGTTTTTTTTTTTATTCTTTCAATTTATATTTTATAGGTAACGTCTCGCAAAAGGTAAAAAAAAAAACAAAATAAAACAATGGTGAACAATATCACACGGTATATAGATGAACACTCAAAGTATTATAATTTCTTTCTTATGTTTTTATATAAAACAAAAATATAACCATACACAAAATCAACATTCTTTGTCTTAATCTTGTTGTCTCTTTATTAAACTGAATATCTCCATATACAAAAAGCCCTTGATATGGGTTTTTATTCTTAAGAAAATATTAGATAAGTAAAAGCACCCTAACACACGCACACACGCGCACTCACACACACAGACAGAATAATAATATGCGACAAAAAATAATATAATAATAATAATTTGCATAAAAGCTGCGGTTATTTTTAAATTGGCTAAATATATATTTTATTAGATTTAATATTTTCGGGTTTCATATTTGAGGTTTTCTTCTTTCTATTTTTTGTTTTTTTTTTTTTTTTTTCAGCAAACACAAAATCACAAAAACATTATGAAATGAATCCATTAACGAAAAAAAAAAATTATATATATAACTTTCCATACACACACAGCAACACACACACAAACACATATATACAGTCATGTATACATATATGTGGGATATATGTACAAGGATATTATTCAGGGAACATTAAAAAGGTTTTCGTAAATTAATGAGATTTTCTTTAATTATCATTTTTTTTTTCTTCTTCTTCTTCTTCTTCTTCTTCCTTTTCATTATAATAATATATAAAGCATTAAATAGAGTGAAAGAGAGAGAGAGAGAGGCCGTGAGACTTAGCAAATTATCTCATAAATATATATAACTTAGGATTTGTAAAATACCACCCCCTTAAACACCCATGCAACTCTAAACACACACACACACACACATACACACAGATACAGACTCATATATATATAAATTGTCAGAGCAATATGTTTCTTTAAAATTGTATTAATATGTTGTTTTTTTTGTTGTTGTGTGGGTTCGCTTTAAATTCTATAATTTCTTGAATTTGTTTGTAAATTCAAATTTATCACCAAAAGAAATTAAAATGACAGCATTTTTTATACTTACTTTTTTTTTTATATTTTCATCTGGAAAATGTTTTAACTTTTATGGATGAATGAATCAAGTATTTATTAACAAAAATAAGGATATAAGACTTTTGGTAAATTGAATGTCAAGTAAAGTTAAAAATTGAAGATTGGCAGAAAACATGTTAAGTGAAACGTAACTTGAGTTTTTCCATTTTTTTTTTTCCTATTTTTTTTTTTTTTTTTTCATTACTAGAAAAATCCCATTCTAACCAAACAATCAAATAACCCCATTTTGAACGCCAATCCCGACCAAGCCACAAATTCGATTACTTTCAAAAGGACAAATAGAAACTTTTTTTTAAAAAATAAAACTGAAATTTTTTTCGTTTTCTAAAAAAAATCATTTTATTATTTTGTTGCCTTTTCATTGTTTATTCTACAAATACCTTTAAAAAATTCAGGATAAGCTTTGAGGTAAAAGATTTTTGTTTGTCTTTTTCATTTTTTTTTTCTTCTTCTTCTTCGTTTCTTTTCTTTTTCCTTTCTTTTATCTCTTTTAAGAAAATTGTTTAATTTAGATATTTTGTTTGTATCCATACATTTCGGATATTTTGGACAATGTTCAAAATTTTATTATATTTTTTTTTTCTTGTTTTTTTGCATCAATAAAATTGTAACAAAAAATTTAAGTTGAAAAAAAAATAAACAAGAAGAAATTTCTAATAAGTTTTTTTTTTTTTTTTTGATGTGTTAGAAAATAAATATTCTGTAACGAAACACAAAAATAAAATAAAATAAAATCTATAAATGGAAAATAATTCAATTTATTTTTATATGTAAAATACGTTGATAATAAATGGACAAACATTTTGAACACTTTTTGTATAAATTTCATCATATTCAAATTGAAGTAAAGTGAAATAAAAACAACAACAAACAAACAAACAAAAAAAAATTAAATTTTATCGAAACAAAAGCAAAGGGGAAAAAAAAATGAAAAAGAGAAAATTATTTCTAAGAAAAAAATTTGCTTCAAATAATTTTCATAAAAAAAAAAAAAATTTACTATCAAATAAACAGATGTTTCAAATAAAACTTTCTTTCTTTCATTTTCAATTTATGAAAATAAAGAAGATATTTTTTCACTGGTAATGAATTTTCTTTCTTTCTTTCTTTCTTCCTTTTTTTTTTGTTTGGCATTTTAGAATTTCAAGATTTTAGATTTTTTATATTTTTCTTCCCAATTTTTTTTTTTTTTTTTTGTTTCTATAAATTTCTTTTGTTGTTATTGTTCGAGATCATCATTTATTTTCTCTCTCACTCACTCTCACTCTCTCTTGTCCAATCATAAAATATTGTGAAATAGAATTTTTTAAGACAAAAGTAGAGACGAGGACTAGACAAAATATGATAAAATAAAAAATAAAAATAAAGAAGAAGAAAAAAAGTTTAACATTTTCAACAACAACAACAACAACAACAACAACAACAACAACAACAACAACAACAACAATAACAATAACAACAACAACAACAACAACAACAACAACAACAACAAATAATGTATTCCTTTCTCTGTCTCTCCATTTTTTTTTTTTTTTTATTTGTTATTAAATTGATGTTTTATGGTATAAATTCAATTAGGATAAAATGTTTACTATTATCTTTCTTTTAGTTTAATTTTCAACTATTTTTGTTTTTTCTTTTTTCGTCTATTTTCTTCATAGTTTTCAATTTTATTTGTGTGTTTTTTTTTTTTTTATTCTGTAAGTTTTTCTCTTTCTTCTACTTTCTGTTTTTTTTTTTTTTTTGTTTGTTTCTTTTCGTTTTGTTTGTTTTTGCTATTTTTATAAACGATAAAGTTTTCTCTGTTATTATTAATGTTGAAACACAAAGAAACAAAAACAAAAACAAAAACAAAAAACAAAAAACAAAATGATGATGATGAACAAGTGTAGAAGAATACTAGACATCAATAATATTTTATGTAAACAAATAATAAATTTCTGGTCGAGAAAAATAAAATAAATGTTTAATACAAATCAAAGAGTAATTTGTACAAGTAATATTTGATGATGAAGATTTAATTTTCATCATAAATGAAAGAAAAGAAAAAAGAAAACCATCATTTCTATACAGAAAAAATAAAATTCATAGAATAAAGAAATATGAAATTAATTTAGGTAAGATTAAAAGTTCGAATAGAAATTCAATTCAATAGAAGAAAAAAAACAAAGTATAAATAGATTTTGTATAGCGACGCGTGTTATTAATATTTTTATTTTTTTGTTGTGATTAATAATCTGTACAGACGTTAACACTTTTATTCTGAATCATTATTGAAAATATTTAACTTTTCTTATCGTCTAACATACTTAGTGATTATTAGTTATTAATGTTTGAATATAGAATTTATCAGAATAATTTATAGAAACTTCTTAAATTTCATTCATAACAAAAAAATGATTGAAATAATTTTCACTATATAGAATGACAAAATTCAATATTATTATTACAAATCAAGAAAAGTCCTTATGTACATTATAAAAGAACGATTGAAATTCTATAATCAAAATAATCACGTTTATCCATATTTTATGAATGTTAGATGAAATATTGTGTGATGTGAATTTAATGTGGAAAAACTGACAGAAAATTATGATTATTTTATTTGATTCATGTTTCCAATAGAAATAATTATTTTCTTCTTTTTTTTTTTTTTGACTAAAAATATCAATTCATAACTTTTAGCTTTCAATTAATACAAATCAATGAACAAATCAACTTTATACATTTACAATATTCCATATAGAAATAATAATGTACTTACATTTAACGTCATAAAATTACTTACAATTAGTATTTTCATAGATGAACTCTCTGTCACACCATTCCATTTCATTCCATTTGCTAAATTAAATTCAATAAAGGTTAAAATCACTTTTCTCTAGTTCACTTTGAATAAATTAATGACTTTGAACAAAATAATTAAAAAAATCAATTTTTTATCAAAATTGATTACAATTTAATATTTTATTAAGGGAAAATGGAAAATAATGGGGGAAAAAAGGGAAAAAAAGAAACAAACAATATTTTGATAGTTTTTATAATTTTTCTTCATTTTTCACTTTTTCTTTTTATTTTTATTGAATTAAAAATATTCATAAAGTTTTTATATAATTTTTTTTTTTCTCATAACTTTTCATAACTAATAAAAAAAAATGTAAATTTGAAACAATAAAAATATGATTAAATATTAATAAAAAAAATGGTTAAATTATAGACAAAAATAATAATCGTAAATAATTTTCTGTTTTTTTTTTTTTTCTTTTCTTTTATAATTTTTTTTTGTTTTATATTTTGTATTTCTTGAGGCAGTGTACATTTTTATCTTTCATTTATCATTTTGTCTTGTTTTTATGTTCAATTGGGAGAATTTTAATTATTTAGATAAAAATACTTTTTTTTTTTTAAAAGGACTAAATAGTTTATTTTTGTTTGTGTTTAATGAGATATGAACGAGATTTTGTGTTAAAGTGTTTTGGTTTTTTCTTTTTTCTTTCTTTCTTAATCAGGATCTATTTTTTAAACATTTATTTTTTTTTTTTTTTTGGTTGAGTAAATTACTTTATATTTGTTTTTTTTTTCTTATACTTTTGTTTTATTCTAATTTTTAATGAGGAAAAAATGTTTCACTGAATTGTATTACGAATAAAGGAAACCAAAAAAAATGATATTTCAAATGATAGAAACTTTGGACTTGTGATCGCGATTTGAATTTTCAGTTTTATTTAAAAATTTGTAAAAATTTCAAATAATCAAAATTTTGTTTTTACTTATAATTTCAATCAACAAATTTTGATAAAAAATGTGTACGTTAAGTTTGTGGCACCTTAATGTATATAAAAGTGGGACTTAGCAGCAAAATTGTATAATTTCGTACAAGTCCAAAAATTCTATTATTTTGAATGAAAAGAAAAAAATTTAATGGAAGAAATGATTGAAAATAATGGCACCGCGTGTAATAATTTTTGTGCATTTTTTCATGTGTTTGTTCTTTTTTTTTTTTGTTTTTGTTTTTATTTTTTTTTTTTATCAAAATCATAAATAAAAGGACGTCAGTGTTTTATATAATTATAATAATATTTATAATATAAATTTATATCACATTATTGTTTTTAAAACTTTCTCATTTATATTTTCAATTTTACTTCATTAATTTTTTACCAATTTTATAATTTTATAAACATTTTAAATAAACAAACGAATAATTTTCACTTTAATAATCTTAACAAATTTTCTTCTTTTTCTTTTTCTCCTCTCTTCTTTTTATACAAATTTTCTCTTTAATATATATTTTTTTTTTGTTTATAGTAAATTTTACAATTATTTTGATTTATGATTTTTCATTAATATTTTATTATTATTTTATTTTCTTTTGTTTTGTTGTATATTAATTCGATTAAATTTTGAAGATGATTTTTTTTTATACAAAGATGACACATCAATAAATTTGATTGAATTTTAGGACCACTTTCATACATGTATAGTATATTCTTGACGTTCTTGCTCCTTTTTCTCTTGATATCTTTGAGGCGGTTGAAATTTTGTATAACCAAAAGAAACAAAAAAAAAAAGATATTTCGAAAAAGAAAGTAGAAAACTTACCTAGCTAACAGTGAGGTCAACTCTTCCCTTTCGGCTTTTTGTAAACTACTTTCCATAACACGTTGGACTTCCAAATCTAATGCACGTTCCCTGTCACATTCGGCTTCACTAAATTCTCTAGAATCAGTAAAACCATTTGGTGGTTTAAAACTAATACCAGTCTCTACATTAACCTCACTGTCGGAGCTGCTTTATAAAGAAAATAATACATTTTCAATTACACAGTTTTTTTTTCTAAGTTGAGCACAAAAATTTAATTTTTAAAAATATTTCTAAAAAAATGAATTAATTCAAGTGAACTAAAAATCATGTACTACCATTTATATATGAAAAAAGAATTTCACTTTACACTTTTTTATGATTACAAATCTTAAAATATTTTTAAGAAATGTATGAAACTATCACTATTTTCGGGTTTTGGTACCTGAACTACCTGTTGTTACTACCAGGACGGAGCATATCCATAGATTGGCTTTCTCTTGTTTTTCCCTGCTGTCTTGAACGCGATCTCATTTCAGCAGTGATATGTCTAGGTGTATTAGTCCGTCTCTCAAGAACCGGAGAATTTTCATTATTCGATTCTGTACTTGAGTCTGGACGAAAAATATCTGATAAATTAAATAATAACAAAAATAATTTTATGTAAATGAATAATGAGCAACCAAAGTAAATTCAAATATTACCTCTAGAGGACTTAATTGGTATTCGATAAGTGGGAGCATTTGAGAATTCATTTGTTGGACTTGCACTTGTGTCCGATTCAGAATCTTGATGATTTTGGGCAACGGATTTAGTTTTATTTCTATTCACTAATCTAGTATCATAACTACTATCACGATTGTTTTTAATTTTATGAGATTGTAACTGGGAACTACCGGCAACCGCAGTTAATGACTTATTTAATGTTGAATCATCTAATGGAAAAAGTGTTTCTATTGGCAAGATTTTAATAATTATATCTAATTCTACTTACCATCTGTATTATAATATCTTTGTTTATGCCAACTGGATTTTCCTTTAACATGCCCAAATGCTGGATATGCTGTTGAATTTAAATTCTCACCATCAGGATGACCAAAAGTTTTAAATTGTACTGTATAATCTAAAGTGGATGTAGTTACACCTCTCGTTGGTGTTTTAGTATTACCTGGTAATGCACCAGTTCGTCCTCCAGTTACACTAAATGTTGCATATGGTGATATTTCGTACATTTCTGAATCATTCCCTTTATCTACAGTTTTTACGGGTGATGCACTATAGACTTGTTGATTACGTCTATCACGATCATCTTTTATTTCACTTGAAATTACACGCGATTCATATTCATCTGCGATTGGACCACATAATGCACCCTTATGTTTTAATATGAACAGACTATTTAAAGTGTAAAATATAAATTATTATTTATGTAATGATAAATGTAAATTCAGAACGTACATTAAAACAATTCCTATAACTATTATAATGCCAACAATAATTGATGATAACCAACCGGCACCATCAGCCATTATGACGACATCATGTGAAAGCTCATTTTCTGATGGAAATACTTCGGGAGGCGGTATCAATTCTATTAAATAAAGTAATTATTATGATATTTGTTTAACGTTAAGTGGAAATATATTGTTGTTTCACCTCCATCAATTCTTGTAGTAGCAAAATTATATTGTGCTGTTGTTTTTCCGGCATCATTAGAAGCCGATATTTTTAATTGATACCAAGTAGCTGATTGGAAATCACAAAAAATTATGTTATCACTTGTATCTTCATTACTTGCTGTATGTGATGACACCATTGTCCAACGAACTTCACCTGAATTTTATTTTCCGTAAATTACAGAAAATTCCATACAATAAATATAACAATGAAAATGATTATGTTACCCAAAGCACGATGTTCTATTGAGAAATGTGATATTGAACAGCCACCATTCCCCCATACCGAAAGTTGAAGTCTTAAACATGTTGCGTTTGTCATTATGAATTCCTTTTCATCAGGTATTTGTGGTGCTATAACACACACATAAAAAAAGCACTCAATAAATACAATACCAAAATCAATATTCAAACTAAATTACTTTTTCCTTTTGTGCCAACAACAATTTCTTCACATGGTTGGCCCTCACCAACTTTATTATGGGCCGACATTTTAATAATATATTGTGTGCCACATTTTAATCCAGATACCGTGTACGCATTTTGTTCCGATGTCAAATCAATACGTTGAAAACTGTTACCGTTTGTACGATATGCCAATGTATAACCCTTTTTATTTTTTTTTATGAAAAGATGGAAAATAAAAAAAGGAAATCGATTTAGATTTTTGAATTTTGATTTGACTTTTTATTACACATTTTCATACCTCAATAGGTGCTCCACCATCTTCAGGACTATCCCAACTCAATCTAATACTGTCAGTTGTCGCGTATTGTACTGTAACTTGTGGTGAGTTTGGTGATTCCATAGCCAAAACAGTATATACGATCTTATCATCACCAAAAAGGTTTGTCGCTGTACAGGTGTAATTTCCCGATAAACTGGATTGAACACTGTAAATCTTCAAATTTCCATCAGATGTCACTTCGTAAAATTTACTAAATGTTACAGTACGATCTCTCGTTTCCCAAATAGCACGTGGTGTTGGATTACCCACGGCCACACATTCAAGAACTAACAGACTACCAACTGCTTTTTTAATAACTTGTGAGAAAGAGGCAATACGTGCAGGAGCTGTTACACAAAACAAGTAATTAAGGTTCTGTAAGAATCGTAATAACAATTATAGAAAACTGGTACCTCGATTATTTGTTGTCTGTGTAATCATTGGAGTGGGTTCACCTTCACCGATCGCAGTTGAAGCTGATACCCAAAATTCATACAATTGTGTTTCACTCAAACCACGTGCTTCAAACATAACCGGATTACCATATTCGTCGACCCTTACAATGTGCGCTTAAATTTAGACAGTAAAATGACGTTTTATATAGGTAAGCATAATATAATTAATTATTATCATAATCTTATTACTTTTAGGTTGTCCTTTACGTCCCATCTCACGGCTATATACAGTATAGTGAGTTATAATACCATTTCTGTGTAGGGGAGATATCCAAGACACCAAAATTGAATCAGAAGTTAAAGCTGATGCTTTAACATTTACAGGAGCATCGGGTACTGAATGAAAAAATATTTACGTAAAAATAATTTCTTTAAAAAAACTTTAATCAGATATTCTCATACCGTCTTCTTCAGTAGCGCAATAAATTGGATTACTCGATACTCCATCACCGAATGATGTGTATGCTAATACACGCATTGAATAGTTTGTTGCTTTATATAAAGCATGTAAGTGTGTTTCAATATTTGATGTTCTCTTTACTTCATTTGAAGACGCGAATTCCACTACAAAATTACGTTTTTTGTTTAAATAATTGCTTTATTTTTTGTCAAAACTAATAATTTCTTACATTCACTCATCGGATTAATTAACGGACGATAAAGTATTTTATATCCTTGTATAATACCTCCATGAAATGGTAAGGGTGGCTCTTGCCACGATATTTTAACACTTTGAGAAGATAAAGGGGAGCAACTAACATTTTGTGGTGGAGCTTCGGGAACTTTTTTAAAAAGAATAATAATAAATTTTTGCTACATTTAACTCATTTTTCTTTCATATAAACCTCCTTCCATTGTTGTTCCAATAAATGCTGAACTCCAAGGACCTGGAGCAAACCCATTAAATGCACGTACTGCTAATGCGTATCTTGTATATTTTCTTAAATTAGATACAGTCGCTTTTGTCGTTGCCCAACCATGAACAGTTATTGTTTTACTTGTTGTATTGGGTGTGACATAATTTATGTTTTGTTTCTCCTCAGAACAATTGACAATATAACCAAGTAATTCACCATTCCATGTATCACGTGGGGGAACCTTGTTTGTTTATTTATTATTTTGTTACATTTAATGCGAAATAAATAATCAAAAACAATAATAACTTACATGCCAAGAAATGATTAACTGTCCCGTACCTCCAGTTTGTACTTGAATATTATGTGGCGCCTCCATCGGAGCTTCTTCTTGCGTTTTAATCACAACTGGATCAGTAAATGAACTTTTCTCGATTTCATTCACTGCTAACATTCTCATTAAATACGTTGTTGAAGGGTGTAATCCAGCAACAATAGCCTGTTCACGTGGATCACCATCAACATTTTTTGTTACACTAATTGTTGGCAATGTCACATTAACAGTATATTGACTTGACCAGTCTCCGTCTGGTGATGATATTACTGTTTGTGCATTTAGATATTTTAATGGTTGATACTGGACAAGATAACTTAAAACAGGAGAATTGCCATCAAATGGTCGTCTCCATGACAATCTCACTGTACGACTCCCTACCTCTACCACTTCTACATTAGATGGCACGTCTGGTCTTTCTGTTGAAAATAAATATTCATTATATATTTATTTGTAATTTATTATTTTAACCTTATCTTATAAAATCTCACCTTGCACAGCTAAATAAATAATGTGTTCACTACGTCCAAATGGATTTTCAGCAACACATTTATATTTTCCTGAATCTTGGCGATCAGCTCGACTAATTGAAAGCTGTGAGTTAACACCAATTTCTGATTTTACTTCAGCAATATTTAGACGATAATTATTAAGATCGATTCTTGCATTATTATGTGACCAAATAACATTTAAGGGATCATCTCCTAATGCTAGACAACTCAATATTACTGGATCATTCCTTCGGGACGACACATTTTTCATTGCATAATCAAACCTTGCAGGCTCTAGAGAATAATTCAAATAATAATAAAAAAAACCCAAATCCATGAAAAATCAGACAAACCGTTAACATTTATGTAAATGACTTTCTTCAGACCAGAACCAATGTTATTATTCGCTTGACACATGTAGTAACCCTCATCAGAAGCGGTCGCGAAATCAACCATCAGGGAATTGTTTTTTAACGATAACAATTTAAAATCTTTTGACATTTTACCTTTGAATTATATAAAATAAAATAAAATAAAAAAAAAAACAACGAAAGAAGAGAACAGCACACAAAATTTATAATGTGACGAATAAGTTTTTATTATTATTATTATTATTATTTTTATCATTTATGTTTATGATTATATGCTGCGTATGTGTGTGTATGTATGAATTTAATTTAAGCTTTTGATATTAATAAAAATTATATTTAATTATTGTTACATACCGTTACCACGAAACCATGTAATTTTTGGTTCTGGATAACCGTCTGCTTCACAATGAATTATAATTGTATTACCTAACATTACGGCTGTATCTTTTGGTTCATAAGTCCATTGCGGTTGAACTAAAATAATGATATAAATATTTAATTATCTAAAAACTACAATAACTACTACTAATGTAACTACAATATTATTTTAAGATAATATATGACTAAGTTGATTCTTTCTATATTCTTTTATTTATAATTAAATAACATTCACCTTTAACTAATAATTCAGCTGTATAATTAACTTTAGCTGCTGAATTTGTAGCATAACATGTATATTTTCCACTATGTCGTGCTGTTATTTCTTTAAATACAAGCAATGTAAAAAATTCATCTTTCTTTTCTGTTACCTGAAAAAAAATGTATAAATAAATTATTTCTTAGTTATGTATGGGTGATTATTTTTTCTTTCTTCTGTTTTGAACAAACAATTAATATTATTAGATTATTAAATAAAATATATATTACTTGAAGACTTAATGGTATTGGTGAATCATCCTTTTTCCAACTGAAATAAACTGGCATATCACCAGATGAAACAGAACAGGTAACTTGTGCTCGACCACCTTCTGGTAAATTTTTTGGAAATAAAAATGGTTCAATTACTGGTGGACTATTAACAATTAATTGCATATCTCTGCGTGTTTCCTCTCCGGTACGACTTCTTACAATACATGTATATACACCTCCATCATGCCCTGAATCAACTTGTCCAATTTTAAGGAAACCACCATTTGATACATCCGACACAACATATCTTGAAGCTTTTTTTTATTAAGTGAAAAAAAAATTTTTTTATTAAAACGTGAAAGTAAAATAAAAAGAGTCATTTCCTACTCGTAATAATTTCCTGTCCTGAACGTTCCCAACGAATTGACTCAATTGGATAACCAGAAAATGGACAATGAATAAATAAATCACCTCCAGCGACTGCTCTGATTGGACCCGTGGCACGAATATACGGTGGTCCTTTTTAAATGAACGAAATTAAATGAATATTTTAAACTGAAGACAAAAATAGAATTCTCTCTACAGGTGAATACTTAAAATTAATATTTCATAAATTTTATTTAATTATAATTTCTATTTAAAGAAAAAATTTACAAACGTTGAAGATAATAAATTTATTACAATTTAATTAAAAATGAATCAAAAAAAAATTTTATATTCACTTTTTGCTTAAAAAGTTTTATCGTATCGATTATTTGATTCAAGAATCTTTAATCCAGTTTATAATTATTATTCCAAAAATTCGAACATTTTTTACATTAAATAAAGATTTTCAATTTCAATTTTTTAGAAAAAAAAAAAATAAAAGAAACGAACCGAACCGAAAATCTCTAAATTTTCTATTAAAATGTATTCCTTTTTTTATTTGACTTTTATCTGAATAAATTTTAAAACGTATAATTTAACGCTATTGATTTTAATTGACCCAAATTAATCCCAATTTTAACAGTCTGTCCTTTTTCTTTTTTTTCTTTTTTATCTGAATATGTGTGTATGGGTGTATGAGTATGAGTGTGTGTGTGTATGTCTATGGACATTTATTGTAGCAGATAATTATTCAAATTCATTATCAAAAAGTAAATATATAATTAATAATTAATTAAAAAGAAAAATATAATATAAAGAATGAAAGGAAAAATCAATTTAGCTAAAATCAAAGTCAGGTTAAATGTCAATAATAATTTCCGTTTGTTTCCTTTTTTAATTTGTGAAGCAGCAACAACAATTATGTCACAAAATCAAAAAGAAAAGGTAAGAAGTAAAGTGAAGTTTAACGTTTCCTTTTTCTTTTCTTCTTCTTTTTTTTCTTCTTTTTTTACAGAAAAGAAGAAAAACAAAACTTTAACCACTTAGCTGATGGTAACCTTGTAGAAGTTTCGTGTTCTGAAAACCAAATTATGTACATTGAAATAGTATATTTTAGTTTTTTTTTATTATTTTCAGTCTCAGGTAGGTCAATGAATAATATAAAATCAACAATAAAATCTCTTGCTCTCACTCTCTCTCACTCTCACTCTCTTGTCGTCGTCGTCAACAACAAAATAACTAAAATCTATTTAGATAAAAGTATTCAGGTATTCCGACAAAATCAAATCAAATCAAAATTATAATGCCAAAGAAAATATTGTAATTTTAGATTGCAATTCAAAATAAATATCCACGTAAAAATTTCCGTATTATTTTCACAGAAAATTAAAATAAAACTTTTCAGTCAATGCAATTATTATTATCATTCACAGTCACAGGGATAAAATTCATTTTATAAACAACAACGAAAAAAAAAATAAATAAAAAATGCATAACCTGAAAAATGAAAGAAGAAAAAAAAAAATAACAAAGTAAATAATATTAAAATTATTTGTACTGACAAAAAAAAACTGTTTACATGAAGACGGGAAGAAAAGAAGAAAATAAAACGAAGGGAAAAAAAAGCGTAAAATTAGATTTTCCTCTCACATAAATGATTTTCAAATGAAATGTATATTTTATTATTGTATTATACAATATTAGTATAGGGGTATGAATTGTGTATATACACGATGGAGGGGTGGAGGTGTTTTTTTTTTGTGGAGAATTTTGAAGAGATAGATGATGAGATCCCATCTGTATCTTTTTATAGACTTTTATTTTTTTTTTTATTCCAAATGAAATTAGATATTGAATTACACTTCTGTATTATATCTTATTCTTCTTCTCCTATATTGTAATATTGTAATATTTACAATTCAATAACGAATATATTTCAATAATAATATTAATTTAAAATTCAACAGAAAAAAAAAATGTACACGATTTTTTTTTCAAATACGAAAGAAAGAAAGAAAAAAAGTATAATAAAATAATCATTAATTTTAATATTTAATAATAAAAAAATATATATAAATAAATTGGTAATGATTCTGTATAATATAAATTTTGTGTCGGCATATCTATTAGATAATCCCAGGTCCTTTTATATTATCCGATAGTAAATAGGGGAATATTGGTTTTTATTGGGACACATAGAAAATTGTAAATTTGAAATTAAGATTTTATTTTAGATCAATTTTTATTTCTTTTTTATCAAGATTTAAAATAAATTTCATTCATTTAAAGATAATTTAATTTAATTTAATTGAAGTTAAAAAATATTCATGAAAGCTTTAAACTTACAGTTGTAGAAAATAATTTCAATATTTTATTTAGCTACAAAAATTATTTAAACAAAGTTAGATTTTAGTCGTCAAAAAAAAAAACTTATGAATAAAAATTTGTACCTGAGTAAAATTCTCTAATCTAATTCAATCGCAAAAAAAAATATTAGAATGCTAATTATCTGTAACCTTAATACTGCCCTTTGTTGATCCCATTAATTTATATCTGAACTTTAACCTTCTATAAAAAATAAAATATTCAATGTTGTTTGAAAATATTAATGTAAATTGTTGTACATTGGACTTAGATGTTTATAAAATGTATACTAATTATTTTACTAATTAAAATATAAAATAATAAAACATACCATAAACATTTAAACGTGCTGAATGTGATAAACTCCCAATTGTATTTGTTGCTATACATTTATAAAGTCCACCGTCATCTGTACGTACATGTGATATATTTAAATGGCTTATAACATCTCCTGAGATATCAACATATTGTCCAATTGCATAACGATGTAATGATGATACATCAATTATTGGTTGTGAATCCAATAACCATGTAAACTAATTAATAATAATAATTGATATAAAGTCACGTGAATTGTGATTATGTTTGTTCAAGTAATAATGTGAAAGAAACTTTTCAATTAAGAATAAAAAAAATGAGAAATTACCTGAGGTGGTGGTGAACCAGATGCTGAACATTTCAATGATATATGTGGACCTGGACGGACATTCTGTTCAATAAATGTATATAAAAGATCTGGAACTGTATCTGTAAAAAATATATAAATTCAGTAAATTTATTAATTGTTATTTAAATAGAATTTAATAAATTAATTTTTGTTTTTCTTTCGTATAATTTCATTTTGTCATTTTCTTATCTGATAATAGCAACACTATTTTATTTGATCATTTTTACTGGACATATGAAACGAATATTATGGTTAAACAAAAACATGACCATCCATAATCCTTTCACTATACCAATCTCTTATCTCTTTCCTTTCTTTTCTATAATTTTTTTTTTTTTTTTGCCTTTCTTTCTATTATTTTAATATCCTTTTCTTCATATATAATAAATCACAGAGTTATTATCGTCAAGAATTATTCATTAGATGACTTAAATAAAAGACATAGACGAAAGACCAAAATAATATTATATAAGTGAAAAGAAAAGCAAAAAAAAATAGCACAACAACAAGAAAAGGCAAAAGAAAAATAGAAGAAAATGCTAAAAATATAACAGAAAAGTATAAGGGGGATAATACACAATTATTAAACTCAATGTACGAGTATTAATACAAAAAAAAAGAGGAAACAAAATATAATTTCATTTTGGACAAAAATAAATCGTTAGGAAAGAAAAAAGCATACGTCAAGGTGACTATATAACGTATAACGTATATTATTTTTCTATCCCATCCTGAGGCATTAAACCAAAAACAAAAACAAGAAGAAAAAAAAAAGGAAAAAGTTCCTGAATGACATGACATGACATAAAGGATCAGAAACAAAATGATAGGAATGAGTGAGTACACAAGAAGGAAATTCAATTAGTTGCTTTTGTTTGAAATTCAATTTCTTCAATTTATTTCGCTGATAGCTAATTCAAAGGTATACGATAATTGACATAACGAACAAACAATTCGACAAGTGAATTTCAGAGTGTATATATATATAAAAATTTGTTGGAATGAAAATCTCAGTTTCCATTAACGTGAATATATAACAAAATGATATTACTGAAGTCGTTGACGATGATTACGTTAGTGTGATGATTATATTTTTAGGGGCATATTATTATCAGTAGCGTAGTTGTGAGAAAAGCAAAATATAAATATTAAATTCAATTTGAAATTCTTAACAGAAATCTTATTAGACTCTTTCTCTCTTTTTTGTCATTTTCATTTAACAAAACACAAAAATCTATCGTTAATGTAAAATTCTAATAATAAGCTATTTCTAAATTATTCTATCAAAATTCTATTAAAAATTGTATCTTTTTGGGAAAAAAAAATCCATTCTTATGAGAAAATTTAATTTTTTTTTCGTCTTCTTTTTAGTTGAAAAAAAATTGAAATTGTCTCTGATGATTTTAGATAAAGAGAAGTAAAAATATTTAATCTCATTTTAAAAGTTCATCACCGTTTAAATTACTGTTTAGAAAATGTGTGATCCTTAATTTTTCCCTCGAGATACAATTTTTTTTTTTTGTTAAACGAAAAATTCAATAATAAAACATTTTCATTCATTTTTTAAAGACATTAAATTTAATTAAAATGATATTAATCAAAAAAAAAATTACTTCAACAGAAAATTAAAACGTTATAACGAATTCTCTTCAATTAATTTACAACAAAATAATCGTAATATTGTGACGCTACTGATGTGCTACATTTACGTTTTACGCTACAATAAAAATTTTACACTCTAAAAAAAAAACAAAAAGTACGAATGTGAATTTCACAAAATTTTTTAGACGAATAAAATTAAATTAAAGTTAAAATAAAAAATAATTTTATTGTTTGTACTTAATATCAATAAAAAGAAGACAAACTAAATTAAAACTTATTCAATTTTGTCGTTTATATTAACAGCATGACTACCACCAATCTCATGCTCATTGCACTTTCATTAAATTTCGACAAAAAAAAAATCTCCTTTCATGTCTCTGCTTTATTTTCTTCTTTTTCCCTTTTTTTTTTTTTTACAGAATATTTCACACTATTTACCATTAAGGAGTAAAGTGGTCTCATTTTTTTTTTCTGTTTTTCTCTTCCCTTCCATTTTCTGTCTATCTTTCCTTATAATAATAATTCTGGTGTTGTTGTTTCTGTTTTATTTCTGTATTTATTTATTTATTTATTTTACTTCTTTTTCTTTTTTTTTTTTCTTTATTCTAAGCTTTTCTTGTGTTTTTCTTTTCTTTCATTCTTTCTTTGTGCTTCATTTCCTTTGGGAGAAAGAAAAATATTTATGATGCTAACTCAATTCAATTTTCGTTTACAACATCAAAATAAAAATGTAAGACACTTTGATATATAGTAGATAATATGTACAATGTACATAACATATCAGACATATATGTACATATATTTATACATACATACATTTAGATATATAATATATTACTTTACAAAATGATATGTACGTGCAAAGACAAAATATTCTTTCTTTTTATTTTTATTCTTAATGTTTGTTGTTGGTGTTAGTGTTGTTATTGTTGTTATTCTTGTTACTGTTTTATATTGTAGACTGTTATTTTTTTTTTTTTGTCTTTTCAAAAGCTCTTTTCTTTATTCTCTCTGTGATATGCCTCTGATATGAGAAAAAGATCGATAATGAATTATATTTTTATTTATGTATTCTTTATTACAATTTTTTCTTTTTCTTCTTCTACACTTATTATTTCTTCTTCTTCATCTTCATTTTCTTGTTGTTGTAAAAATTATTTAGGTAATGTATGTAAAAAAAAAAAGGAAAAAAGAATAAGACAGAAATTTTAATGGAATTTTACTTTAATTGGATTGGAAAAAAAATATACAGAGACAGAGAGAGAGAGAGAGAAGAAAAAAAATGATTCTTTATGATTGAAATTTGTGAGAGTAGAAAAGGAACACAACCAAATAATAATAAAAAAAAAAAAAATAGAAAGAAAAATGTAAATAAATGTGTTCGTAAAGACTCCATTAAAAATAAGGGCATTTTTTTTTTGGGTGCTCCCTTATTTTATTTTTTTTTTTTTTGTATAATTTAACAATCAACAAAACCATAAAAAAAAATTGTATAAGGAAAAAAAAAAAGAAGAAGAAAGAAAATACATTCTCGAATATATGAAGATAAGCGATGGTATACTCTTGACTTTCTACCCATAGTTCAGTTTGTTTACCGTAACAAATCAACAAAAAAAATTTTGTTGAGAGGAAAAGAAAAAAAAAAAAATAGAATGAAAATGAAAGGAAAATGAAGAATAAAATGAAAATGAAAATGAAAAAAAAAAAAATAGGAAAAATGAGGAACTCCCAGACATATCTCATTAAATTCTTCACATAAACGACTTCATGACGTCTCCCAATAAAGAATTCTTTTTTTTTTTCAGTCATTGCGAAAAGTGATTTTTTTTCCTTCTCTTCTCTTGAATACGGATAAAGGAATAAAGCAAAAAAAAAAATGTAAGAAGAAAGAAAATAAAAGAAGAAAATCTCTGAATTGAAGAAAATAGAAAATCTTATAAACCTTTCACGATTCTTGGTATTATTTATATTGAATAAAAATCTAATGCCAAAATTGAATTTCCCTAAGGCCCTCTGAAGGTATATATAGTTAAGGGAATTATTCCAATTTATAATTATAAATTACATTTATCTGATATAAATAAAAATACAAAAAAAAAACTAACAAAAGATGAAGAAGAAAGAAAAAAAAAAACGTATCGATCAATTCAAATCAAATTTTGACAACAAAATTAATGTTTTATAAAATTTGTAACAAAATTTGTTCTTTTTTTTCTTTACAAAAGAAATTTCAAAATTAAAGTTTTTTCATTTGCATTCGAATATTTATAAAGCATGAAATAAATATAGTTTCTTATGACTGAACTAATTTTTTAATATGGTGGCAGATGACACTGAACGTTATTAAAGAAAATTTATTTTAACACGAATGTATTTATTATTTTATTACAAATGTTTTATCGATAAAAGTTTCATATGAACCAAATAGGTAAAAAAACAATCAATTTTTTTAAAGGAAACGCAGAAAATGGTCTATTTGTTTTATTTAGTCAGTGCAAGTTGAATAATCCTCTTTACTAGCAGGAAATACAATAAAGGGCGGTGAAGGGTCACAAAATAATAAAAAATTTAAATCAAATTGATTCTATACCATTATAATAATTATCAATTGAAAAACAAAAATGTCTAATGATAGATTACGTTAACAACATAAATTATAAACAAAAGAAGAAACACGTATATTTAACCCAAAAAAAAATACAATTCAAATAAAAATAATTTCCTTATTTTCCATCAAACCCAAACACAAACAAAACAAAAATTATGTATAATATTCATTTTTGTCTATGTTTGTGTGTATACAGGAAATTCAATTACCTAAAGTACTTTAATTCACTTACCTCCGAGTTTAAGTTCTGCTTGTGCTTGTGCACTACTTTTTTTGTTAGTAGCAATACACTGGTATATTCCTTTATCCTCTCGTCCTATTTTATTCACTTGAAGTGATACAGGAGATAATAATTTTTTTCTATATTTTTTTTTTTTTTGTTTTAAAAGAAAATAAAGTACCTATTATTTAAGTTTCAATTTTTAATTAAACAAAAAAGAAAGAAGAAAAATAAAAAAAAATAATAAAAAACTTCATCATTATAGGAGGAGGAAATTGTTAGTGTTGTTGTTAATATCCTTTTTTTTTTGTACGTCTTTTTAGAAAAAAATAAAAATGAACTTTAACTTTTTTTCTGTTTTACCAAGATTTAATTTATTATAATTACACAAAATAAATACGGATTAGAAATTTCAATTAAATTTTAATTTAAAAAAAAAAAAATAAGTGTATGTTCAATAATTGCCACTTTAATTTAACGATCTTTCAAAATTCAATTATGGTGCAAAAAACAAAAAAAAAATAATAAGAGAAACTTTACCAAAGAAATCATTAAACTTTATAACATTTATATAGATTACAATCAATCTGTCTCTTTCAATTCAACTAAAAACTTCAACTTATATATTCACCACAAAATCCTTAACATTTTCTTTTTAAAAAAAAAAAAAACAAACGAAGGAAAATCAATTCACTTAAAATAAAATAGGCAATACTTACTTATTTAGATCTCTTATAGAATTGTCATCCATTACCGGTTTTCCATCATGAAACCATTCAACTTTACCAATTGGTGTTCCTGTTATAGAACAGTTAAATAATGCTGTACCACCAGAGTTGATTATTTGTACTTGTGGATGAATATGTACAGATAGATACGAATTTACTAATAAATGTATTTCAAGCTTTTGATCACCATATTGATTTGATACTTTACAAATCTATAAAAAACAAATTTAGAATATTGAAAATAATGTTGAACAAAATAGAAGTAATCAATTTAACAGTATAGAAATATATTATTTGAAAATTAGAAAATAAATTGAGTTTCTGTTTCATATACGATTAAAAATTTTTATTTAAACAAATGAGAATTTAAGATTAGAACCTGAGACTTCAATTTTGAAATAGAAAAGTCTTTTTGTGTAAATAAGTTCAAAGCCATTTTGGTTCTTAATTAAAATGTTGGTTAAACAATTTATCAATTTCTATAATAGATTTTTATGTACATCAATAAAATTTATATATGATTTACCCAACGTCCAGAATCACGATCATCTGCATTTTTAATTAATAATAATGATTGTGATGGTGTTATCCGTGGTGATGTTGGCACTGGATATAATGCACCAGAATCGGATACACGAAACCATCTTTAATTATAAAGTAAAAGTATAGGTTCAAATTTCGTAATATATTTTTCAAATGTACTTAATTAGTAAATAGAAAATACTAACGTAAATACTGGCAAAGGATTTCCGTGAACATTACATGGTAAATGTATTTCATTTCCTCGATCAACAGACATTTCAATTATTGGTTTCTGGGTTGTTTGTGGGGCAGTATTTGTTGAAATTTCTAGAAAATGTTTACATTGTTTAATGTTTTGTTATTTATCTTAAACTCGTTACATAAAATATTTAGATATTTGTATGCATTTGTTACATAAATAGGAAATTGGTTTTAATCTGAAAATTTTATAATTGGTTTTGTATTTCTTGGAATTATTTAATTTGTTTTGATTATTATTATTATGCTTTACAAAAAGTTAAAGCTTGAAATTTTAAAATTGAAGAACATTAAAATTCTTTTGTTAAAAATTTACCAATTATGGCGTCTCCACCTATACCCACAAATTTTCATATTATTATTATTATAGAATTATTATCTATTAATTAGTTAAACAATTTTGAGAACAAATGAAAACATTCCAAAAATATTACAAATATTTAACATATAACAAAGAAATAGAAACCTTTGTAGTATTTTCATAAATAAGACATTCCAATTGACCTAAATCATCAGACAATAATTATTGTAATTTGTAAGTCAGTTAATGTCACATTATTGTATTTAGATTATAAAACAATGTTGATGATTGGATCTGGTATTTATTATACCTTTTGTTGTCTTTTACGGTTTAAATCAAAGAAAAGTTTTTGAATTGGATTATACATCATATAGATAGATACGGCTATATCTCATCTACAAACACCCAACAAAATAAATTTTATAAAATAAATAGGGGAAAACAAAATGTACAAAGATATTTTAAAGTAAAATAATTTTCCTATATATTTTAGAATAAAATCAATGAAAAATGATAAAACTGTTTTTGTTATATAAACGGTAGTACCTTTTATTGCCAAAAATACTGGATCACTTAATTTCCGTTCACTTGTTAAAGAATTTAATGTATTGCAAAATATTTTTTGGAGTCCATCTTCTGTACGTATAGAACGGATGTAAAGGTCCCCATAACCGGATGTTACAATATATCGTCCTCCTGTCAAAAAAATATATACAGATTGAAATAAATAAAATAAATTTATAAATTATATAAAATATAAATAAATTGACTGGAAAATATAGAAAATATTTTAAACAAAAAAAAAATAAAATAAACTTAAATTCTATTGAGCAAAAGTTTATAAATTGGAGTTTTCCTTTTTTAAATGACAGGATGTTAGCTTCAACAATTTATACATATATTTTTTTTAAATAAAGTAATAGATAACAGAGTACAGAGGTAAATTTCATTTTACTTACTATGTACAATATTTCTCTAGTTAAATTGATACAACTTTATTAGGATTATAACAGAAAATATTTAGTCATCGACAGAGTCGGATCGCATACCTTTTGTTGGCAAGTAATAACACAAAATTCATTTATATAGATACAACTATTTTTCATTTTAAAAGAATATTTATCGTGTCTTTTATAGTTCAAGACCTGTCTGAATGTTATTTAAAAAAAAAATAAGCTCAAAAAATGTATTCTTCAATACTTCCGACACTTTAATCATTGTTCATATAAACCAATCATTTATTTAATGAAATTCTAAAATTTGAAATTCCATTTAATCGTTCAATAATAATTATTTTTTAAGACTTTATTTTTGTGACAAAGGATTAAATTTCATAAAAAAAACATTAGGTTTATTTAAGATGGAAACTTTTGATGGCAAAAAATAAAAGTAAAATCATCTTGTAATCTGCCATTTTCCAATTTCCCGAGTTTTAAAAATAAAAAAAAAATTGATCAACAATTTTTGGTTAGAAAACTCAAAATTTTCTAAGAAAATGTTCGTTGTAAATATATAAGTTATACTGGTTTACGTATTATTATCATTTCCTTTTTGTATTAATAATGAATAATAAATAAATGTAAGTAATAATTAATTTTTCCAAAATTGTTTAACTTTTAATATTCAAGAAACTTTCTAAAGAATAAAAACCACAAGAAAATATAAAATAAAAAAAATTAATTTTTAAATACGGAGAAGTAAAGGAGTAAAGTAAGAGAAGATTAATAATTAATTATTAAATAATATGAAAATTGATTGATTAGTAGAATATAATAAAGTGTATCCATTTCAAGTAATCAATTTAATATCTTACTATCTATGGTAGATATGTAGATAAAATTAATTAAACGATAAATGGTTACTTCAATTAAATTAATTACATCCTTTTGTAAATGCAGTTATTTGATGCGTACGATTATTCATAAAGATTATCTAATTTTAATAGAAGATTTTGACTTCAATATAATATACAATATGTTTAATCCTATCCCTATATTCTTGTGCATATAAATACATAATATAAATTTGCTTTTAATATATAAATATCCAAGTATTATGTATAATATATGATTGATTATATGTATTGAGAAAAGTATATGGTATGAGCTTTAAGCTTGAGCCACAATAACTCATCATGTAACAGGATGTACGATACATTTGACCTATTAAATGACGTAATTCAACTGGGAGGATATTCTGGACAAACGGATAAAATATTAGAAACATCATGTGTATGTGTTTGTGTGTGTGTGAATGCGTGTATGCTTTAATGTGTATGCGTATTTTTATTTGATGACTTACATTATGTATAATGTAATATTGACCAGGGTTGTACGACAAACAAATATTTGAATATTTTATAAAGTCAATTCTAAACTTTGTGAATGTTAATAATATATAATTACTTTGCACACAAATCGATATTTTTGTTAAAACAAAAATAAGTTAATTCTCTCAGAAAAAAAATAAAGCCTTTATATTAAAATTCTAATACAACCCTAACCCTTGTCTTCCATAAAATATATAACTTATTAAATTGGGATCGACCTTTTGATGTACATTAAAGATTATATTTTTGAAACCAATTGACTATAAATGCTTTACTTCCATCACTCTATCTCTATTCAATATGACAACAGAATAGAAAAAATAAAAATATTAGATGTGAAATATAATATTGTGGTTTAATTTATTAAGAGAACAAGAATGAAAAAAATAAGGAAGAACAATAATGGAAATGAAAATTATTTTATTTACTTAACTCCTTTCATATTAATATTATTATATTTCAATACTAATCAATTGAGATGATAACAAACAATATATTACGTTATTAATTTATATTGAACGCGAAAGGGTTTGGTCACAAAATACCACACTTATATAACATATAAAATGATCAATATCAAATATATCTTATATAAACGTATATACTTAGAAATGGGCTATATTATGTGTCCAACAATTTCAATTCTATCCCTTGTGTCCATACACAATGCAATAGAATATAGGATAGGTGAATATATCCATACATATATATATTTAGCCTTACGTCACGATACATATATTTTCAAACAATACAAATACTATAAACTTTATCCTTATGGGAAGAGTGAAACAAATATAGGTATTTATTATAGTATTTTCACTGTATAAAAGTATCTATTTATTTATATATTTATGTAAGAACAAAAAGCTTTCTGTATTACACTGTCACAGTTTTTCTTTTTTTCTTCGAATATATAAATTTTTTAGTTTTATGTAAGGAATATTCTTTTTTGAATCAGTAGAAAATAAAACTTATTATCCCAAAAAGTATTTGGAAATGTCTAAAGTTTTAGAGAAAATTTTATAAATGTCACAAAAACTATTCTATACAAAAATTAGATAGTTGATCTACTTATTGTTACTTTATAATTAGTTTTAATTAAAATATTTCTATTCGGGCGAGTAACAGAAATTATTTTTGATGTAACGGTCAACGGTTACGTTGTAAACCGAGGCACAGATCTAGTTTATTTTCAAACAAAATTTAAATAGTTTTAAAATCACAAACTGTAAACAAATAAAAATTCATCATTGGACAGCAAGTTTGAAACGCAAAAAAAAAAAAACAAAATTCCCAAATGCATAAAAAACCTAAACCCTAAAGACAAACTTTTCTTTTTTTATTTTTCTTTTTATTGCAAATATCGTCAAACATATCCTAACTCTCATTTGATTACATTAAAATAAGATTTGAATTTTATTCCAACTCAAATGTTTTCTCTTTATTTTTATCTTATATTGAAATGTATCATTTTAAATTAGTTTGATTTGATTTGATTTTATTTAAAAATGACACACATAAAAAGAAAACACAAAAATTTATGTAAAAGAATAAGAAAACTTTTCCGTCATCATCAACTAACAAATATAACTATAATATTTAGGGTTAAGATCCTTTTCGATCTATTTATGAATTTTTAAGCTCTTGTGGGATTTCTCTTTTATAATAATTTTATTAGAAAAATAAATGAGAAAGTGAAAAGATGATGATAAAAAGGACGATGAAGAAATAAATAAATAAAGAAAAAATAAAAAAAGATTTAATTTAAAGGTTTTAAACATTTGTAGAGAAAGAAAAAAAAAACAAAACAAAAAATTGTTTCGTGTTTGTTATGATGATAACCAACTAAATACCACATATCTACAGTATATTTATAAAACAGTGATGTAGAGAGATTAAAAATCTGTGTTTCAGTATTTCAAATTAAGGATTATTACTCCATAAAGTTCCTATAGTAAATGAAATTAAATTCTTGATAAATTTGCAATTTTCTCAATAATTTCGCTATTATATTATAAATTATTTGAATTTGATTTTACTTCAATTTACAACACTTTAATTTCTACTGTTTGCGTAATTCACCTTCAAAAAATAAGATAATATTCTGAAGATACACCACTGTTATTTAACCCAAAACACCTCTATCCTTTGTATGCCTTAAAATGCCTTTAAGGGATAAGATCCTTTTCTCTTATTATATTTGCATTAATCTCTTCTATGATGTTTTATCAAAATTGTTTTGTTTATATCTGATTGTGTAGAAATATATTATTATTATGTATTTATAATGGATGTGTGTGTGTGTGTGTGGGTGTGTTTGTTACTTTTTTTTTGTTTTTTTTTTTTTTTAATTCTTGTTTGTAGGAATATTATAAACCTAATTGAATATTCATATAATATTATATTGTTTAATTTGTTTATTAATTTAATGATTGATGTTTATTTATATTAAAACAAATAGAAAATTATTGGACTAGAATATTTTCTATAAATTTAATTAAGGTTTATTTTAATATTTATTTAATTTCTATTTGTTGTGTGTGTGTGTATGTGTGTTTCCGTTTATATTTGTCTGTGACTATATATAATAATATATGCAACTACAAAGTGACAATTATTTTATATCTAATGGAACAGAAATTTATACGTATAGACACATATATACATATATACATACATACATATAAACATACACACACTTTTACAAATTTATGTATATTGGCATTTATTTATTGATGTATAATTTATCGTGTAGCTTAGCCAAGAGTAAATTATTCCCTATACGCATATATCTATAGAAATTGGGGTAACATGAAATTGGGTTGGAAAATTTTGTTGGAATCAACATCCATTTCATGTCCAATATATGTGTTACATCCACACATATACATTTACACATATATACACATTTTACGAATATATTATATAATATTTTATACTCTATATAGTTGCATTTATAGTATTTGATGTCCAAACAACAAATATAAACTGACAATTAATGTGTTCCACTAAAATAGATATTTATGTGTATGCAAATTTTATCTCCAATTTTCATCTAAAATACAACAACAACAACAACAGAAAAACAACCAAAAAACATTACAATAAATTTTAACAATGTTCATTATTGTATTTTGTGTAATAGTGAAAATTTCATATTTTTAGTTGGTGCCAATAACAAAAAGCTGACTATAGAGAAAATAATCTAATATCGCGAATAGGTAATAAAAATAAAACAACTGAATACAGACAACACAAATTCAAACGATAAATTTTCAAACGAAGAATGAAAGAAAAAAAAAATGAGAAAATGTTGATTTATCTTTTCTGATTTCACTTCTAAGAAGGTAGCATTATAGAGAATTTGAAAGCTCCCTGAAGACTTTTCTATTTCTGGTCGTCAGAGATTTACTTGTTTGATTTTTATTTATTTATTTGAACAAATCGATAAGATCAAAAGAAACAAAAAAATGTCGTCCCATATGACGTCAGCATAGTGATTGACTTCATTTATTATTATCTCATTAAAAATTCTCATAGAAATTACTGAAAAATAATTAATGAAACAAAAAAATTGGAATTGATTTTTTTTTTTTTTAATTAAATTTAATTAATTTGTGGTTTGAACTAAAAAATAAAACGCTCATATTAATATTAGAATAATCGATTAGAAACGGATGACTGATTATTTATTTGGTCCTACATTTTCAATATATTTATAGAATAATCAGTGAACTGTGTTGACCCATCCTTTGATTTATTGGATTTAACAAACATCATAAATAATAAATCAAACACAAAAATAAAAAAAATATGAAAAAACTTTAATAATTATCGTATAAATTTTTAATGGTGAAAATGAATTTTATATGAACGGAGAGAGAAATTCACGTAAATTTAATCACTTAACAAACTTTTGAAACTTTTTTTTTTTTTTTATTCAAAATGAAATGAAATGAAAAAAAAAAAAATCTCTCTCTCACATAAAAATAAAATTAAATTATACAAAAACCATCAAGTACTTCAAGTACTGAATATTAAAACTATATGTTTTGATGTTGATTTGATGATCAATATATAAATGCACTTTATTTACATAAATGTGAAAGTATACAATGAAATAGATCAAAAAGTTATCATCATAACTTTTATTATTTTTCTAATGTTACTTTCAACTTCCACTTATACTTGTACATCTATATTTGTTACATCTAACTACAACTTACTAATACTACAACATTTTTGTTTTTGTAAAGTTTTACATTAAAAAAACTACAATTTCTTTTTTTTGTTTAAATTTTTTTAATAATTTTCACATTATTTTCATTTGTAATTTTTTTTTATGTAATTTAAAAAAAAAAATGACGACAAGAGAGAGAGAGAGAGAAAGAGAGAAAATATCTACAACAGTCATATTTATTTAGTAAAATAATAATAATAATATTTTTCAAAATGTCAATATTTGAAAAGGATTAAAAGTATCATAATTTTTTTATTTTCATCTCATATTTACTTCAACTAAATAATAAAAAGTTATGTCAGCCATATTTATGTTATCCTGTCTGTTCAATTTTGTTCTTCATTTTTTTTTTTTGTTTTTTTGTTTTTGTTTGTTTTTATTTATTTATTGTTGTTGTGTTTTTTTTTTTATTTCTCTTGTGTGTGTGTGTGTGTGTGTGTTTTTTTTCCGGGGTGTTAATATTTTGACCGATGTCTGTCTTAATATGTGTCCAAAAAATATATATTTAATATTCAAATTAATTTTAAATATAAATATATTTTTATGATTTGATTAAATTGTTAAGTGATTGATATTCCAACAAAAACAAAAAAAAAACATAAACAAAACATAAACAAAATGTTACTACATTTACATTACGTTTACATTAAATGTATAGAGATGAGATGGGTTTTTTATTTACATTTTATTATATATGGTTGGTGTAAAATCTAAATGTCCAAACTGATTTAAGGTTTTTAGTGAGATTTTATTCCACATGGATTAACAGAATTATATATAGAATAATTAAGACAGAATATATATTTACGGAAATAATAATTGATCGAATTGTAATTGATAGATGGATTAGGATACGGATAAAAGTATTTAATTGTTATTAGAAAAATAATAACAAAAACAAAAAAAAAAAATAAGAAGTAACAAAATTTATTGAAAAAAATGTACAATTTTCAATTTATAAAGGATTAACAAATATAAAAAATCACACAGATTTATACATTTTTTTTTTAATAAATAAAAATTGTATAAGAGGAAAATAATATCGAAATAAATTTTTTTTTTACAGAAGATTAAAAGTTGAACATCAAATAAATTTCATGACATTTATTAAAACTTTTCTTTACACCTTACAGATCCTTTATATAAAATATATTTTTGTTTTGATTTCTAAATTATTTATTAAAGTAAGGAAAAGCTTTTCGTATTTTCGTATTTGATATTTTCATTTGGGTTAATCATTTTTCATTGTTTTCGTATTGTTGAAGATTAAAAAATATTGAAAATAATGACAGCTGAAACAAAGAATGTTCAGTTTAACTTTAGATTGGATTATAAGACTAAATCTTCTAAAGCTTTGTAATTCCTTTTATTTGTCTAGGATTTGTTATAATAAAATGGAGTCCAGTACATACAACTAGAGTTTGAACTTATGAACGTGAACATTATAAATGACATTTAATCGTGTTAATTATTTTACGTCTTTTATATCGTATAAATATTAATATTGAATAAAAATTAAGTGAGTTAATCCTAGAAATTATTGCTTTCATTCCGGGAATTTTATCCAGTAAGAAATTAATGAATTTAAATATAAAAATTAATTAATTTCCTGTTTTTTTTTTCAATTCCAGTAAGAACTAAAATGCGAGCAAAACAAACAAAACAAATATTTTATAGGAATTTAATCATTGTTTTATTTTACTTTTTCCTAACGCCGTTAAAAAATGTTGGTCAATAAAGTGAGGAATTCCTGCTTTTAACCAAAAAAAAAAAAAAGCGTTAAGAAAAAGAGGAATAAGTAAAAAAGAAACAAGGGAATGAGAATATGAAGCAAAAAAAAAAAAAAAGCGGGACTAAGGTAATAAATTTTCATAAATCTGATCTTTTTATTTTT
The DNA here is from genome assembly GCA_963082725.1 of Pedicia rivosa. Lineage (NCBI taxonomy): Eukaryota > Metazoa > Arthropoda > Insecta > Diptera > Pediciidae > Pedicia > Pedicia rivosa. The sequence goes on along the minus strand of OY720151.1, from coordinate 12,213,287 downwards.
CCCCTGTGTCTACTTCAGCCCTTATACATATCTTATGAATTCTCCTTCAAAGTAAAGAATATATACATACATATTCAAGCGAATATAAAATAAATAAATTTAATAATTTAGATGGTGAATGTTAAAAGAAAAAAAAAAAAACAAGAAGAAGAAGAAGAAGAAAAAAATAACGAAAGTTTTTTTTTGTTATTCAAATACCTTAGACATCATTTTTACTCAACAAACATACAAAATATATTTCATTTTTTTTTCCAACCTCTACCTCCCTTTATATTCTTTTTTCTTATATATATAATATTTTTTTATAATCATAATCATAATAATAATAAAAATATTTCATTCATATTATTAAATTAAGAACAGAATGAAATAGAAATAGTCACGCATATAGGATACTTTTTGTGTTTAAGGTGAAAAATAAAAATAAAACCTTTAATTAAATATTATTTCCAGAAATATTACAAAACAGCTTCTTTTTTTTTTGTTAATTATTTAGTTCACTAGGTTCTAGGCTATTGAATTTATATTAAAATATTCCTTGATGAAAATTCCTCATAACTCATAATTAAATTAAATTTATATTAAAATGTATTCAAAATTTAATGTAAATTTGATTGCATACGAATAATTCCAATAATTTATAGTAAACATTGTTTTGGGCAATTGAAAATTAATTTTCATGGAAGGACAATTATTCATGAAATGTTGAAACAGTATGGATATAGTTATTTGCTTTAGTAGAATGACTAACTTTTAAGAATTAAAAAAAAAAAACTTTTTACAATTTTAAACTATCCCAATTTAACAATCTGACCAATATAAAACACAAACCTGTAAAACAATAATCTATGAATGTAGAAAAAGCTTTAAAGAAAGGATGATGAGAAATTATAACCAATTATTTAATTAAATTTTTTAAACGGTTTATTTTATATTTAATTATGTGAAATTATGCCAGGGGCATTTCCGTTAAAAAAATTTAGTAGGATTCAGTCCACTTAATAGTATTTGCATGTTAAGGTGCATGCATTGGCGTATTAATTAATCCAGTTATGATTCATGTTTGATTCTAGCAATTGTATGCAACATACAAATGAAAAGGATTTATTATAACTAATTACTTTAGGAATTTTAAATTTTCAATCATTAAATGAAATTGTAAGACTCACCGATATTTGATATTTCAGGTACAAACACCTCTTCACCACGATGCCATGATGTAACAGTTATATATTCTCTTGCATGTTCTGGCACAGAACATTTTAAAAATGCAACATTACCAAGTGTAACATCTTTTCCTTCAACGTGAACATCATATGGTTGCCGAACAACTATGAAATAAAAAATAAAAACAAATTATTTGTCATTCAAAAGAAACAACATTTTTCAATAATTGTTATTATTTTTTGTTCATTTTTCTCTAAAAAATTTTCTGTTGTTTTTATTTCAATACCTGCACGAACATAGATATCACGACTTAAAATTGTACCAGCTTGATTTGATGCTTTACAACGATAAATTCCCTCATGGACATCAGCACGATAGTATTGCCCTAAAAATGGTGGAAAGTAGAGTGTTCCGTTTCCTGATGTCTGTCTAGAAAAATAGAAAATAATAAGAGTTTTTTTTTGTTTCTTTTAAAGAATAAAAAAAATTATTACATTTAAACAGATGATAAAATTGTATCTTTACTTAAGACAAATAACGTACATGTATACCTTATACGTATATATATATATACACGTTGTATTTGGTGTTATTGTTCTTGTTTGTATCTTTTTATACTTTTTTTTATATAGAATGCTTTGCACTCTTTATAAATATATATGAGAATTTCTATACAGAGACGAATCCTTTCATTTCTTACTATTCACAGATTATTCGTAAAAATAGTTTTCAATGGAGAAATTTAATTTTATTAATTAATCGTTATAAGAATAAATTATCCACTTGCATGTTTCTGCTTATTAAACAGAGTCGATTAAAAATTTGAATTCAATAAAATTGTAATTAAAAAATTTGTAATTTTAATAAGGAACAATTACTTTATGAATTTTATCCAATGCAAATCAAATTAATTATCCAACAAAAAGGAATTAATCACACAGTTATTTGTTAGCATGTAGTAATGTATAGACAATATAACCGAAATATTTTTCAATCTTTTCAATCTACGGTCATACGTCTCTGAACAGGATACATATATATTTGATACTCTCTAGTCTGTAATTTATGACCAATGCTTTCTTATACCAGACGTGTGGAATAGAAAACTGGGATAGATTGAAATTTGTAGACGTTTTGTTGAAAAACAGGAAATGAAAAGGGGTGAACTATACATATATAGATACAAATGGTGTTCCTATTCCATTGGTATAGGTAACTCCTTGTACTCCATATATATATTTATAACTTTTTAGACAGAAAATGGGTATGAGAATTTGGTGATTTTTGGAGGGTGGGGGGATCGCAAAATAGATATCCCAAATGAGAAATGGTGTTGGATTCTATTTTTTATTTTATCATTCTTTTTTCTTTTTTTTTCTTAACAAACCCGTTGCTCTTTCTCTTTCATTCATATACACTCGCTACATGTACCATTTTATTTTCATCCATTTATTTATTTATTTATTTTATTTTATTTTATATTTTATACTTTTTTTTAGTACAGTGAAAATCGATACGTGTTGAATTTCAATTAGGTATTGGACTGTACTATATTATCTGATGGTGTTTGATGAAGTAAAGTAGTATAGTATTTTATAGATACTAGATACAGGAACACCACCTACCATAAACACTCACACCGAATACACACATACATTATTATTTATAGAAAGAAAGAAGTGAAGAGATTTATAACAAATTGTGTTTGCTGATTTTTTTTTTCTTTTTTCTTTTTCATTTCTTTTGAATCCCTTTCTGCTAAACTGAAATGACTTTTGACATTATGAGATATTACATTGACAAGTTTTTCCTTTTTCCTTTTTTCTTTAGTTTTTTTTTTTTTTTTGTTTTTTTTGGTTTTTGTTTTTTAAGAAAAGTGTATTATGAAAACAGTGCAATTCACTGTATTATATAAAGCTAAAACGAAGAAGTGTGAAAAGAAGAAGTGAGAAATAAATTGTGATTTAAAAGCATCATTTATCTAATGAAGTGAAAATAGAGACAAATAGAGTAAATTATTGAAGCTTTTAAGAATTTTATAGTCTAATTTACACAATCTTGTCAACCATAATATAAAACAAATCCAAAATAATGCTTTTAAATCAAAAATAATCCAATGTTAGAAGATTTTAGATTTAAATTTAAGTGTCGTGCAACAATGAAAAAAATAAGAATTTGTTAGTACACTTAACCTTGTTCTGTTAATTTAAAATTATCTCAATTCAAATCAACAAAAATTAAAATTAATTTTTTCAAGAACAATTCACTAGATAATTTTTATTTTGTTGTATTTCATTCGGAAATTATCAATTTCCGATAGAAAATTATTTAAAAAGCTTTTTATTTATCTTCAATATTCAATAATACCAATTACAAGTCGTTAATCTCTTGTGTAAAAGCACTCAACTTCATATAAAATAAAAATTTCAATGAACGAATATTGAATCCATTATAGAGCCTTCTGTCTGTTGTAAGGATTTATTTGAGATTATAAAGAAAATTGAAAAATCTTATACAGAAAATATAGAAAAAAAAATCTATATGGAAAAAGGCAAAGGAAAGAAAAATTATAAATAAAAGGAAGAAGAAAAAGATTCAGTTTAAATCCTTTTATTTAAAAATACGAATAGAAAATTTTATTAATTTTTGTTTTTCTTTTTAAATAAAATAAAATTGGGAAAATGTAAAATCTCCAAACAAAAAAATGTGTCCCAATCTAGGAGGTGCGGGGAAGACAAAACAAAAAGTTGAGTCAATAAAAATTTTGTAACAAAAAATTATAATGTCCTTCTTCGAACGTACACACACACACACACACATACACAAGAGAACCTCTCTATTGTAGATAAATAAAAAGAGATTTTTCTTATATATTTTATCATATTAAAATATGACGAGGGACCACTTTACATATTTAGCATTGTTAATCTTCACAATTTCATTTTTTTTTTTATTCCTTTTCTTTCTGCTTTATCTTTTTTCTGTGTGTGTGTATGTATTTTTTGTCTGCTTTACTTTTCATAGTTGGCGCTCTGAGATTATTAAATTTTCTTCTATAATTAAAATGCAAAAATCTTCAAATATTTTTTAATGTCAATGAGAGTGATAGGGGTGCGGTAAGAGAATATAAAAGCTCGACTGTTATGTTTTAAAAAAGAGAATTAAGGAATATGAATTTTATTTTTTCTTTTGTTTGGTTTTCATTTTAATTTTTTCAGTTTTTTTTTTTCACCAAAACATTTTTTTCCCTTTTTTCCCCCATATTTTAATCTTTTCTATTTCTCGTCTCTCTTGTTTGTTATTTTTATAATGAAAAGTAAAAACCTCATGTCAAGAGTCACTTCATTCATATTCTTTCTTTCTTTCTTACTTTTTGTTTTTTTTTTTTTTATTGTAACTCTTTAAAGTTTATTTTAATAATGTTTTACATTATTAATAATTATTTTTATAGAAGAATAAAAAAAAAATTCAATGGTAGCTTTATTGCGTATTCCTTTCATAACGGAAATTCTGTAATTTTTATTTCAATTATTATGCAAATTGAATAAATTAACAATATTTTTAATTAGAGCAAAAACACAATTGAACTGATTGTGATGATCCTCTGGTACTCTCGTTACAAAATAATAATAAAATACATTCGCATTTCAATCATTATTTCAAATCCTCTATCTATTTCTAGGAAGAGTATTGTATTTAAATTTCAATGTTATTGTTGTTGTTGTTGTTATGTTTTTATTGTTGATATTCATAAATCCAATTAAAAAATGAAATAAAAGTGATAAATTGATTCTAGGAAGTAGTTTTGTTGTTTCATTTATTTACATTTAAAAAAGGGTGATTACATCATAATAAAAAAAAAATTCACTTAATATTTAATGAACATATAAGCTTTTACTTACAACAAATTCATTACTATAAATAAAAAAGAAAGAACAACTATTAAACCCTTGAATCGTAATAATAAAAACAATAAAATATTTCTCTGTTTCATTATGAACATAGAAAACAAAAACAAAAAAAACAAACATAATCACCTAATTTCACATGATTTTCTACCTACAATTTGTCTGATTGTTAATAATAAAATTGACTTTAATTTTTATAGTACTGTTGAAGAGTTGAAGAGGTTGGAGTATAACACAAATGAATTTCATAATTATGGTTGATTCTCATAATAAAAACTCAATTGTATACAAAAAAAAAAAAATCTTTTTATATTTTATACGAAAACTTATTTAATCTACACAATAAATTCACCAGTCCTTCTTCTTTTTCTCCTCTCCATTTTATTTCTATTTAAATGTTCATGACTATCATAAAACAATAATAATAATAATAATAATAATAACAATAATAATGGAACATTGAACTCATTTTAGTTGAAACATAATAATACTAAAACTAATAATAATGTAATACTGATTGTACCATTTTTATTTTATGTCTACCTAAACACAATTTTTATTTTTATGATACAAAGTCCTACAAACAGCACAAAAATACAGATACATTGGTATAGTTATATAGTGATGGGATTTAATGAAAAACTCCCGATGGATGAATGAAAAAGTTTGCTACATTTTTTTTTTTTTTTTTTATTGTAACACAAAATGAATAGAGAAAAATTGGAAAATAGAACAAACAGAGTCAATATGGATAGATAGACAATGTTTTATAATAAAAGGCAAATATTATACGTAATAATAATTTGTAAACTTGTTCCATAAACACAAAAAAAAAATTGAAAAAAAAAGAAAGACGAGTGAAGAGGGTGAGGAGGGTGAGATAGTATCCTTGGCTATTGTTTTACTATTTTATAGGGCATCCTACCGTGATTGACGAATCATTTATTCACATTATAAATATTTTAATGAATTTCTATGTAAATATCGATATTGATTGATTAACAAAATATTAAGTTCCAATCTAGAATTCATATTTTTTTTTTGTCAATGCGGAATAAAAAATATATTTAATAAAAAAAATTTCAATTCACAAAAAAAAAAAAAAATCTCCTTTGATCCTTTTTCCGTCATGGAAATAATGATTTTTTTTTTTTAATTTAAAAAAAAATAAAAATTATAAAAATGAGATTTTTTTTTCTGTTTTTGTTAAAAATTCTGTTTGGGAAAAATTTTTTTTGGATCAATATTATGAAATAGTTTGTGTTATATAAATCACATAACTTTTTACTTGTAGTGAGGATATTAAATTTTATGTGTATCTGACTGAAATAAATTCAGATATTTGGTGTCGTGTCATACATTCGTCTGAATTGTAAAATGTAAAAATTGTCAGTTTTTTTCGCTCTTTTTCAATTTGTTTCTTCTTGCTTTAATTTTTTTTTTTTTATGAAAATCACTTGAATAATAATTCCAATTTATTGAATTTTCATCCAGACATATTTGATAAGTTTATCAATTTCGTCACTTGATGTAAAATGATGCATTTTCATATTTGTATTTATTTATTTGTCGCTTCTTTTTTTTTTCCTTGTTGTTACAAATAAACAGAAATTTCAATTCGTTTATTTATTTGTTGTAAAAAAAAAAAAAAAAAAAGAAAAAAAAAATGTGAGAATTTATATTTTTCAAATATAAATAGGAAAAGTTAAGTTAAATAATATTTATAGAGGCTTTTGCATTTACACACGAAAAAGAAAAAAAAAACTGCCATGTAAAAAAAAAAAGACCCACTAAGAACATTTAGAGACAAGAATGAAAGAAGAAGTTGAAAAAAAAAAACACCGCAAATTCTTGTCCCTTATCACACTTTGGGGGCGCTGTCATCGTATATTAAAACAATAAAAAAAATGGTCCCAAACGAAAACAAATTTTCATATATATATATATTTTTTTTTGTTGTGTTTCATCTTTTCTGTTCTTTTCTTGTATTTTTTCTGTTCTATCAGTTGTTTTTTTTTTTTTCATTTTGTTTTTGTTTTTGTCGTTGATCCACAAATCCATCGGATAAAACTTTGTATAATTTAATAATAATTTTATTTATGTTTTCTTCTTCTATTTCTTCTATTTCTTTCAACAACAACAACAAAAACAACTGTAACAAAATAGGTGAGCACACACACACACAAACAAAACCAAGCCAAACAAGAAAGAAAGAACAAAAAAAAAGTACTTTAAATTCGATCTTTTAACCTCAATGGAAACATTAGGCAGTTGCTAGTTATACGATGTTTATATATTTTTTACTAAAAATAAGAATGGTTTTCTTCTTTTAAAAGCATCTAAGTAATCATAAAATAAAATAAAAAATAAAAAATAAAAGATGAAGAAGAAAAAGAAAAACATAAAATAAGAAAAGTTTGTAGAGAAAATCGTTTTAAGTACACGTTCATATATATTATAATATAATCTTAAAGCATCAAAGCACTTAAGTGAAAACCTTAAAAAAAAAAGAAAACACACAAATGTAAGAGAGGAAAGGAAAGAAGAAACAAACAAAAAATGTGTAAATATAAAATAAAAAATAATAGAAGTTTTCAAGTGTAGGTAAGTATATAAAGGTTGTACTTAATTTTAGTAAATATTTTAATTTTAATTAAGATAATTTCATGTTTTCAAATAATTACAGGAAAAAAGAAAAAAAAACTGAAACTGTTTGTTTATAATTTTTTATCGCATTGAAATTAATTGAACTGATACAAATAACAAAAAATACTGTTGTGTGATTGAAGCTTTTTTAATGAATTAAATTAAAATAAAAAAAAGGGATTTCTATGGATTTAGATTCTATGAATTCCCATGAATTCTATTAATTCTATGAATTCCCATGAATTAAATTAAATATGCTTTGTTTATTTTCAGTCCACTTGAAAACATTTTAATAACAATTCATCAAACAACATTTCTTACAAAATTATAATTCAATGAATTCAACACACCGCAAAAAATAAAAATATACTTAAAAAGAAATACAAAAACACAAGGTAAAAGAATGTCATAAAAAATATTTACCTCAAACCCGGTACAGAATTAATAATGCCACCATCTTTTAAAAGCCATGTTATTATTGGAGGTGGATTACCATGTGCTAAACATGATATTTGTGATCCTGTATCATTACTAAAAATAAGTCTTGATAATGGTTCTTGAAAAAATGTTGGTGCCTGAATTCCACCACCACCAATTAATGATAATGTTTTAACGATTGGAAAATAATCTGAAATGAAAAAGAATATAAAAATATAATCTATGAAAATTGAATATTTTTGTATGTTTGTATTTTATTTTTGTCTGTCATAATGTCGTGTTGTATCAAAATAATGAAAGAAAAATAAATATTCGTTTCTTTTTTATTTTCTGTTCTTATTCTTTATTCAAGATGCGTATATAAATTCTGTTACAGTTCAGTTAAATCTATATAAGACTTTTAATATAATAAAGTAAAAATATTAAACCATAAAAACTAAAAAAAAAAGAAGAAGAAGAAGAAGAAGAAGAAAAAGAAAAAAAAGGATCCTCATCATTTAGTATTTTGCCAAACCCAAAAACTCCACCCATACACTTTTATAATGCTTATACGATTAACTTTGATAAAAAGAATTCCTTTAAGAGATCCATAAAATAATATAAGGCGTCTCCACTTTTATATAAAATATACACTCACACATACACACATATCACATATATACATTTTTCAGTTTCAGATTCATAAATACATAAGATTGCTATTAAACTGACCCAAAAATAAATAAAAAAAACCTTCTTTTTTTACGTTTACATTTTCTTTGGGCCACATCAATTCTCTCCTCAAGAACAACCCTAAATTTTGTTTAGTTTCAATAAAAATTCAAATTTGAATCCTTTAACACCTCTTGATCCATTATGCAATTTTTTCTTTTTCTTCTCTCCTTATTTTATGGTATCCTCATTTTTTCACACTTTCAATATAATTCTTTTATAACTATTCTTGGAAATATTTACTTTCGATGTCAATCAAACAAGAGAAAAAAAAAAATATATAAGCTTTGTATCCGATTTGAAAACAGTCCCCCATTCCCATTCTTTTATTTCTTGTTTCCTCCTGGTAAGTCAAAAGAGAAGAAAAATAAACCAATAAAGGGTAAAGAACTCTTATGGCATTGATTTATTTATCCTTTTACACAAGAAAAAAAATGAAGAAACATAGAAAAAAAAATTTACAAGAAAATTTTATAACCATAAAAATTTTCTGGTTTATATTTTTGTCTTTTTATCTGGAAAAAGCCTTTTTTTGCGTTCTTTTTTAAAAAAAAAAGGAGAAGAAAAAAAAAAAAGGAAACATGAAAATAACGGAAGAGAATAAAAATATTGTAGGATTCAAAGAACCATAATATTTTGTATTTCTTGTTTTTTTTTTTTCTGTTTGGGTTTTTTATTACAAAATACAAGTGCTGGTTATATAGTTTAATTTGAATCCTTTAATCCTTCCTAATATATAATGATATTTTCCTTCTTAAATTTATATGCGAATACATTTTATTCTCTCTCTCTTTATTTTACACACTTTTCTCTTTCTCTTTTTTTTTTTGTTAGCTTTTAAAAGTTACAAAGAAAAGAAAAAAAAAAGTATTTTTGAAATCAAAATGTTTTACATCCGCCATCATGTCTTATGTGTTTTATTATTAAAACCAAAATGAAAAACAAAAAACACAGAAGAAAAACAAGGAAAATATTATTACATAAAAAAGAAAAAATAAACGAAGGACATTTTCTCTTAAATTCCTTATAATAAAATAAGGATTTTAATGTTTTTTTATTTCTCAACAATAACAAAAATATTCTAGAAGACACCCAAAATTTTTAATAGATGTCCTAGAGACTCAACACATGTCTACGCACACACACACACACACATACACACACATGTAAATGCGAACATGAATGATAAGCACTGATTCAAAATTAAAGTATCACAAAAAGTATAAATAAAAACAGACAATAACATTGTTGGAAAAGTCACAATTTTGATTTATTCTAACAAGTTGTAATCGAGTTGTATGTAACATAACTGAACGTAACATACAGAATATTTGTTATTTTTTTATTTAGAAAATATGATGAAAAGAGTTTTCTCTTGACAAAATTTCAAGGATCATCACTCATACGTATAAGACGCATATTACCGTAGATGAATACTTTTTTATTATAATTCACTTTTCATTATAAAAATTTTCTTTTCTTTGTAAAAAAAAAAAAAAAAAACGGAAAAATATGGAAAATACGTTTCAAAGTGTTTCACTTTAAACTCTTTTATCATTTAAAATTCGATTTACATAAACTTAAAGAATGAAGAAAGTTCTAGAATAAAAATTGTAATAATTCTCGAAGGATTCATTTTCTATTTAATTATTTAATGTGAAAAGGAATTCCTTTTTTTTTATTAAAAAAAAATACTCTCTTGTTGTTTTAGCGGAATAATATTTTTTCTAAATTAATAAAATATAAAATTTGTACAAGAAAAATATTTAAAACGGAGTCGGTTTAATTATCATCTTGGTTTGTAAGAATTAAATCAAGCAGAAAAACTGCAAGACTAGGGTAAAACCACCACAGTTATTAACTACTTAAGATATTTACGATATTTAAACTGAACTTTTATTTGATAAAGAAATTTATTATTGAGTAGAAATCGAAAAAATAATAATTTCTGTTTGGTAACAATTAAATTATTTATAAAATTGCAAGGCAAAAAGTATTATTTTCCAAATTTAATTTATTTCAACATTATAATATTTTTTATGGTTTGCCTATCGGATAAAAAATTTCATCAATTTTTGATTAATAATTTGAATACGGTACAAAAAAAACACCAAAACGAGTCTCCATCATTATTTATTCTACGAAATTAAAAAATATTTTATATTAAAATAATACCCGAAAAATGAATATATTTTGGTGTGTCCTTTATTGTAATTAATACACTTTAAATTATATTTAATACAAACGGTTTTTTTTTGTCATTTAGCAAATTAACCCTTTTTTTATGTATTTTAATATTTTTTTCATAAAACAAAATTAAATGGCAATCCCAATTAATGTACGATCATTTATTCTTTTTTAATTTAATTTATATTCATGTCATTTTTTTATGTGACCGTAAAATGTTACAACAATACAAAATTAGATTTTTAATATAAAATACAAAACTATCAGAAAAATATAAGGATTAAAGATTTCAACTTTGAGAATTCATCCAAGATAAACAGAATGGATTTACCAAATTTACACAACACTAATTGATGAATAAATGCAGAAAAATTCAACGTCACCTTATTTATTTCACAAACATCTGTTAAATTACTGTCAAAAATAAGCGTAAGCCAAAATTTATATTATGGAAAACAAAAATAAAATTAATCATTTAAGAATGCAAGCAGAAATGAAATGGAAAATGTCATTTTAAATCAACATAACATTTTATTTCTAATGCCAACAAAATGTTATGTTTACAATATTTTAATTGGAATGTTATGTTTAATTCAATATGAGGAATTTTTAGTCGCAAACGTAATAAGAAATAGTTTCATTTATATGAAAATGATATCAAACTAAAACAGTTCAAATAAATTCCATGGTTTAAATTGTAAAATGTCCAATTCAAACAATTATTTATAAATTATATTTTTCGTTAAGAATTAATCAAAGTCATGTTCCATTAACTTAATAAAAACAAAATGAAAAATAAATAGTTCTCACCTATATAGATGAACTTCTTCCCATACAAAATATTCTCGAGAATATTCTTAAGAAAAGGAAAAAAAAAAAAGGAAAACTTATTTAATTTATGTAATAAATAATAAAGTCTATGAAGATAAAAAAAAATTAAAAAAAATAAAAGTAAGTGTGTACGTACGTACGTATGTACAAGAGTGACTATATTTTATTAAAATTATAAGTAAAATAAATGTGAAAAGTTGATTTCCTCAATCAATTCAAATTCTAATTTATTTAATATAAAGTAATAGCCCAAGGGAGTGAGTGTACGAGTAACTTTATATTTTCCTTTACTTCTTATTTTTTTTCTTCTTCTTCTTCTATAAAATATAATTTTATTAAAATTACCTTCAAAGTATAAAATATTTATAAATAATTTTTTTTAAGGTTTATAATGTACAATATTCTTCTTCTTCATCTACTTTCATTTTAGTTGAACAACATCATCTTTAATTTTTTTGTTACAATGAACAACTTTACAAAATTTAAATAAACAAATTTTTTTCTATTATGCTAAAATCATTTTTTTGTTGCTTTTTTTCTTCTTCTTCTTCTTCTTCTTCTTCTTCTTCTTCTTCTTCTTCTTCTACTTTTATTCATCTTCTTTTTTTTTTTTTGTTCGTTACTTTTAAATTTTATACAAATAAAAATTCAATATGTTCCAATATCTATTATCTAGATTTTTCACTACATCTAAACAAATAGATATATCGATGAGAATATAATGAAAATTGTGTTCAATGTTGATGTGTTGAATGAGAGTGGTGGGAATAATACATTGGCAAAATATATACAAAATAAAATGTTATTACCTTAGGACTGTATGTGTAATGTAATAAGATTTAGGTTAATTGAAATTCGCTGATAGCGCGAAAGGAGAAACTTTTTAGAAAAAAATAGAAGAAAAAAGAAGCCAAAAAAAAAAAGTAGTGGCAATTTCCAATTTAATAATAATACAAAAAAAAAGGCTTCTCTTCTATTATATTATCGCAACAATGAAACTTCCCTAATAGTTCTACAATGTGTGTAATTTTATGTATGTAGTGTGTGTGTGTGTGTGAGTATTTGTGTGTGGAAAACAGCTGTCTGATGTTCCACTGTACGATAGATACGTATATTCTATGGGTTAAATTTTAGATATTCTAATTGGATTTTGCACTTTCGAGATAAAATGAAGCTAACTTTAATGGAAGGTACACACACACACCCACCCACACCTACACCCACGCATATATATATATATATATATATATATATATATATATATATATATTTACACTCATACATACATATGAATACAAACCGTATAAAGTTTGATAAAGTTGAAATTTACAAAACCGAACTCATCAATAAAGCACAGTTGGGAATGGGAATTATTTTTTTTTTCTTCATCTTTTCATCTAGAATGGTTATTTTGTCGATTAATCGATAGGGATTGTATTCCATTGTGGGATATTATGTATAGATAGACAACAAAAGAGTGTTTAACCTTCTCTATATTTCATGTACTTTAACATATACCTACTTATTACTAAATACTAAAATGTATCGAAGTAGATATGTTCTATTTGTGTGTTAAAGTGTAATTGAAAGAAATGTATTCACTGTAAGAATAAAAAAAAAAGAAGGATATCATATCATGTAACATCATCTCTTTGGTAAACTCTTGTCAACAAAGATTTAACTTTGATCAAAGAATTGAGTGGGATTTTCTTTTTTTCTTTCTTTCTTTCTTTCTTCTATTTCCTATATATTTTTACCCATTCCATTTATCTTTATTTCTTTCTTTTTTTTTTGTCCTTTTGCGACAAAAGTTTTGACATGACATCATATAGTACTTAACACATACTAAAATTGAACATTAGAAATATATAGTTAGAACAATATATATAGAAAATCAATTTTTATGTATCATATTCTATTGTCTTCTCTTTTTCTCTTTTATATATATATTTTGTTTGGTCACATTAATACACGCGATGATAATAATTTGGACGTCATATAAAAAATAATAATAATAATAATAATAATAATAATAATAATAATAATCGTAATGATGATAAAACATTCATTCAGTTACCATCGTAATATATTTTTTTTCTTTCTTTCTATATTTTATTTTTTGTTCGGTTTTTGTATTCATTTTGTGTTAAAAGAAGAACAAGCCTATTTTATATTATTATTCCTATATAATAATTTTTATCATGACAATCAATTTTATTGAAGCTGACAAACCAAAATATATTTATTTTAATCAGATATACAAATAACAATAACAACAATCACAACCACAGAGAAAACAAAAAAAATTTTATATAGTTAAATAGATAATGTCATAAAAGCAAAGTATTGTTAGTCTATTATAATGAAATTATCAATTGAAGTTTTATTATTATTATTATTATTTTTTAACTATACAAACAAAAATTCTATTTTTTATCCTTAGAACAAAAAAAAAAAGGATAGAAATAAAACCTTCAACTGTTAAATAGAGTTGGACTTTTACAAACTAAAAAATACCTTTTATAACTTTTTTTCTTCTTTCATTTTATGTTTTTGTTTAAAACAATTTGAACAAAACAAAAATAAATACAAATAAAGTAAAATAGAAAATTGGGGAAAAAGAAACACAAGAAACCAATAAATAAAATTGTAATAAAATATTTTTATTGAATAAATATTGAAATCAATATTTAATCAATTCTATTGCTTTTCAATTGAAATTATTGAAATTTTACCACCAATAATTTCTATATTTTATTCATTTATAGTTTTATTATAACAATTATAATTTATTCATATAAATATAAAATAGATTTTTGGTGGGTTGTTTTTTTTGTCGTATAATAAATATGTTCTAAATATGAAAATAAATTTATGTTTGTGCGAACAAAAAAAAATGTTCATCTGCATCATCCATATAAAAATATCAATTCAATCATTTTAAATGGTTCAAAATAATATTGTAATATAATTTTATATCAAAGCTTTGATGACGTGTGTTAATGACCTCAATATATTAATACACACACACACACACACACACACCCTTTACAGAAACATATTGAAATAAAATTTTAATAACAAACAAAAAGCAAAAAGAAGAAGAAGAAGAAGAGAAATGACCAAATTTACACATCACATAAAACATAATGAATGTATGAAAATTTTCCGATAACACAATATTTATTTATTTTTTCTCATATTCATAAATAAAACAAATGAAAATATTGAACTGTGACCTAGAAAATTCTATTTTCTAGATAGCAGCTACAACAAAACAAAAAAAAAAAGTATGAACAAGGATTAAAGTCTATAAATTTAATAGATTAACATTAAAGAATTTCATTTTATTTTTACTTCTTCAGATGAAGAATATTTTCTTTTTAATTTAATGTATTTTCCTTTTTATTTCCTGTATTTTTTCTGCCACCCCTCACTTTTATTGCATTAAAGTCATATTTTTCTTTTTTCTTCATTCCTATTAAAGATTATATTTTACATTATTATGTTTCAATATGCCATAAAAAAGGAATAATATTTAAGGAAGAAAAATAAATGTTAAATTTACCAATTTTCAAATTTACATAATTTCCAATATCAAAAGAACATAATTTTCTCCGTTTCTTTTGCCTTCTTTTTTTTATTCTGTCCCGTAATTTCAATCGTATACAAATCATTTGATGGTTTTAACTCTTTCTGTACTTTTTTTTTTCTTTTCCTTCACTTAACTCTTTTTAAAGTATAACTTTTCTTTTTATTGTAATAATAAAAAAGAAGAAAAAAAATAAATTTGATGGAACAAAAATTACAAAATAATCTGTACTCTTCAATCTTTTATATATAAGTGTGCCTGTGTGTGACTTAAAGCTTAGTGAAATTCTAATACTTTATCGTATGTCTGTGAAAATTCTAAGTACAAAAATATTAAACATTTTATAAAACTGTCAACATCAATGTTCAATATATAAATATAAGTACATGACGAGATATTACATTTGTTATACTTACTTCTTTTTCTTTATAAATAATGTTACATATACACACACACACATATACACAGAGGCAAACACAAATACAAAACAGTAACACATTAATATAGATGGTGGTGGTGGGTGCTAGGTAGTTGCTTTTTTTTTTTTTTTTTTGGTAGAGATATTGTTATATGTAGAAGGATAAAGCATTAAAAATGTTATTGATCATTTTGTCTGGTCTTTCTACCAGTAGAAATGTTGATATATTTTTAGTATTATAGCAAACCAAGAGTACCAAACCATTACAGATTTTTATTATTTATTTAGTTTTATTTTTATTATATAAACGTATATTATGTAGGTATATATAAATATATGTGTGTTGTATATGTATGTATTTGTGTATAATCGCAAATATATATTTATATGTATATATAATGTGTTATATAATCGGTAAAAGCTTTTTAATGTTTAATGGTATAAAAATATATAGAAAGAAAAACTGAGATTTTTTTTTTTACTCGTCCTCTCGATTATTATTCGTTTTTTTTTTTGGTTTATTTTCGTTTTTCTGGCATGGTGTTTTTTTTTTTAAATTAATTATTTTTTATCTAATGTAACAAAGTTTCATTTATAAAATAAAATGAAATAAAATTAATAATAAAAAGTAGAAAAACATTCTGTATACTGACTGCAAGTAATTTCCTTGTAATTTATTATTGCGAAGAATTAACGATTTCTATTTTCAAAAAGAAACATTAAATAATTCAAACTATTGAAAGTATAAAATGTTATTAGAATTGATTGTTCAACACGTATGCACATTTTTAGTGTATGCATTTATTACGTTCACTGAAATATAATCAGCAGCTGTCTTCATTTTAATTATTAGTCTAAGAATTTTTATTACTTTTAAATTTGTTTCTTACAAAACTTGTAAATATTCATTCACAAAAGGTAACAATTGTTTTGTTTAATTTTCCTTTTAGTTATCTTCAGTTTCTCTGTATTCTGTATAGAATTTCATTTTGTTTGCCAAATCCAATTTAATTGTAACTAAATATCTAGACTACAATTTTCAATTAATTTAATAAGCTCAACATTAAAAATGAAGATACAAAATTATACACAATTAGTCAGACTGTTGAACAGTACACATCAAATTGTTGAAATTATTTAAAAAAAAAAAAAAAAAAAAAAAAAAAAAACAGTTATTAATAATAATTATTAATAATTTATTTAATAAAATATTTATATGTAATTGTATATATAGATATATAGTTATAGTGATTAGGAAAAAAGTTAAGTGATAAGTAATTAATAAGAAAAATAAGTTATAAGGTTAGTTAAGTGTTGTAAAATGGAGGGAGATGGGGGAAAAAAAACGGATCCACCCGATAAAGACAAAGAATTAGTAAATAAAAACGGGAGTCAAGATAGCGAAAACATAAATACAAAGCAAACTATAACATCAAATTTTGTAAGTTCAAAGTTTCAACAAAATGCAAGTGATGAAATAATATTATATAAAGTACAATCAAAAAACAATATTTATAAAGTGAATATTCAAAATACACAGGCGTTGGAAATTAGCAACCTCAAGGTTGCAGAAATAATCCATAAGCAAACAAGTCTTGGTGACGTGAATGAAATAAAAAAGGTCAGTAAAAATAAAATAATTGCAATTTTTAATAACATGGAATCCGCAAATAATATGATAAAAAATAAATGGGTAGAACAAAGGGGCTTCAAAGCTTACATTCCTCTAAATTATGTTGCTAGACCAGCTATTATTAGAGATGTAGATTCGGATTATAGTGATATTGTTTTAAAAGAAAATATAGATGCACGACAATTTCAAATAAATAGAGTTGAAAGATTTAAAAGAAAGATAAATGATAACGGATCAGACACTTTTGTACCAACAAAAACGGTTAAAATATATTTCGAAGGACAGGATATACCTCAATTCATATACATTTGGAATGTAAGGTTTGAATGTGAACCATACATTAGGAAGGTAAATCAATGTATGAGATGTTTAAGATTTGGTCATAACAACAAAGCATGTAGAGGGCAAGAGAGATGTAGAAAGTGCGGAGATAAGCTACATAAAGAAC
Source organism: Pedicia rivosa (assembly GCA_963082725.1). Classification (NCBI taxonomy): domain Eukaryota; kingdom Metazoa; phylum Arthropoda; class Insecta; order Diptera; family Pediciidae; genus Pedicia; species Pedicia rivosa. The sequence continues at coordinate 12,195,308 of OY720151.1, read as the reverse complement.
AAGAATGCAATTCATACGAAATGGTTTGCGCAAACTGTAGAGGATGTCATAAGGCATTAGATAAAAATTGTCCAGAACGTGAACGTCAGTGGGAAATAAATAAAACTATGGGAATAAAAAATTTAACTTTTCAGGAGGCTGTATTAGAACATCCTACACACTACAACAATAAAAACTTGTATTCTGTTGTTACGGCAAACAGATTCCATATATTAGATAATGAATTTCCGAATTTAGTAGAAGACAATACTAATGAAGAAATACCTGTTTATAAACCGATGCCAAGAAGAAGTAATTATAAAAACAGAATACAACAAAGGTCAACATTTCAAAGAAAAATCAATAAAAATTTTGAAAACAAAAGTAAAAATAATAATAATATTGCAGGTATTAATGAAAATAATCAAAAAAAAAATTGTAATGATGATAGTGAGAATAGAGAGAAAAGAGTACGAAAAGTAATAGAGAAAGAAGACGAGAATATAAATAGTTCAGCCACTGAAACAAAAAAGATTAGAACAGAAAATACAATAATAGAAGTAACAGATGAATTACCAATATGTTCAAAAAACTTGGAAAAGAGTATGAGTATAGAAATATCTTCCAAAGATTTACAAGAGGCTTGTACTTCCAAAGGATATAGAAAACTGTATAGTCAAAGTGCGAACACAAATCAACAGAATACATTTACAAAACCATTTAATAAACAAATAAATAATCAAGGAACAAAAGAGAAATTTGATATGAGAAATATCATGCTAGGATACGATAGCAGTTCTTCTCAAAGTAGCAGTACCACAAAGGTAAGGAGGGGTGTGGGAAGACCAAAAAAAAAATCGTCAGAACAATTATAAATAAACAATTAAATATAATACAATGGAACTGTGAGGGTATTAGTTCCAATAAAGAAGAACTTCAAAATTTATTTAAATATAATAATATACATATTTGCTTTTTACAAGAAACATTTTTAAGAAAAGATAAAGAGTTTAAAATTTCAGGTTACAATATATTAAGAAAGGATAGAGTAGATATATCAAATTACAACCCAAGAGGGGGTGTAGCAATATGTTTATATAAAACAATTAAATACAATAAAATTAAAATAAATAGTCCAAACTTAAACTCAGAAGTGATAGCGATTAATACAAAAATTAATGACAAAGAAATTTGTTTAATTTCAATATATTGCAAACCCAAACATGCTATAAAATTGGGAGAGTGGAAAACTTTTATATCTCAATTAAAAAGTCCATTTATCATGTTTGGAGATTTTAATAGTAGCCATGGACTATGGAGTTATGACAATTATGAGGATTTTGAAGGTATACAATTAGAAAAATTTATTAATGAGCAACATTTAATAATAGCAAACAATAAAAATTATACTAGAGTACCAAGACCAGGCTGGAGGAATAGTATAATAGACTTGACGATATCGTCGTCAGATATTGGTATGTTAATGGACAATTGGGAAGTACTGAAAGATCCAATAAACAGTTCTCATTTTCCAATAAAAATAAAAATCAATACGATTAGACATAGTATACAGAAAGAAACTTTAACAAGACGAAATTATAAAAAAACAGATTGGAATAAATATGGTGAGGAAATACAAAATAAATTTGGAAAAAAAATTAATTTAAACGAAAATACGGATACTATAACAAAATATAAGCAGCTAGTTGAAATAATTAATGAAACAGCAGATAAAGTTATTCCAATAACTAAAATAAATCATTATAATCCAAATTATGAACAACATCCTTGGTGGGATAAACAATGTAATAAAATGGTTGCGATAAGGAGAATAAGCTTGACCAGATTCAATAAACATGGCAGTATAGAAAATTACATCGAATTCAAAAAAAACCAAGCCAAAACAAAAAGATATATAAAAAATCGAAAAAAACAGGAATGGGTAAAGTTCTGTGAATCCATATCACCAAGTACGAATCCCACAGAAGTGTGGAAAATGATTATGAAAATAAACGGGAAATATATCAATCATGATGTGAACATTAATGATTCTTGGGTAGATAAATTTGCAAGAAAATACTGTGGAATGGCACCACAGAATATTAATAACGAAAATATGGAAAAAAAAGGTAACAGAACATTTTCTAAATTCACATATGATGAACTAAAATACGCACTGAATCATAATAAAAATACAAGCACCGGTAAAGACAAGATTAATTATAAAATGATACAGAATTTACCAACAGTTGCCAAGACTTTCTTCTTAAATTGGATAAATGAATCGATAGGAAAAACAATAATTCCAGAAGAATTTAAGGATCATATTGTAGTTCCTATAATAAAACCAAATAAAAACCCTGGGATTGCAGAATCATATAGACCAATAACTTTACTCTCTTGTATTGGTAAAACTATGGAAACAATAATTAAAAACAAAATAGAATGGATTGTCGAACATAACAATAAAATATCAAATTCTCAATATGGATTTCGAAAATGTAGAGGAGTACATGATAACCTCAGCATATTGTGTACTGATATACAGATTACGCTTACGAAAAATGAATATATGGTGGCAGCATTTTTGGATATAAAAAAAGCATATGATAGCGTTGATTTGAATATATTAGAAGAAAAAGTTATTGAGGTTGGAATAGAACAAAACATCGCTAAATGGATAATTCAATATTATAAAAAAAGACAAATAACAATACGATATAATAATAAAATGTATGGACCATATCCAACATATAGAGGCTTACCTCAAGGGTCAATTCTATCACCATTGTTATTCTCAATATATACAAAAGATATTGAAAAAGTAATAACAAAAGACACAAACTTATTACAATATGCAGATGATATTGTAGTATATTCAACTGGTAAAAATCTAGACAGTGCAAGTAAAACGTTACAAAAAAATATAACTAAAATAGAAGAAATATTAAAAAATTTAAATTTAATGTTATCTGAAGAAAAATGTAATATAAATGTATTCACAAGACATCGAATAATTAGTAGTCCTCGTATCATTGTAAATAAAAAAAGTATAAAAACCAAAAGTGCAACAAAGTTTCTAGGTGTTTGGTTCGACACCAAGCTAACATGGAATCAAGAGATTGCATCTATTTATAAAAAATGTCAAAATGGCATAAATCTAATGAGAAAATTAGCAGGAACAACATGGGGAGCACATCCTTTAAGTCTACTGAGAATATATTACGCATTAATAAGATCACATTTAGATTATTCAAGCATGCTAATAAATACAGCAACATCTAAAAGACTTGAAATATTGCAAAAAATTCAGAATAAAGCGCTTCGAATAGCATTAGGATGTATGATTTCTACTCCAACATACATATTAAATTCAGAGGCTAATGAATTACCTGTTATAAATAGACAACAATTCATAGCGGATAAATTTCTATTAAAAAGAGCGTCAATACCATCACACGAAATACATAATAAATTAGAAAAATTAAACCTTTTGATACCAGTAGCAAGTTATTGGTTGTTGAAAAATAAACCATCATTAATAAATAGTAAAAAAAAAATTGATAAATTGGAAATAGAAACATACACAAACCAACCTTTCTATCAGGCCGAATATGAACTGAGTTTGAAAGAGTTAAATATTGATGTGAGGACATTTAAAAAAACAGATAATAAGAAAGAATTAAATGAAAAGCTACTGAAAAAATTACAAAAGAAACAATTCCATATAGTGCTATACACAGATGGATCAGTAGATCGAACGCAAAATAAGTCTGGATTTTGTGTGTATGATGATACAAATATCGTAACATACAAAGGTAAAATAAATCGTAATACATCTTCGTATTATGTAGAAGTATTAGCCATAAATAAAGCTTTACAAATAGCACACGACTTAAAACCTTATAATAAAAATATCATAATTTTCTCTGACTCAAAATCTGCACTAGAAACATTAAAAAATGTGACTTATAAAAATAATAATAAACAAATAATAATAAACATTAAAAACAAATATAAACAAATAAGTGACAACAACAACAATATTGAATTTGTTTGGGTGCCAAGCCATAATGGTATTGTAGGGAACGAAATGGCGGACATTGGTGCCAAAGAAGCCATACGGGAAGAGGTACAGACATATACAGTAGTACCGTATGAAGAGTGTTTTGATGAGATTCTACAGACAAATAAAAGAGATTGGTATATAAAATATCAAGATGTAAGTCTGACGAAGGGAAGGGACTATAGAGAAATTCAAGTAACACCGATGAATAAGATCTGGTTCAAGGACATCACAAACAGATGGGACATCGTAACGAGAATAAGATTAAGAACAACACACTGTAAAACTCCTCAACATTTAAAAAAAATTAAAATAGTGAAAGACAATAAATGTGAATGCGGAAATATTGGTTCTTTGGATCATATATTATTTCAGTGTAAAAAATATGAAAATAACATTAATATGCTTATTAAAAAGCTAAGCAAATATACAACAATGCCAGTAAGTGTTAAAAATATTATTTATGACCCAACTAGTGAAATGACTAAGAAATTGGTGAAACATATCAAGAAATGTGAAATAAAATTATAATTAAGAATTAAAAAAAAAATAAATACATAAACAAAAATCTAAAATATATTGTATTAAGGTTTTCTGACCAAAGAGTGAGTTCTCTTAGGTTCAATAATAAATAATTAAATATAACAAAATTATAACTAATAAAAGTTTATTTAATGGAAACCTTAAAGAGCTTTTTGCATTTAACCAATTATTATTATTATTATTTTAATATGTTCCATTTTCTAATAATAACAATATGAATAAATTTTTTTTAAACTTTAAAGATTTAATTGTATTTATGGGCAAACACTATGAAGCACTCTCAGAAATTCACTCACTTATTTATGTATTAAATTTCCATGAATTATCATTATTTAAAAGCATTATTTTTATAAAACCAACAATTTTGTAAATACTTTTAAACTATCATAATAATAATAGTCTATTTTTTATAACAAAGTAACACACTTGTATGTTACTCCACTTATCGCAAAAAAAAAAAAAAGAAAAAATAAAACTTTTATAGCAAACTTTATGGACAAGAATATTAAAAGAATTAAAGTCAAATTTAGAAATTTATTTTTAATGTCACAAAGTGGAAGGGAGACAGCGTGATAGAGTACGAGAGAAGAAAAATTGATAAAAGATTTTCGTATTTTCTTTTTAATAAAATTTATACAACAAGCCAAAAATTTGTTTCTATACTTTTTTAAATTAAATTTCTGAGATAAAAATCCAAATAAGATCAACAGTGGATGAAAGTGAATTGTATTAAAGCTTAAAAGATTTTTTTATCATCCGAAAATGTTATTTTATTATTTTATTTGAAAAATAACTAGAAAATCTAACACTGTCTCTTATTTCTTTATTTTTTCCCCCCGCTGTGCTTTTAGTTGAGTATTATAAATGAGTTGAGTTTAAATATAAATCCATTCATATAATAAAGCATCGCCCATTCACCCACATAATATATCCCAACGTTCACTTAATCAGCCATGCAAGCTATAAAACAATCCAATTAGTCTAAAAACTTCATTATCGATATTTGATAACAACGGCATTATGCGACACACACACATACACATAGATACACAAATCCATGTACACGAATGCATGAATACACAAGTTCTACTTTTAAACGTTGTGTATAATATGATTCTTTACGTAATGGAATTTGCAATTGTTCTTTAATACGTGCCGTGCATATATAGTAGATCATTGTCGTGTTGTCGTTACGTTAAAAAAATAAAGAAGAGAATAAAGAAAGAATGAAAGTGTAAAAATAATGAGCTTAATAATAAGCTTTTACAATTTAATCTTCCACTTCTCACTTTTTTTTTCTGTCTTCTATTTGTTCGTTTTCTTATTCAACAGGAAAAGTATTAAAAAGAAAAAATATTTAACATCGTTAAATATTGAAAATTGATTGAATTTTATATTGAATTTTTTTCTTTTAAATTTTATTGAAGAATATACAAATTTGATGTACATTATGAAAATTTGATTGCACTTTGTATATAGAAAAAGTTAACTGAATAAATTCAAATTGATTAAAATCAATTTGTATCGTACCTTAACGAAAGAGAATTTTTTATAAGTACTTTCTGAGTTTTATTTTATAAATTTTGTTGATAGCATAAATAAGATAAAAATATATAAAGAGAATTCAGTGTACAATAGAAGAAACAGTTGAATATTATAAAGTGTCCAAATAAAAACTACGATTCATCTCTATTCAAATATTCTAATAAATTTTATTTCATGTACTTAACTTTGTTTTTTTTTTGTTGTTGTTGAAGTTGTTATTTTCTATTAAGTTATTTTATAAGTAGAAGTTTTTAGTAAACAGGATGTAATGCCAATTATTATATACACAGAAACTCAACATAATTTAACATAAATAATAAATAAAGTTATCTATCGTTATTCTGTGATGTTGTTAACTTAATTTAAATTATATTTACATACGACATATATTTTATTTAATGTCTCCTTTCTATCGTGTCAGTTTCCTTCTTCTTTTTTTTTTTTTGTTGATGAAAATTATTCATTTTCTATTTCTTTCTTTTGCTTTTTTTTTTTTGCTTTTCTATAGAAAAGGATAATTTGTAACCAAAAAAAAAAAAAAAAAACTAAGATAATCCAAAAAAAAAAGAAACCAAAAGATGAGAAAAAAAAACAACAAAACTGTTCGGTAAACATAACAAAACTGTCTATCTTGTCACATAAACTCTTCCGGTTTTTCTCTTCATGGAGAAAGAAAAAAAAAGAAGAGAAAAACCAAAAAAAAAAAAAAAAGATGAAAACCAACCAACACAAAATAATATATAATGGAGAAAGATATTTCAGCAGTTTTTATTTTCATAACATTATATTATTTTATATATTTTTAATACATACATACATATATAACACACACACATAGACAATATGCATGCATACATATATATAATGTATGTAAACTGTCTACTATGATAATAGTATATATGTAGACAGTCATCCTCAAACAGTAAGTGCTTATGAGTGGTCGACTAGAGGGTGAAAAATAGATATTTTATTCATGAATGTATATAACCCACTCAACCTCAATCTCAACCGAAAAAAAAAATTGTTTCATGATAATTCTCTTCTCTCTTTTTATTCTCTACCAACCAACTACATATATCCATACACACACTCGTGGATCTCTGTTTTTACACTGGAAAATATTATAATAAAATATAAAGTTATACATTCAAACACAGTTCATAAATACTCTTATATATACACACACATGTACACATACACATGTAGAAATATTAAATTCTTAAATAGAAAATCATATCATACATAAGTGAATATACAAAAGGCAAATGACAAATGGGTGATGATATAACATGAATGGAAAATTGTGTATCATTTCCCAGTTTTCCCATTGTTTTTTTTGTTGTTTTTCTTTTTCTGTATTTTGTTTTGTTATTTGTTCTTATCTAAATTTTATTCATTTATTCATTTTGGTCTTTTTAATTGTCATTATTCCATAGTTTCAAGATAAAGGATTAGAACAAAGATACAAAAATATAATGAATTCCATGCGATTAACTTTCATAAGTGACCATCGGCCCAATGTGAATTCTCAGCAACATATTAAATGATTGTTGAAAGCTCTATTTAAGAACAACCTCTGTATATTGACCATTTATATATTTGATGGTCAATTTATCGTAAACAAGGCTAAATGATTTCTATATTATGCACAACCCCTATATACTGACCATTTACACATTTTATAGTCAATATATGGAGGTCTAAAAACTGTTTCTAAAATTATTATCATAATAATGTAATAAAATATAATAAATCCAATGTAGGATAATTTTCTTTATGAGAAAACAGATTATTATATAGATAGACGTCAGCAAAGGATTTGTTTGACTTAAATGGAAAGAAAATAAAAATGTTGAGCTTTTCACTTTCCTTTCTCATATTATTATTATTATCTTTTTTTTGTTTTTCCCTTTTGTTCGTTCGTTCGTTCTTTTCTTTATATATTTTTTTTTAAGTTCTTTTGTTTTATACAGAATTTTCATTCTTAACGTAAATCCAGATTGATGAACTTTTTTTTCAGTGAATTTTATTAGATATTTAAAGATGTGTTAACTATGAAATTGAAAAGAAAAATAAAGAAAAATGATTTTCGTTTTTTGTTAAGCTTTTATGTGAACAAATAAAAATTATAAATTTTCAATTAAAAGATTTAAAATGGTTTAGTCTTCTTTCTTTTTTTTTTATAATCCAACAAAAATTCTTTTTTTTTCTAAACTGTGGAAAAAAAAAATTGTGGAAAAATGAGTTAACACAATTTTTACAATTTTGTATACGGAAAAAAAAATAGAATGTTAATGGTGTCGAATTTCAAATGCAGATTACTGTACCATTTATAGGATATCGCTAAATTAATGTTATAGAAAAGAAAAGAATATGAAATTTGATGAAGCTTAAGATCTGATTAATGTACACATAAAAAAAATACTTTTACATTTTTAATTAGTCAAATTATTTGTTGATCTTCTCATTCGAACATTTTTATTACTTTTTAAACTTTCATCTCAATTCACTTCAATTCATATTGAAAATTTACACCAAACATTTCACACAGGAAAATACTTTCTGTACAACATTTTCTAAATACTAATTGAATTATACAAAAAAAAATTTATCCTTGTTTCAATATAATCGATTTATTTTTCTGAATATTTCAAAATTAATCAAGTAAAATGAGCAACCAGGACAGAGAAGGGAAGATTATGATAGAGAAACAGAGACAGATATAAATGATAGAAAATAATTTAGCTGAATGCGTTTAACGCATATCATTGAATAGTTTTATCAAAGTTATTTTAAGTGTATTTTCTACAGTTGATTGATTGATTAAAATTTTTCTTTTGATATTTTTAAATTGATTTTCTTCTTTTTTTTTTTTTTGCACATCGTTACATTTATTGTCACACTCTTTTCACTCATTCATATACTAAACTCACTCAGTCATTCAGTCTCCTGTGTAATATCAATGTCTCATGTCGTACTTCGACCAAACTTACGTTTAGTATATGTTCAAGTAGTAGCAATATATTTTATATAAGTGTATATACATGCATACACACACATACATACATACAAAGGCATACATACATACACTTGACTAGGTATATAATAAAATATTGTATTATAAAATATGATAAAAATTTACTCGTGTGTAAACTTTGATCCGTTTATTATATCGATATTATTTTGTTTTTCTCCTTCTTCGTCTTCTTCTTCTTCTTCTTTTTCTACTTCTTCCTTTTTTTTCTTTAAAACGAATTAACTTTTATTTTATGTTCAATTTATGACAGCAGAGTATCGTTTGAAATTGCTTTTTATTGTGAGCTTTAAAAAAAGAAGCAATTGTTTGTATGTATATCGATACAATAAACACCATACACACATACATACATACACATTAATAAACTCTTACATTGAAGTAAAGAAAGAAAAAAAATCACTTAATATTCTTCTCACATTTTATTTAATCTTTTTAAAAAGCGCTTCCACTTTTTACTTTTTCTTCCTCTTCTTGTTTTGCTTCATCTTCTACTTCTTCTTGTTTTGCTTCTCATACAAACATAAGACGAATTGGTTTTTTATATAAAGTTTTTCTTTTTATTAATTGGGTCTGTTCGAATTTCTTCCGTTTTTTTTTGTTGTTGTTGTTGTTGTATTTTTCTTAAGTTTATTTTATAAAATATTTTTCACTCAAATAAATTGAGAAGATCCGACTATAAAATTATTTAATAATATTTTAACTCATCCAAATACATTTTCTCATTAATAAAAAGAAGTTCAATTAATAATAATTAATTCTGATGAATTTAATTTATCTATTTTACATTGAATCATTAAAACTGATTGTTGAAAATAATAAAGAAAAAATTCAATATTCAAACTTTCATCAAAAATTTGTTGTTGTTTTTTTCTTCTCTAGAATGAAAATTTTTTTTTTTTTTTGATAAAAGTGCAGAAAATTAAAGTTAGATATTTGAGAAAATTAATTAGTCAAAAGTTTAAATTTAAAATAAATAAATGAGAAAATTGAACTTTTATGCATTTTTATTTTTAGAACAAAATTTTTGTATTTTCCGCAAAAAAAAAAAGAAAAACAAAAACAAAAATGAAACCCATTAAATTATTTTAATAAAATTTCAAGCAATTTCAATTATGTTGAAATTAAAGAACCCATTTAAAAAAAAATTTATTTTAATTGATTCTATATGATGGTATGAAAAGTTTTTGAATTGTTTAAAAGCTTCACCTATTTTTTTTTTCTTATGAATAAATTATAGAAAATTTGATATATGGAAAATATTCTAATCCCTTTTTAGTATTCATTAAAAATAAAAATAAAAAATTCAGAGTACACAAAACTAAAAGGAGGATGATTTTATTTAAGAGAAGAAGGTTATTTATAGTGGCCCGATAAAATAAACTTTTTTTTTTTTTGTATATACGTAAAAAAAAAAATATATTCATTCAAGTAACACAAAATTGAGTTAATCTAATGGTTTTATGTATATTTTTCTTTCCTCTCAATTCATCACACCTCTCTACATTTATATATACCCCTAATCATGGAAACCATTGAAAAACTTTTTTGTTATAACAAACACCTTTTAAATGTATATTCAGAAAAGACGGGAATTAAAGAAGAAATTGAAGAAGAAGAAGAAAATTTGTACATAAAAAACGGCGAAAAAGTAGAAAAAGTAGAAGAAGTAGAAGAAGTAGAAGAAGTAGAAGAAGTAAAAGAAGGACGTATATTAAAAAAAAAGGCTTCCTATTCCTTAATTATCTCGATAAATTATGGCCTAACCACTAAACTTATTCAATAGCTTTTAAAACTAATCATGATAATTGATGAACCAATCAGTGAACTTTTTAAATTAATGATACTTTATAAAAGCATCATTTCTATACATACATACAAACATACATACATATATATATATAGTGACAAAAAACAAATACACATACAAACACATACATAGACACAATTTTATATTTATATATTTTTTTTAAAAAGAACTTTTTCTTTACGTTAATATATAAAGTTAAGCATTTATTACGTTTATTCATAGAATGTCTATTTTTTTCTTTCTTTCTTTCTTTATATAGAAAGAGTGTGTCGGTAACATAAAGAAAATTAAAAGGAGACAAAGATAGAAGAGATACAAAAAAAAGAGAGAATGTAATTTGTGTTAAAAGAGTGATTAAAAGAGGAGAGAGAGGGAGAGAGAGAGAGAGAAAGAGAGAGAAAAACAAAAATATATTTTGTGTACAAGAAAAGAATAATATTCACACTAACACAAAATTAAATTTTGACAATCGTTTTTGGTGTCTCAGAGTATAATGAAATTATTGCCTAAAGGGAAAATGTGTTTCCTTGAGTCCTTTTTTTAAAAAAAAAAAAAAATAAAAAGAAAAAAAAATTGGCAAACTGGAGCAAATGATAAAGTTCATTATTGATGGAATGAGGTTGGGTTTTATGGATGTGAGATAGAATAAACCCAACAACGAAAATAAAAACAACAACAAAAATGGGAAAAGGGAGAGAAATAAAAACGAAAAATGAAAAAAAAGAATTAAGAAGAAGAAGAAGAAAAGTGGGATTAAAAATATAAAGTTATAAAATATATAAAAAAAAAAATCCTTGTCTGGGAGTTTTTCTTTTCCTTTTTCTTTTTTCTCTTTAATTTTTTGTTGTTTTTACTTTATTTTTGTTATTTTTTTTTTCTTATGGGAATTTATTTCAATCATTTTTTGTAACGAGATTAATTATGATAATTTCCCTTTATTCTTTTGTTGGTTCCTTTATTTATTTATTTATTTTCCACATGAAGCAAAATATTATCAATTTGCTCCATTCGTTGATGTGATGACGTAACAAAAATATGAAAAATGTTTACAATTGAAAATTTATGGTAGCACTTGATCCAACCAATAAATGTGTACCCATACATAAACTAATCAAAGCAATGACACGATTTACCATTGCAGATGATTTTTCCAGGATTTTTTGTGTTCTTTAGAATAAAATTAATTGATCAATTTTAGTCCTAAAATCCAGCCAAAATCAACAAACAATGCTTGATGTTCTTTACGCCACTACATTATTATGCATCCCACACGGTACTTATAATTAAAGAATAAACCCATTTGATCACAATTTACACAATGTTGGTTTAAAAATATTATACAAACGAAGTCCATTAGGGATCAGTAACATAAAAAAGAAACGGAAAATATTTAAAAGCATTTTCAATATTTTTTTTTTCACACCAAAATGCTGTCACAGAGTTGAACTTAACGAACGTGAAGCTTTTTTTCTCCTTCTTCTTCTTCTTCTTCTTCTTCTTTATTATTCTATTATATTTTTCCTTTTTTCTTGCAATAATTTTTAAACTTTTTCGTTCTTCAAATAAAAAGAAAGAAAAAGAAAAAAATTCAAAGAAGAAATTTCAACAATGAACATAAAAACTTTCACCATATGAACTTTAACAAAAAAAAAAAGAAGAAGAAGAAAATAAATAAATAAACGAAGCAAACCAAAAAAAAAAAAAATAAGTAAGAGGAAGAAGAAGAAGAAGAAATGAATAAATCAATTCCGATTTTATATAACTTTATTTATCTGAGAAATGTAGAAGAAGAAGAAGAAGAAAAAAAGTGGAATCACCAACAAAAGCAGCATAAAAGTACCTAGTGAACTGTGAATCACGAACTTCAGGTGAGTAAAAGCCATTTATTTTCTCATAATATTATATACTTTTCACATAACGAACAGACACAAGTAAAAAGGAAAAAAAAAATAATATTAAAACTTCCTTTCTCTCTTTTTGACACTACAAGTGTGAAAAAGATGAGAATGTTTTATAGACTTTGGGACTCGTTTTTTAACCAACAGAAACAAAAAAAGAAACACACAAAAAAAAAAAGGAAGAAAATGTTCAACAAAAACTTTTCTGGTTTTTTTTTCCTTTTTCGTTTTTCCATTTTTTTTTTTTTTCTTTTTCGTAAAAATTTGTAATAAAAGTTCATCTTTTAAAAAGTTTAAATTTATTGAGTTTTGGTTTTCAATATATTATCTCATACCTTTAGCGCATGCTGTGAGCTTTAGTGTTTTGTATTTTTATGCCTTTATCTTATAATTCATCTTTTGTTTTTTTTTTTCTTTATGGATTTGTGTGTTTATGTGTTGGTGTTGGTGTTGGTGTTGGTGTGTGTGTGTGTAAATTGATTTTTTTTTAAGCCAAGAGAAAATGCAATACTTTTTTTTTTATAATATAGAATAAAAATGCAATCACATTTTCACACTTTTCATCAAAAGATCTAAACGGATTTATTCTCTTTTTGCTTCCTTTTTCCCCCTTTTTTTTCTTTTCATTTCTTGTTTGTGGGTTCGTTTTTTGTTCTTGTATTATTTTTTCTGTGTTTGTTTATTTGTTTTTATGTTTCTTCCTTTATTTTTTTTCTTTATTCCATGAATCCTTGTATCTTTATATATTATCCTTGTAACCATAAACGAATATATCCATCTAGATAAATTTTCCAAGTTTTGAAAAAAAAAACCCCTTTAGAATTAGAATTTTACATTTCCACTCTTGAGCTTTTTCTTTTCTTTTCTTTTTTTTTTTTTTTATTTTGTTTTTCATCCTATCTCTATTTTTTCTTTTTTGGTTTTTTTTTTTATTCTGTTACTTTATTTAAATTTTAAGTTTTGTTTGTAGTTCAATCAGTTTTAAGAGCTTTCAATATATAAACAAAACAAATAAATGCCTGTATATAACAGTGAACAGAGATACATATAATATTTGTGTATAGAGTTTTACATTAAATATAAAGTACATCATACAAACACACACACATACGCAAACACGCACACACACACATTAATAAATAAATAAATTTAGTCATATAGAAACAGAATAATGTCACAGAATTTTATTTATTAAAATATAAAATGAAAATTATGTTTTGTTTATTTTCGTTGGAAAAATTTGTTACTTACCAAAAATGAACACAATTACAATTGTGGATGTAATAATAAACTTCATTTTAAAATTCAGCTTCCTCAGAATATGTTGTAGTTGAGAGCTTTTTTTGTTTTACTGATTTTATTTCTATTTCTATTTTTTCTTCTTTTTTTTTGTGCTGCTGCTTTTTTTTTTTTGCTATTTGATTCTGTAACAGAGATGAAAATAAAATTAATTTAATTTCGTCACTAAAACAAAAAAGACAAAACAAAGAACAAAAACAAAAAAACAAAAAAATTGGTTTGTTTAAAAAATTGTTTTTCATTTTATTTTTCTTCTTGCAAATTTTACTCCAATCCAGAAAACTTTTACAATTATTTTTGTATAAAACTAAAAAAAAAAAGTTAATAATAGAGAATGACAGTGAGGAATTTATTATCATGGAGTCTGTTAGTTGGTTGGAATTTATGGAATGGTTGGTTTATTTTTTTTTCTCTGTCTCTCGGTGTGATTCATAGAAAATTCTAATTATTTGTCTATTCGTCATGATTAGTTTCTCTTGAGTTTTGCGGTATAAAATTGCATTCAACAAATAGTTTACAAAATATTTCAATCAATGACAAATAAAATTTTTAAATAAAAAGTCAACGAGGATGAAACTGACCAAAGAGAAAAAAAAACGTACAATCGATTGAAAATGTTTCATTTTGATTTCCGCATAATTTCAATTGAAAAGGATTAACTAACGCTTTTCTTGTTATTGTTGTGATCATCCATATTTTGGTATAAGTGAGAAATTGGCAAATAAAAAGAAAAAATAGAACAGAAAGTGGAGAGAAGTAAATAAATGAAATGGAATGACACAATAATCGTGCTTAAAGCTTTATAAGCGGGCGCGCGTAAATTCACATCATATTGAATAATATAAACTTTAATATTATACTAAAAAATGTAAATCCTTAATAATATCAAACAAAAACAAAAAAGAGCGGAGAAGTGAAGTGAAGAGAGGAGAATATAAATGTTCAACCCTTTTTTTATATATTTTATTTTTATTATTTTTTTGTTTTATTTTATTTTTTTTTGTCTTTTCTGTTATTCTAAGACTTAAGAAGAGTAAATCCTTGTTTGAATAATCGGGAAAAATTCTGTAAAAATAAAAATGGAAAAAAGAAAGAAAAAAAAAAATGTGAAGAAGAAACTTTAAAATATATTCAAAATGGCCGGTTCTGATGGAAGAATGGATTATTTTAAATAATATAAAATTCTTCTTCTTCATCATCATCTTCTTCTTCTTCTTCTTACATTTCTCCCCTGTTTGTTTTTCTTTTTCTTTATTTATTATCTCCAAATATCTTGTTGTTTTGCTTATTTTGCCTTATCAAATTTTAATGATTTTCTTTCGGAATAAAATTGAAAGAAATAAAAATACCTTTACCAAAATACAAACCTACAAGAGACAACGAAAGGAATGTAAAATACCAATGATACACACAAAAAAAATGAAAATTCATCACAATAAGTAGAAACACGTCCAGTAAAATTCACCTTTTGTATTTTTACTTATCCAATTCTTTCTCTCGGTATCCATAAGAAAAATAATTGACCGTGAAATGAATTTACTTTTTTCTCTGTTTTTTTTTTCTTCGTCTAATAACAAAAGAAATAAGATATTCCGATACAAAACTAAGATTAGAAATGAAAAGGATGAAGAAGAAGTAAGTATAGGGACAAGAAAAGAAAAAACAAAAAAAGTACAAAAAAAAATATAATAAAAATAAAAGAAAACAAAAGAAACAAGCTTCGTTATTTTTTTAAATCAATATCTAATCGAATGGTTCATTCGACGATAAAAAAAAAAGGATGAGCTTCTTATATAAAATCAAAAGTTAAATTGCATTATCCAATATAAATATATATGTATGTATATGTATGTATGTGTGTCTGCTATAAGTATTTTTTATCTTTTACTTGAAGAAAATTCAACATAAAAAATCTTCATCAGAATAAAGTTGGAATTTTTATGATTTTTTGCTTTTAAATCGATTTTTATTATTTTTTTTCCCCATCTTGACATGAATTGTTATCGTTACACAAAAAAAAAAAGGCAAATTTGGTTTAAAAATTAAAATTGAAAGAGCTTTAACCTCGACTTTAACTTAAAAATTAGCCAACTCAACTGGTCAAATTTGTTAACTTTTTAATTCAAAATATTTTCAACCTAAATAATTCAATCATTTTTGTACAAAAAAATTTTTTGCTTGATTTCATTTTTCTTTTTCACTTTTCACTTTTAAAATCCTTTTTATTTACAAAAAAATAAAAAATCTTTTAAAATAACCCATAATATTTTCTTGATCTTTCTAATTCTCCTAATTTTCATTCCATTCAAAAGTTAAAGGATTTTCATTTTATAAAACCAAAATAAAAGAAAAAATCCTTTTTTTTTTGTCTAAACTTTTTCTATGAAAAAAAAAATTATTTTTTTGTTAAATTGTTCCGCTAAACGATTGAAAATTTATATTTTTTCATAAATTGAAATCTAATTTTAATTTGATAAGAGGGCAAAATTCTATAAACATAAAACTTTTACAGAGAATGAATAGAAACCATTAACAACTAACCAAACAAAAAAAAAAGGAGGCAATCAATGCAAGGCGCACCAAATTTTTATTAGCCACCGGGAAAAAATATTGTGAAAAACCATTATACAGATTTAAAATCACGATTTAATAATAATAATTTATTTAATGAATGCAAAAAAAAAAAAACTCCAATTAAAATCGAATTTATTATTCAAAACCAAATATCGAGAAAAATAAATGAACGAAAAGAATGGAAAATATATACGGAAAAGATGAGGATGAATGAACAACGAAGACAAAAAAAAAATTGTTTTTAGATTATACCAAAAGACTATGAAAAACCATAAAATCTTAAATCAAAATATATTTTTCACGGAATATTATTTTAACTAATCTATAGCGGAATAATATCTATCTACGTAAACTCTAACTCATAATACATAACCTATATTTGTGTTAAAATTCTATAATGTTTTAAAACATAACATAAATGTAAATCCTTAAATTTAATCATTAAAATTTAATATTTCTTATTATAGAGGTAATAAATGGCTCATTTAACTCAAACCAAACTCAAAACCATCATCAACAATAATAATAACAACAACAACAACAACGATAATAAATATAAAACTACAACAATAACAACCAAAAATAACAAAAACAACAATACACAAATATAATAAAAAAAAAAAAAAACAAAATAAAAGTGAAAGCGCCTCATTTTCATCTCATACTTCTTTTATAATGTATAAGTATTAAGGCATGGAGTTCAACCTCATTCTCTAAATGCTCTTAAATCCATTCTCATACTAACAAAACATTAAAACCACCCATCATCCATATACTATTATCATGCTGACTCTGTATTTTTTTTGTTATATGTGTGTGTGTATGTTTTATATAAACGTATATGTATATGTATGTATGTTGGTGTGTGTATGTATAAAGAGGGAAAAATGGAAAATTTTGCACCCAACCACTTGTTGAATTAGGATTTTATTTTTGTTGAATCATATTTCTGGTTTTTATTTTTATCTCTCTCTCACTCCCTCACTCCTTCTCTCTCTTTTTTCAAATAAATTTTTCTTTTTTTTTTTTAAGGTTTTTTGTGTTCTGTGAACAAAAAATAACAGAAAATTTTCCCCGCGATGAAAATGGAATACAAAATGGATAAAAAAAAAACCCATTTTCTGGTTTATTTTCTGTGTATTTATTTTTTTTTCTGTTTTTTTCTTTTGCTTTTCGTCTCTGTGTAAAACGTGCACGACAAAAGTATCATGATTTTTCCTTTGCTTTACGTTTTTCCCTATTCTCTGGTTTTGTATAAAAATATTATTTTTTTTTTGTTTCATTCTCAAAAAAAAAAAAAAAAAATGAAAAAAAAAGTAGGAGTAAAGAAAAATTCACAACAGTTGACAGTGATAAATCCAAAAATGTCCACTACCACGCGAAAATCATTTCTCATTTATTCTTACTCTACTATTTTCTGTATAGATATTTATTTTATTTTTGTTGATTTTAATTTTTTATGGAACATCTCCATACAACATCATAATAAATTAGATAATAATAATTTTGTTCACCTCAACAAGAACAATTCATATTTAGAAATAAACTCACATAATATTTTTATGTTTTTCCTTTAATACCAACAAACATGTTTTTTCCCATTTTTCTAACAATTTTCATTTATTTTTTCTTCTTCACCCATTTTATTCATTATTTTTCTCATTTAATTTCTTTATTTTTATGTTTGTTTTATTTTTAGTCATCACATAATAATTTGTGTAATTTGATTAGTTTGATGGATTAGACTAAATAGCGTGAATTAATATAAAAAATATATAAATGTGTGTACCGTTTGGGAGTTTTGGAGGAAGTCATGTCGCGTCAAACTAATAATATAATTGTAATTGTATTTAATGTAATTTAATTAAAAAAATATATATATAAATAAATAAATAAATGTCAGAATTAAATTTAGAAAATCTAGGTGAACTTTTTCTTCGTTTTTCCCAAAAAAAAAAAAAAAAAAAACAAGTTTTGTTTTTTGTTTATTCGTTTATTCACTTTTCACTATTCATTGTTTAATCAACAAAAATAACAAACATTTTCTTCTGCTTGTTTTTCTTTTTTTTTTTTTTTTTTTGGTAAATTTTTACTTAATTCTCTCGACTCTACACATTTTTTTTTTTTACGATTTTCAAACGTTTTAATGATTCAGCAGAAAATGTAAAACGAATAATCATAAAAAAAAAAAGAGTTAAAATAGAATTTTCCTTTTTTGTTTTTTTTGGGGTCAGTCAAATCACATTCCGCCAACTTCAAAATTAAAAGTACGAAACAACCGAAAAAAAAACACAGAAAAACAGAAAAAGAAGATGAAACATAAAATTGATCAAGTTAAAACTTCTACAAAGTTAATTAACATTTTGAATTTTTTAATTAATAAAAAAAAAAAAATAGAAAATAAAAATAAATTCACGAATTAAGAAAATAATAAAAGTAAAAAATAAAACAAAAGGCAGAAAAACACAGCAAATAACAACGGCGAATTTATAAATTCCATTCTGACAAATTGTTTGATATCCAACTGACTTTACAGACACAATAATAAATATTCCTTACCAAAAAAAAAAAAAAAGAAAAGCAAAAGCAAAAGAAAAGAAAAACAACCCAAAAATAAAGGAAGAAAAAAAAAAAAGGCAAACAACTGAACGACTTGAATTATGGATTCCATTTCCTATTTATATTATTTTTTTGCTGCTCTAAAAAATTAATATCAATTCGTAACTTTTAATTTCTTTTCAACATAAGATGAAGAAGAAGAAAACAAACGAAGTAGAAACGAAAAATTGTTTGTAATAACAAACTTCCGGAATTACAATAAAACGTATAACAAAACAGAAAAAAAAAAACAACAACAAAAGTTAAACGGGAACAACAAAAATAAGTAAGTAAGGAGTAAAAAGTCGTAGAGCAAAAAAGTACAGGGAAGATGAATAAAGCTACAGGATTTAAAATAAAATAAATAAATAAATAAATAAAGCGAAAAACAAGAACCCAAAAAAAAACAGATGAGAAACAAAAACATACAACAACAACAACGAAGGAATGATATAAAGAAAGTTTTTTACCTACCTGATAAGACGACTGTGAATTAAAAACGATAAAACAAGGAATAATTGTGCAGAATATTTTCTTGTTTGTAGGATTTTCTCCTTTTCTTTTTCTTATTTTCTTCTTGTTCGTTTTTTTTTTTTATTCTATTTAAGACTTTCAAATAAATAAACTAAATTCCTTTCCCATGAAGGAATCCACTGTTCCTTCTGTCGGGGGTATTTGTGATTTGATACTTTTATGTCTTAAGACATAAACCCAATATACATTCCAATACAATTTTTTTTTTTTTTATTTTATCTTTTTCTCGTTCCAGGATAAACGAAAAGAAGACACAAAAAAAGTAAAAAAAGTATAAAAGAAGAACAAAGTAAAGAAAAAAATATTGTATTGTAACGATACAGCTTTTGTGAACAATTTTCAACAAAAGAAAATTGTCAACAGTTGCATTGAATCGTATACGAACAACAATATCTCTAGAAGTTTTTCAAGAATGAAACAAAAATTCTATAATAGAAAACTTTTTCTCTATAACTCTACGACAAAAAAAAAAACAAACTTTTGACATTGAGTTCGATCCTTTTGTTTCTTGTAGTTCTACTTCTACTTATATAAATATACATTTTTCTTTTTTTCTGTTGTACAACCATCACCCATCATCATACTATTTCATATAACAGAAAACCAAAACCATTGTCACTTCTTTTTGTCTATCAGAATGTGTGTATAATTTTATAATATAAATAAATGAAAGACATATAGAAATGAGTGAGACAAAAGGATATCATCCAACACAAATATAAACTTTTATTATTATATGTATTGTTTTCTTTACCCTTAACAGAAGAAGAAAAAAAAAGAAAAATATGTAGAAAAAGAAAACAAAAAAGTCCTTTACGATTCTCAATAAACATTAGACTATATAGAGTATATAGTGTAGTGAAATGATAGTAGCCTTCACTCTAATTCTTTATTATATACAAGAAATAAATACAGACAATATATAAAGTCAAATAATATATAGTTACTTACTTACACAGTATATACCTAGTAGTGTAACTATATGATACTATTACAGTTCAGTTAAAATAAAATACAATAAAAGATAACGATATCAAAAGGAAGGAAAAAAAAAGGGAAAAAAAATTCCAGGGTCGGATATTAAATTATCATTATAAAAATTATTCAGGTTACTTTAATTTTTTGACATGGAAAACTTAACTACTTAATAATAAGAGGGCATCAAAATCAACAACATAAGTTCATGATTTGTTTTAAATTGTTATTTTTTAAAGTTAACCGACGGCATTCAAATTATAATAAAATAAAATTGTTACCAAATTGTATCTAACATTAGACAATGACGTAGCCAAATATTTTGATGTCTCTTTTCTGGATTTCAAAATGGCCGCCGCCTATTTGCTATTTTTATTAATTAGAACCAATAAACAATTAAAGAAATTCCTTCTAATCATTAAAATTGCGTATTCCAATTTTTACATTATAAAAAAAAAATAGCAAAGAAAATATGGATTCAACTCTGTGAATGAAAATAATATGAAAAATTGTTGTATATTATAATACCTATGATGATGAGTTTCAGTCTATAAAGGATGAGTAAGTAGTCCTTGTTGTATTTTGAATATGCTGTTCAAGTTGACATTTGAGATACGATGATTTCATGTAATGTGGGTAGAGGTTGTGTGCGTATGCCTATGTGTGTGTATAAACGGAAATATTGAAAGGGGGAAAAATTGAAGGGTTTTTTTTAGTATATCTGTGTGTGGTGTTATTATTATTATTATGATTATGACATCAATTTGTATTTTGGGACAGTTTCTTTGTATAAAAAAAAAAGTATGAATAGATCAAAGTAAATTTCTTATACAGTTTTTTTTTGTGTGCGTGTGTTTGTTGTACCCAACGAATAAAAAAAAATGTCACTGATTAATGTAAATTAGGATATTTAATTAATGTGGTAATTTATATTATACATGAATAAGTTGAATACAATTTAACCATCATATACATAAAACAAATTCAAAATGCGATCAACTGAATTGATTGAAGGGACCACAATATAGTCTCTGTGGTCAACAAAATAGATGTACATTAACATTATATGTTTAGTATATATTTTGTATCCTCTCACTATATGTACCTGCTTATACTAATGAACTATGTAAATAAAATGGTGTAAAGCATATTCTTATATTAATCAAAAAAGGCATAGAATAAATTTGTTATATTGACAAAAATTGTGATTTAAATTGAAAAAGTTTTTATGTATTTCCATCATTTATTCAACTGAAAAGAATCTTAATATTTATACTATTAAGTCCGGTTTGTATTTTCTAGAGTGAGTAAAATTTGTAATGTTAGACATTCAAAAAATATATCGTTCTTTATTTTATTTATTTATTTAGACTCAAATTTCCATTGAATTCAAATTTCATTGACCAATGTAATTGGTATCGTTGTCAGTCAAGTCAATATGTGGTCTTAACCACAAATAAAAATGCAAAATTATTGTAAGGATTCATTTTTGGTAAGTAAAACTAATATATACTGACATTCTCATTGATAAATATTCCAAATCTTGAATCCTTTCTATATAAATTTTCTTTTATAGTTTTAATACAAAATAAAAATTAGAAGCTTTAAATTGTCTATTTGTTAATGTCCAAAAATATATTATATAAAATGTCGGTTATAATAACAATATTTTATGGATGGAACATATGTTATCCATATATTTGTTGTTGTACCAAAAAGTCTGGTCAGTAATAAAGGAAAATGATGAAGAAGATGTAGAAGTAGAAGTAGAAGTAGAAATAGAAGTAGAGAATAGAAAAAAAATTGTTTTGAAAAGGGTCTTTTGACGGCCAGAAGGGCAAAATTCGGTGATGCGTATAACACCCAATTAAAATGTTATCTAGATAAAATGTAACGTATATCTTTATAGGTAACAAATTTATAAGGTACGTACGTATATATACTGTCAATTGGTGGTAGGATAAGAAAGGAATAACTCATTTGATTTGGTTCACTGAACTATATTAAAAAATATCTTTAAATATAAAGTAATACACACACACACACACACATATATATGTTCAATTACTAACCGAATGTAATATAAAATAAAACAAAATAAAAGGGACTTTTTCCCATTTATGAAGATCAAGGATATTTAAGGTTCCTTTTTTTTAGCCTATATACTCTTATTAAATTTGACCTTTATACCACCGAATAGGACAAAATAAATGTAAGAGAGAAAAAAGAGTGAAACAAAATGAGGGAGAATAAATTTGTTGTCTCCCTTTGTGAAAGTAAAATTGATGGAATAAAAGTTTAGGTATACTTTTTTCGTCTTCTTCGATTAAACCAATCTAAAAATATTATCTGTAGAACTTTTATCTCTAATTTATCTTATCTAAAAAATAATAAAATAAGAATGTCGGAGTTACTTTTTTTTTTTTTTATTCTCCTCAAGTATCTTCTGTATATTTCCTTGAGTCCCTGTTTTGAACAGTTTGTTTTTTTTTTAAAGGACATTTTATTTTCTTTCCCTTTTCAGTTCAATGCCAATTGACGTCAAACATTCCATTAAAAAAAAAAAAAAATAGCAACAACAAGTTAAAAAATAAAGGATCGCATGACTGATTAACTGTCTGTCTGAGTTAATTCCATTATTTGATAATGTCCAAACTCATCCTTCCCAATTTTTCCCCCATCTCTCAACAATAAACTAACTAAAATAATCAAGCTTCATAAATGTCCTCATTCCATTTAAAAAAAGCAGCACAAAAACAGGGAATAAAGAAGAGGAAAAAAATACGAAAATTAAAATTCATCGCTCCATTTTTTACCAACTTTTTTTTTTTATTTTTTAATAGAAAAAGAAAAACTGAAAGAAATTATAAATGAAAATCAAATATTAAAGTTGAAAGTTGAACTTTCTTCTTCTTCTTCTTTTTATATGTTTTATTTATTCAGAAAATAAAAATACAAAAAATGAAGTTTTGAAAAAACAATCAAACACAAATAAAGAGAGACAAAGAAAGAGAGAACATAAAACTGCACAAACCTTTTAAAATAATTATCCATTTTTTTTTGTTGCCGCTGTTGTTGTTGTTGTTCTTGTCGTACTTCTTTTTTTTTCTCTTATATCATTTCAAACACTAACTTCCAAGTTTCTTTTGTTTTAGTTTTTATTTTATTTTCACTTCTGTACTATTTGATATTTTTTGTTTCTTTCTTCTTTTTTTTTTTATTATTTCAGTATTTTTTTTTTTTATCCAATGAAAATTGAATCAACAGAACTTTGCACTTTGCACAAAAAAAAAAAAAAAATAACATGAGGAACAATAACAACAAAAACAATAAGAAAAATAATAAGAAAGAAAAAAGAAAACAACAACAACAACAATAACAATCACAACAACAATAACAACAATAAAATAGACTAGTCAAAAGTTTTGAAATTATTTTCTTTTTTTTTTTTTTTAAAGCTTTAACATTGTTGTTGTTACTGTTGTGTTGCTGTTATTTTTGTTTTTGTTGTTAAACAAGGTAAAAAGTTGCAAATAAATAAATAAAAATAAAAGAGGAAAAAAAAAAGCAGGAAATTTATATTTAAGAAATAAACTCGTTTCCCGAATACTGAAAAGGGAAAGAAGAGTAAGAAGAAAACAATAAAATGATGGAATGAGGAAAAGCAGGAGGAAATAAAAAAACTGTCCTTTATAAAAAATTAAACGCACTCAATTAGATTGTATTTTTTTTCCTTCGTTTCGTTTCTTTATTTATTTATTTAATTTGTTGTTGTTGTTTTTATTGTTATTAGAGAAATATTGTTGTTGTCGTTGTTGTTGTTACGTTTGTTGTTTTTGTCACTTGATTTAATTTATTTATTTACAGTTCGTTAGTTGGTTGAATTACATTATTTTCCTTCGTTTTTTAAATTAATTATTTTAAAGACGTTCATCTTATTATTATTCTTCTTCTTCTTCGTTTTACACTATAGTTTTCCCGTGTATGTTTATGTGCCTGTATTTGTACATAGATGTTAAATGTTTGTATAAAAAAAAACAAATGATTATTTAAAAGAGAAAAGAAAAGGATTCGGTGAACAAAAAGTTGCAACAAACTATACAACAAATACAATACAAAAATAGTGGGGAAGTAATTAGAATTTTTTCTCTTCACATTTTCACTCATTTATTGTTTTTTTTTATTTGTTTCTTACTTACTCCAATTCTCACATTAAAAAAAAAAAGTTTTTGTATATAAGTCAGAAAATTTTTGATTTTATTTTCATTCTCTTCTTTTTCTTACAATTTATTTTCTTAATGTAATATTTTAATGTTTGATTGATTATCAACTCTGTAAAGAGGAAAATTATATAAAAGAATGAAAGTGGGAAAAAAAAACGAAAGAAAAACCAACAAAAATTATGTGAAAAAAAGAGGGAACAAAAATTTAGTGAGAAGATTAAAAATAAACAGCGTGCACAATCAACAGAAAAGTATAAGAAAAAGTTTTTCATTTTTCCACGCTTCTTTTTTTCCTTTTTTCTTTTTCTTCTTCTGCTTCTTCTACTTCATCGTTTTTTTTTCTTTTTTTGAGAAAACATTATCGCAATAACTTTTGACGACGCAAACGAGATATTAAAATTAATTTATAATTTTCATAAAGCAGTAAAAAGCTTTCTCTCTTTCACTCTTTTTTATAATACAAACACATATATACAAAGGCACACGCACGAACACAAAAAATATATATTTTCTTCTTATATAAATTCCATTATATAAACCGACTCTTCTATTATATAACCAAAAAGCACACAATCTTTTCTTTACCCGCACACAACTTCCAACACATCCTTTTGTGCTGTCACCCCTCCACATTCACAACTCTTCTAACCAAACCACTCGCAATAACCAACAACAACTCATCTACACTTTAAGAAACCAACCCATTTTATTATCATTATTTATTCAAATCATCGTGACATTTCTCTTTTTATATATATTATTATAAAAGGAGTAAGAACTAACAATTATAATTATTAAGTACCTACACAGTACAATTGTTTAACTCATTTTTAATACCGAAAAAAAAAATGGTTATACTAATTTCTATGTTATTGTTGTTCTTATGGTAATACTAAGAGCACCAAACAAACTCTGAGTGAAAGAGAATGAAACAGAAAGGAACAAAAAAAAAACTCTATTAGCAAAAAGTTAAATTTTAGAATATTTGAATCATGTTTTTTTTTTTGTTCATAAATTTAATGTCGACTTTTTTTTTTGTTGTAAATATTTTTTTATCATTAAAATTCACACACAAAAAAAAGCTCTTTCACAACGAAAATCCATACACAAAAACACACACACATACACATACATATACATATACAACATAAAATTATTCAAACGATTAAAATAGAAATTAAAATTTAATTCAGTAACGTTAAAAAACATAAACAGAATATTAAGGGAGACAAAATTTTCTTATGACATTTTTTTTCTGTTTCTGTTTTTGTAAATTATTGACAAAAAAAAAAAGAAGGACGGATAATGTATGATGCTGGTACAAAGCAAAAAGCATAAATGCATAAATTAATTTTATTCCTTTACAAAAAATAGAAAAATAAATGAAGAGACACAATATTTTTAATAATTTAATTTTGTTTATATTTTTTTCAAAAAAGGACATTTTATTTTTTATTAAAAATTCGTCCTCTTTTTTTAATGCATTCGAAATAAAAAAAAATTCTCGTCCAGCTGATTATCGTCTCCCTTTCTTTTTATAAATTTTCTACATTTTTCTTCATTTATTTATATCAAAGGAGAGTTGTTGAAGAGGTGACGATGAGACAGACTGGAATGAAACGAATGTGTACCTCCCTCAAAATATCCACTTTATAAACCAATCTACATTACTTTCCATCCAGAATTAAAAAGTGACTATAAAAAAACAGGTAACTTAAATCACGATTAATTATTTAAGGATCACCAACCATAACGTAAGAGTACCGTAAGTGAGTAAAACAGAGAAATGGAAATGGAAAGGGAAATAGTAGAAGCATAAAAATAATATAAATAAATACAGAGGAAGAAAACAAAAGAAAAAGAAAAACATTAAACAACTTGACTAGATCAATATTAATTGAAAACGATCACTTTTTTTTTTATGGTTGATTCTTCTTACGTTTTCCTTTATTTTTCTTATTACATAAATTAAACATTAATATTTTTCCAAAACACTGAATTGAGCACGTTCAGTTTTTTTTTGTTTTCATTATTTTAAGGGATTTTTCTTCATTTTTGTTTTCCGGTACAATGAATAAACGCTAACGAATCATAATTATTTTATAAATTAAAATGTATTCTGTGGTAGATAAATTCTTAAATGGAAAATAATTAGATAATTAATTGTGATAAAAAAAAAATTGTTGTCTGATGATAATAAAATATTTAAAACGGTTTAAAATACACAAACACACACACACACATAGCAATTCCAGTTAAAATTGAATTTTGGTGAGAACAAGAATTTAAAGAAATTTTAAAGTCTGCTTAGAAATTGATAGCCTTATAGAATTTATGCAGGACCAAAAAAAAATCCAATTTTCAGACCAATTCTATTATTCAGGTTTTCTTTTTATTTTAAATAACGGACATAAAATGGAATTTTAAAATGCGTTAAACTTTTGTGTTTTACAAAAAAACAAAAATAACGAAAATCTTAGAAATATTTGATGGAATAAAATTCGGGCAGAGATGAAACAAAAAATAAATAATGGAAAATGTGAAATAAAATAATTAATTAAAATTTAATCATAAAAAAAAATTTCTTTTGGTTTTAAATAAATTGAAAACGAAAAAAAAATATCGAAAATAATAAAACTATCGTTGATCTGCCAAATGGAAATTATAAATTAATTTAATTAAATTCTGATATGCGGTAACACGATTTACATATTACTTTTTTTTATTTAACGCACAATAAAAAATGTTATTTCTGTAGATTATATGAACGAGGGTTTAATGTTTGTAAACGACATTTATTCACACATTCAAAAACACACTCACACACACACACAGAGACACACAAACTCAGTGAATTACATAAATTATAATTAATTTGCTTGTTTTTTTTTTTTGACGTTGTTTTGTTTTTTATTTTTATTATTTTTTTTTGTAAATTTTAATTTAAATTTCATTTCAAATTAACACAAATATGAGAAAGAAAAATTAGAAAATTACAAATTATTGTTATTAAAGAGAAGAGAAAGAGAGTAAAAACATTGTTTTTCAACAAAATTTAATGAAATTCTTTTTTTTTTTTTTGTTATTCAACTGGACGTCGTGTCATATTAAAATCAACAAAATAAATTTGTTTTTTCTTGTTCAAAAAATTTAAATTTAAATTTCTGTTGTGTTTTTTTTTTTTTTTTTTCTTATTTTTCGTCAAGAATTATTTTAAAGAAAAAAAAAAAAAAAACGAGAGAAATTTTCATGAAAGAATGTCACTTTTGACTCTTCTATCACTCCTCCAAAACATGAACAAGAGAAAAGATTGAATTTCTTTACTTTACAAAAAATAATAAAAAATTGCAAAAATATTTTACTTTAAATAGAATTTTATTTTGTTTGAAGGTAAAAAATAAAACAGAATCTGTATTTTTCTTTTTTTAATTCTTCGTCTTCTTTCCTTCATTTTTTACGAAAAAAAAATGTATTTTTTTTTTCTCTCCATTTCACAATAAACCATTTTTATTCTCCTCCATTCTTTCTTTACATTTTTTTTTGTGTTCCTTTTTTATTTCTATATTTCAATTTGACATAAACCTTTCAATAATCCTGCGACCGCGAATACGACACGCACAACCTTCCACTTTCACTTCATCCTCATTCAACCTAAATAAACGCCCGGATTGTTATATTTTTTTTTTCGTTTTCCTTTCCTTTTTTTTTCCTAAACCATTCTACTATTTCCCATTTATATATATAATTGAATATTTATGTCATCGTTTTCAGTATAACGACTATTTTACGACTAATAATATTTCACGGTCTTTCTTTTTTTCTTTCTTCTTGTTTTTCTTTCTTGTATTTTTGCGAGAGCACACACACACACACACACATGTACACAAACACACGTCCACTCCAAATAACACGCGTAAAACACAACAAACAAAAAAAAGTTTTATTCCTTTTTTTTTTGTTAATTTATAAAAATACAAAAACAGAAAAAATGAATGGAAGAAAAGCCGCAGCAAAAAAAAATAATAATAATAATGGAATGAAAAAGGAAAACAAAACAAAACAAAACAGAAAAACTTTTTTTCTTTTCTTTTATCCAAACAAAAAAAAAACACTTTTACGAGATTTTCCATTTAGTCCATCTTCATCTTCTCATCAAGAATATAAAACAAAAACAAAAATAAATGAAGAAAAATCAAAATATTTTCTATTTTCTCTTTAAGTTTTTTTTTCCTCTTTTTTTTCTATTTTTTACTGACCAACAACAAGGGTTTATTGAGAAACACGTCTTGTCACAACGAGACATCACCGGTAACTGGTGTTGTCTTGTGAATCTCTATAACGAAAATGTTATCACAACAACAACAAAAATAGAAAAAAGAAAAACAACAAAACACTGAACTAAACTGACTGAAACTGAAGAGAAAGAGTCAACCAACAAAAAACAAAACAAAACAAAAAAAAACAGTCAGCCACCAGCACAGTAGCAACATACAACCAGAATACAAATAATCGAGAGAGAAAAAGTTCAATAAAGTTTGAGAAACCCACTACAATTGGATTTGAAGAGGGAGAGAAATTTTATGGGGGAATGATTGGGTAGTTGAATAGATGATGATACAATATCCACATTCAGCCAATTTTTTTTTTCGTTGTGTGAGATAAAACGTGGTGCATCCATCCCCACCTAAAATCATTTTATTTAAACTTTCATTTTGTCACATACAAAAAGTTCTCTCTCTCTCTCAATTTCTCGATATCCCTACTATTTTTTTTATTTTCTTTTTATTTTCCTCTTCACATTTTCTCTTCACTCTCTTTTTCTCTTTCTCTCTTTTCGTGTATATTTTTTATTTCAATTTTAGGAGATAGGAAAAGCATAAAACTTTTTCAATCATTCTCTTACTTCACGGAAGAAGGACTATTTGTTGGTTGTGAACTGTTGTTATTCTTGTTGTTGTTTATTTTATTTGGTTGCTGGTTTTTCTTTCGTAAATTTAAAAAAAAAAGACACCAAGTCAAACAAGGGATGGAAACTTTTTTTTTCCACCTAACAGACACAAACGCACACACAAACATAGAAAGTTTGTTTTTTTTACCTGAAGAAGTTTCCCTTATTCTTCTTCTTCTCATTTTCTTTTCCGGTTTTTCCTTTTTTTTTTTCTTCTCACAAATAAAATAAAAGAAATAAAATAGACTTAACGGATTTAACTTTAAATGCATTAAAAAAGTTTGATTGGAGGGGTGAATAAAAAATGGTTTTTTTTGTTAAGTAAAAAAAAAACAGCAACAACAAACACGAATGAAACACAAAAAAAATAAGGGAGAGAGACAGAGAGAAAAACATTAACATTATTAAATAATACGAATAAATATTTTTTGATTACGGTGGAAAGTTTTTTTTTTTTTTTGTTGTTCCTTTTTATGTTTTTCTTTGCAAAGACTGATTGAGTTAATTTCATTGAAACATTTAAGAAGAATTGCTAATCATTTTAGATGCGACATGATCATAGAGATCATATTCTTATTGTTCCAAACAATTACTTGAATATAAATTACAGATAGAAAATATGAATGTGTTTTCTGAAAATTATGTCTGAAAATATTCCCACTTTGGACTAAAATCTCTAAAGTTGGAATAATGCCACTTTCAATGATGTTTTTCATGAAGTTTTGAAATCATTTCTATAATAATCTGTTGATTATTCAGCGATGCCTTATTGTTTATTATCCATACTCTTAACTTAATTGGCGAATTGATTTTCGTAACTATTCCAATAAAAACCCATGTAAAGAAAGGAAAATAAATTTAAGGGATTTATGTACACCAGCAATACGGATAGAATTTAGCTTTGCGTTTGTCAAAAATGCAAAAGTTTTATAACGTATACGTTATAAAATCAATTAATTATTGACAAATGTAAAGTCGATAAGTTCCAAATAATTTACTGACAGTTTTTGTTATTTTATGAAATTCAATTGACAAATCAATGATTTTCTTTTATTTTAGAAATATTGTGCAATTTATAATTACTGTACAGTAGATACGGTTTAAAAATTACAATTATAACTTTCATATGAAATAATCATGATATTTTAATGTACAAATATTAATAAAAATTAAAAAATATTTTTTGTTCAATCCTTTATTTAAGTCAGGTTTGCCATATTTCAGATTGTATACAGAATTATTCTAAAGAAGCGATTATTGTTTATAGAGTTTCTTTTTGAAAGATATTTGCAAAAAAATTTATTTGTATTCGACATATTGTAACATCTTGAAGTGATTATATAGTCAAATATATTTCTTCCTCTCTTCCTAACCTAAAAAAAAAACGAAACGAAACGAGACAAAAAACAAAAAAATAAGGCGACATCTTCTTTATTCTGTTACCGCATTTGACTCTTTCACCTGACTCTTCGAGATTATATAAAAGAAAAACAAAGAAAAGTATTAGAAACAAAAGAGAATGGCTTCACCTACTGCCTTTTTTGTGTTTGTTTTTCTTCTTCTTCTTTGTTGTTGTTGTAATTTTCTTTATATAAAAGCTTCCAATAAAATGTAACACTTTTTTTAGTTCAAAAAATAAAACAATAGAATTTTTGAAATGAAGAGAAAGCAACAAAGAAAAAACAAAAAAAGAAGAGAGACAGACAGTCATGGGTCTGTAATAGAGAAAGTAATAAGAAAAAGAAGAAAAGGATGAGTGAAAGTAAAGAGATAGATAAGCTTTAATCTATGAAACAATGAAAAAATAATTTAAAAGTTTTAATAGAAAAAGGTTAATTTATAATAAAAAAAAAAAAAAATAAGAAAAGGGAATAAAAAAAAAATGGAGGACAAAAAACATAATTAGAGAGAAAAACAAAAGAAGTAACAACGAAAAAAAAAAATATATAGAGATTAAAAGAGAATATATAGAAGACGAAAATGTTTTATCCTTCGCGCTTAAAAGTTTACGATAAACGATTATTTTCTTCTTTTTATTTTTGTTTTTGTTTTTTTTTTCTCCTCTTGTTAAGGAAAAATAGGACCATGGAAAAGTTTTATTGTTTGTATATTTATTTATGAAACCATCAGTGGACATAAAACGGAAGGATGGATGACTCTTTTTTTTTTCAACAAGAAAAAAAAAAGAAATTATGTTCTTGGATTTTCAAATTTTGGTTGTATTTCGACGGCTCTATTTTGAGTAAATTTTTATTTTGCAATTTATTTTATTTGGCAAAAGAAACAAAAATTAATTTAAAAGTCTAAAGAAATCATGTCAGTTGTCCGGTGGAGGCGCCACATCACATTATCTTTTCATTTCTCCTTGTTTTTTTTTTTTACTTCCAATGGATTATTATGAAGAAAACAAAGAATAGGAACGAGAAGGATTAAAACCAATGAACTTTATAAAAGCCTTTTGATATTCTTTTTCCGCTTTTATTCATTCATTCGTTTTTCTTTCTCTTTTTTTTTTTTTATTTTGATCCAAACATAAATCATGAAATAATAATTTTTATTTAAACGGCGACAAACAAAAAAAAAAAAACAAAAAACTTTTTGTGGAAATATTTTTTATTCAATTGTTTTGCTTTTGTGTTGTTTCTGTTTTTTGTTTTCTCTCTTTCTGTCTATTTAAGCGCAGAAAAATTAAAAGAGGAAAATAAAAAACAAAAGAAAAAAAAAACTCTGAACGCAACCAACAATTCGGTTTTTTTTTTTCATAATGATAATCTTCAGTTCATTCGATGAACAAAAATAAAAAAAAAAATAGCTAACCCAAAAGCAAACAAAGAAAAAAGCTTTTCAAAAAGTTTTCTTCTTTAATATTTTTTTTTGTTTTTTGGTTTTTGTTTTGTTGAACCAAACTTTATTTTTTGATGGTTTGAAAATTGAAAACAAAAAAAAACGGAATATTATAAATATTTTGTGTGGAAATTTAATTTTTAATTTAGAAAATTAAACAATTATAAGGCTTTTTCAAACAATTATAGGGTTTTTTTTCTGCAAAAAAGGACCCTTTTGATTTTAAATTAAATTGTTAACAACAAATTTAAAATCAAAGTGAAGTGGAAATTTCACTGTTGATGGACTTTTCATGTTACATTATTGATTTAATTAAATAATAAAAAAAAGGGACTTGCATAACGATATTAAATTTTATTAAACATTTTTCAAGGATTTAATTATAATTGTATGTGAAAAATAATGGACTTCACTTTGAACATATTAAATAAACTATATTCATTTGATTTGATTATTGTAAAAGTTAAATAATTGTTGATATGGAGAGAAACTATAATATATTTTTTTAAATTTTCTTATTAATGGAAATTCAATTAAAAGTGTTAGTGAGTATTGATGAAGTAGAATTGAATTATACGGAGTATTCGTTGAAGTATTTTGAGACAGTAAGTAAGAACGAATATTAATGTGAATAATTATTCCACAAATATACTTTCTGTTTCTTGTCATAAATGTGAACAAATTAAGTAAATGTTGACTAAACTTTTTATTTTTGTTTTTAGAATCAAAAAGAAAAAGAAAAGAAGAAAAGAAAATTTATCCATTTTCCATTTAGAAATATATTTTTTTTTTAAAAAGTCAACAGAATAAATTGAATTTAATACATTTATAGTCCTTTTTATATAAAAGCCAAAAAAACAATCCTATTTTAAGATTGAAAATAATATTTTTCTTTCAATCATATATAAATATATGACTCATATACAATCCATACATACAACACACACACACACACACATTTACACATAAAGAATGGTTAAGGGTTGAAAATACAAAATTATTCAGTTGAAAGTAGATAATAAAATAAAAAATTCGTTTAGAAAAATATTTTTTTTGAAAGTGAAGAAAACAAATAATAAAATAATGTAGAAACGTTTGAATTATGCTTGAATTGTGTTTAATCTTTTTAAATTAGAAAAAATATCCCTTTTTTTGAATTCATTTCCTTTTATATTTTATATATTTTTTGTTAAAACAAATAAACAGAGAAATTTAAAGGAAGATCGGAAGTCTTGTAAATTTTATTTTAAAAAAAATGTTTTTTTTTTTCTTTTAACTTTTTGATGTTTAAGTCCCTTGACTTGTCAATGTAGAAACGTCAGCAACGCACCTTTCATATTCCCAATTTATTTATGAAATTTGTTTGTTGTTTTTATTATATTTTATTTTTATTACTCGTTCTGTTTAGCTTAAACCAAATAAAAAAAAAAAAAAGAAAATTTGTAACAAAAAAGAAGAAACATAGAAAGTAGAAAATACTTTAAACATTCTCATATATGTTCATTTGGATTCCATTAACATTAAATATTCATCAAAATCAAAAACCATTTTGAAATTTAATGTCTCTTTTCTTTTCACATAGAAATCCATATATCCGTTTGTGTATGTGAATGTACGTACATTATGTACAATTGTGTCAATGTGTACAAGTGTGCCAATGTGTAAAAATGACAGAAAAAAAATTCAGTAAAAACATATTTGAAAATAGAAAAAGAGGGAAAAGACATTTTCAAAAAAATATTATCATTAATTTATATTTAACGATAACGCAAAGGATTTTCTTGTTGTTTGTATTTCTATTAAGAAAAAATTAGAAAATTAGAAAATTAGAAAATTAGAAGTTAAGGCACATAATTATACTTTCGCTTAAAAATTAGACTCTTGCAAAAAAGAAATAATATTATTTGGAGTCAATCCAGCATAATCCTTTCCAATTTACCAGTTATAATGAATCTGCCAGCATAGTACAATGAAAAACAATTAATTCTACAACTTCGTGGGTTTTAAATTGAAGACTCATTAATTTGATTTTAGAAATCACAACATGTTAGTTACTCACCACAGCTTGACATCATTTACAAGTCTAAACAATTGTAACCAGAAACCATACAAATTTTTAAGTGCCAGTTAATATCACCCAATTTTCCATCACCCAATTTATTATTCAAAGATAAGTTTATCCAATAAGATCCAAATTAGAATCAAAACAACATCCAATTCCAACAAATATAGAGTATGCATATATAAAGATATATTTGAAGCAGCGACTACATTAGAAATTATTGTGACATGTAATAATAATACAAATGATTTATATAAAACAACCATATTTAAAAACGATACACCTTCATCAATTTTTGTTACTGTCGAAATTCTCACCAATGTGAGACAAATCGTCATGTGGTAATAATTCCGTTGTGGTAATAAAAATTTATGAGTTTCATTAGGTTTTTTCTGCTTAGATATTAATACTTTTAAGATGATAGTTTCATTGATAAAAATTTGGGATGCACCAAATATAAGTTATTTGAAAAATATGAAAAGTATATTTGATTTAATTTTTCTAGAATATAATTTCACCTATTTTAAGTTATTTTAGTTATAATCGTATTTTTATTATCATTATTTAAGAGTTTATAATATTTATGCAAAAGCATGTTACATAAATTATAATTTACATAATAAACGAGTATGAGATTAATGACATCAATAATATAGTGAATATAGAATAAACAATATTTATATAATAACTAATATCATTTAAGTGAAACATTCATTTATATTAAATGAAGCAAATGATATCAGTTATGGATTTAGGAGATTTTTACTCATAAATGTCATCTGCACTCTATATGTCGTCTTATTAATTTTTAAATTTAGAAATGACGTGCATTTATTCTTATCACTTTGTATTCACCAAATCAACTGAGAGACGGAATATTTAACAGAAAAATTTTTTGTAACAGTTTCCTACTTAAGTTCAATAAAAAATATATTTTGTATTAAAAAAAAAAAGGAATTCACAAAAGTTATATTTTTAGATTGTAAATCGAATAAAAAATATTTGTCATCAACTGCCACTATAAATGCAAAGGACTAAATGTGAAAACCAACATCTATTAAAATCTCTACAGTAAAAAAAAAATTGTTTTCTAACATAAATCTCCATAATTCTTAAACCGATAAAAGAGAAGGTTTTACAATTTTTTATAAAAAATAAAATAAGACCCATTTTATTTATACAAAATGGTCAGCGCACAAACAGTGTTTTATCCTTATTGATAATCTAAAAAGAAAAACAAAAAAAAAAGATAAAGATAAAGAATAACGTTATAAATTCCGCCACTGATCACATCATTATTCATTTATTTATAAATATTCATAAGGAAAGGATTCTTCATCTGGATTGGTTTGTTCTTCTATATAGCTAACATCCCTTTTTGTTATTGTAATAATAATAATAATAATAATACTTTATATTGTGTATGTTTTGATTATTATGACCTTATTATTACCATTTGGTTTATACATTTTAACCTCACTCTACTTCATACAAACAAATATGGAAGAAGATGGATTAAGCCATTTTCTAAAATGTTCACCGTGACCTTTTTTTTTTTTTATTCTTCTTCTATAGAGGAAAATTATACATTTTTTTTTATTATTATAAATAAAAAAAAAGAAGTAATTCTATATTAAAATGTCCTTATGGAAATAAAGAAAAGAAACAAAAAAAAAAATTGTTTATACTGTTATGATATGAATAAATAATAGAAAATATTCTATATAAATGGTATATGGAATGTCCTTATGTTTTGTATAGTGAAATATATGCGTAGATCATATTTTATTAAGAATTCTATATAGAATAATAAAATATAAAAGTTAAACAGATTTGACATAAATTTTAACTTTATTTTTTTTTTTTTTGGAATAAATTAATGAACCAAAAAAAACATATTCTACGTGTATCAGGTCATTTGTTGGTATAAGGGAGATGTTTAATTTATATATGTTAAAGATACACTTTTCTCTAACAAAAATGTGATTTTCGTTCATTTTCATTTACTAAATTTGTTGCATTTTTTGCAATGAAATTTTAAAAATGAAATCAAAAATATGGTGGCAATTTTTCTTACGGAAACATTTTTTTATTGGTTTTGCTGGAGAAATTGGCAACGATTAAAATTAAGTCTCATTGCCTTTTTATATTTTTCTAATTCATGTTTAGTCTGACAGAATTTTCAGAGATCTTTCCTCATCCTATAAATAATGTGTTCTGATAGAAAATAAATTTTCTTGTCACGTTTACTAAAAAAATTTATAAAACAAAACATATTCCAAGGACGAAGAAATATGAAGGTTATAATATTCAATGGTTTATCGAAATGAAACAGTAGTTTATTTACTAACATCAATCTATTCTCATTTTTGTTCCTATAAAGTTTTTTTTTCTTCCTTTTATGATTAAATTTAAATATGAAAAATAACAACAATAAAATATATTTTAATCCTTTTAACGTTACTTCTTTCTTTCTTGTTCTTTTTTTTCTATTTCTCTAGTCCTGTCATTTTTCATCTTTTACTCTTTATCTTTTTCTTCTTCTTTTTCTTTCTCGTCACAACACAATAACAAATTATTTAAAAAGTAAAATGAAAAAAAAAATGCAAAAAGGAAGAAGGAAGACGAGAGAAAGGAAGAGAAAAAATGATAAGCTTCCTTCATAATAATATAATATTGAAAAAGCTCAAACCTCAAACTCTAAAAAAATTTCATCATATAAAATGAAGAAAACGTGTTCCTTCTGATGTACAATGGGATATATTTTGGTATTTCTTTTTTCTTTGGCTTTCTTTTTTCTTTATTAGAATAAACTGATGTCTGTTCATCAGTTGTTCCATCCTAAAATATTTATATTTATTTATTTAGGTAAAGATATTCTTTTTTTTTTTTTTCGATTTTCAATTCAAGCGAAACTTTTTCTCCATACACTTTTTTTTTTCTCTTTATTTTTCTTTCTTTTTAGTGAAAATAGAAGAAAAGTGAAATACTGAAAGAGAAATCTTTAAACAACAACAACAAACTGTAAAAAGTAAAGTAGAGAAAAATATATAAAATTGATTTTTACCACAATCCCGCTCGTTCATTTCTCTCACACCACCTTTCACTCAAAAGAAGATTATTATATTTTTTGATATGAAGAAAAATGAAAAGAAAAATCTTAAAAAAGAAGAAGAAACATAAAAGAAGTGAAATATGAACGTTAAATGAAGAATTGAAGCCAAAAATCTTTCAAATGAAATAAAAAAAAAAAAAAGAAAAGTAAAAGATGGAAAATATAAAGAAAACGAAGAAAAAAGGAAAGATTATTGTGGTAAAAATCATTGCTATTTTTCTTTCTTTATTCAATTTCCTTATTTTTCCCTTGAAGAACCAAAACAAATAAACAAAACAAAAAAAAAAATATCTGTCAACAAAAATCGACTTTTAAGTTAATTTTTTTCTTTCTTTCCTTTTTATTTCCATATTAAAAAAAAAGCAAATACAAAATAAGAAGATATTTTCCATTGTGTGGTGGAATGGAAGAAAGTAAATTTCTTTTATCATATCAATGATTTATTTCTTTTTATTTAAATAATTTATAAATTATTTTCATTTCTATTCAGAAAAATTTTTTCTTTCTTATCAAGAGATGAAAAATTTATCAGAAAAGAATAAAATTGAAAATTAAATCGTCAAAATTCAATTAAATCAAATATAATTTACCGATAAATTTTTCTGTTTTCTATTTTCTACTTTTCCCCCCATTCTGTTTCTATATATGTGTGTGTGTGTGAGTGTGGCTTTCTGTATGTCTGTGTTTCATCTCTCTTTTGACAATGATTTTCTTTTATTTTCTCATAAAAATCATTTTCTCTTTTTCAAAAAAAAAAAAAGAAAAAACAGAAACAGAAAAACAAAAATAGATTTTCCTTTTTTCTTGTTTTTTTATTTTGGTTGGAAAAATTTAAATGATTAAAATGTCAAAAGGAAATAAATTATGTCATCGAGAGTACGAGTTTAAAAAAAAATGGAAAATAAAGTGATAAATGTCTTTTAAAATATGTATATTAATAGTGAGAGGAAAATACGAGAAGAGTGGTAAAAAAGAGAGAAAGAGAGAGAGAGACAGATAATAATGGGAAGAGTGAATTATTTTTATTTATGTTGATTTTGTGGGAAAAATTATAAAAATGAAATAATTATCATTAGAATTAGGTTAGACAATTTGATTTTAAACATTTTCTGTGTGGTAAGTTCATGATTGATTATTATGCAAATAATGTCAATAGCAGATAAATAGTTAACCGTTTTTATTTTATTTCAGAATCGTTAATAATTGAGTCATGTAACTAACACAAATTTTATCAATTCTAGAAAGTAATTTGATTCTCATTAAATCATTTTTTTTTTCAATCAAAAAAATATAAAAATATTCAATTCAATTCAATTAAATTATTTTCATTGAATGCATTGAAGCATTTTCTCTTTTTTTCCAACGTTCATTCTATTCATTCCAATGCAATCCATTTTTTTTTTTATGTAATTCTTCAATATTATACAAGGATCAACTTATAAAAACATTTGAGTTGGTTTTCATATCTGTTATTTTTTTTCTCTTCTTCTTCTCTTTGCTGGTTAAAAATATTTTTTTCCAAGAAAACATTGATCAATTTTTGTTTTTTCTCGATGAGAAAAAAAGAAAAAGAAATAAAGAAAAAAAAAGGAAGAAAATCTAAATCACACTTAAATCTCTTTATAAACCTCATCGTATTTTTATCTAAAATTTATGAGGAAAAAAAAAAAAAAAACACAGAAAAATTGTGCATTTGAAAAGAAAATTTCCATAGATTTATATATTTTTATTTTGAAAATTTTAGTGTGCATTTTTGACTTTCAATTTTTGAATGAAAATCTGGAACAAAAAAAAAATGCCTTTCATATTTTTTTCTTTCTTCCGTTCAGAACAATTTTTTTTTTGTATAAAATTATTATGATTGTTGGTCACATTTTCTATTCAAAATTATTATTCATTGTTTAATTTTCTACATCCATTCAAAATAAATAGAAATTATTTTTAATACAAAAAGACCAAAACCTAACAACAACAAAAATAATAATACGGAGAACTTCTTCTTTTTGGTTGGAAATATAAAAAAAAAGAAAAACGAAGAGAAACCTTTTTTATTCTCATTTTTCATTTGGCACTAAATAGAGCGAATATAAAAATAGTGTTGTCCTTTTAAATAAAAGTCTTCTTTTATTTATTTTTTGTTAAATTTATACAACAATTTTCACAACGAGACATTAAATAATAAAACCACATCCAATGAAGAGCAAGAGAAAAATCCATGAATACTAAAAAGTTTCAATAGAAATTAATCAAGACAAGAATCAACTTCGTACTTATACACAATAAAAATCCTTCATCCTGTTAGTCTATAACTATCCTTTTATAAATATCTGTATATGCAGACTGTAGAATGAAACTGAAGTGACGAAAATAATAATACAATTGTTGAGTAAATAAAAAAAAAATCTTTCTTGTGGTTGGTCTTCCACAGTTTAAAGTTAAAGTTTTTTAACCAACAACAAAAATATTTTCTGGTTTTATGTAATGAATTTGATCGAATAAATAGTGAATATAGTGAACTTTATTTTACGTTGCTTTGAATATTTAATTCGAGCGTATTTGTGAGATCAACATTATACCGATTAGATTCGTCTTTCTAAAATAAATATTATAATTTTTTCAAATGGAAATCGAATTATAGATTTTTGTTATCGTTTTTTTTTTCTATCAAAGTAATTCTTTGGAGTGAAATTTACAATCGAATAAATTCTAATCAAAATTATGAACACAAGTAGGTACATAATTAAAACAAAAAATTCAAATTAAATCAATTCATTTTCATTTTATTGAAAATATAGAACTTTCTTCTTAAAAAATGTTTCAACGTTTTTCACTTTTTTTTTTAGCAAAGAAATTTTATATTTAAACCTTTAGCCAAGACACAAACATAATTTTGAAAACAATTTCTTTTTGTTTCTTTTGGCGCTAGTCACAGACGCACACAAACCTAGAATATTATACGTCAAAATTGAAAGCGAATGTTATAAGAATTGCAAATATGGAAATTTTTTAACGGTAATAATATAAAAAGCATTAAAACCTTTAAACTTTCGCGTATTATTTATTTATAAAATGCTGAATATATTTCGGATTATAGTCAGTTAATGTCGACGATTTTTGTATGAACTAATATTTCCAGAAATCCTTTACATGCAACATTTAAAATTATTCATTTTAAAAAACATACCGTTAAAAATTTAAAGTAAAAACAAAAGTTTTGCCTTGAATACGTGGAAATTAATTATTATATAATATTTATGATTGGATTCAATGCGTAAACATACAATTATTCACATACAATAATACAACCAGACATTATACACACTCATGTGCTGATACTGAAAAATAAACTATTTTATCTTCAAATAATATACTCAAGTAAAATATTTATTATATGATACGATGATGATAACCTATTGGTTTCCCACTTCAACACAGAAACAAAAAAACAAAACATAAAGATTTCACTGAATATATTTTTATTTTTTTTTTTTTTTGATCCAACGTTTTATTATTTTCTTATCAACAAGAAAATGTTATTTTTAGTAATTAATGCATCATTTTATTAAAAAAAAAAAATACACAAACATGAACATAAGTTTGATTTGATTTCTAAAAGAAGATTTATTAAATTGTTGATTTAGTTCTTGTTCGGAAGTGTTTTGTTGTTGAAAATTGAATATATTTAATCAAAAATTCACTTTAGTCAATTCAAACTTACTTAATTTAGATTGTTACATTCACTAAAAAAAATGAATAAATTAAAGATTGGATTTATTGGTGGAGGAAAAATTGCACAAGCAATGGCAAAAGGATTTATTGCTGCTGGTAATTAATATTGTGTATATGTGGGTGTGTGTGTGTGTAATTATTTATTATTCACTCAACATTATAGAATGAAGGATTGATGAAGAACGAAAGGTTTCTCTTGATAAAATTTCTTTCTCAAGTCGAAAACAGTAGGGAAAGTGGAGATGGTTTGAGTTATAGTGTAAACAGTACAAATATCTATCAAACCAATGGTTTGAAATTTTTTGAAAAATTTACCCTTGTAACCACGTTCATTTAGAAGTATTAATGTTTCACTTAAAAATTGTATCGATCATCCCCACTTCCCCCTACTCAACAAGAATTTTACTAACTTTTTTAACTTATTTGTTCAATAACACTAATCGTTCCTTATTATTATTACAATTGAGAATAATAAAAACAAAAACAAACTATTCAGTTTTTACAGAGAAAGATTATCTAAAGTATATTTGAATGAAATAAAATTCAAAATGGTTCAAAAGTGAATTGTGTTAAAAAAAATCTTAAATCTAAAATCAAAATTGAAATAATTCTAATATTTTTTGTTTATTTTTGTTGTACTTCATAACCAAATATTGACAATAACTGGATAAATGGAAATTTCCATAAATATGAATTAAAATAAATATTTTAACTTTTTGATTCAAATTATAAAATAATTTATTTTCTCCAAAATAAATAAAGGTCTAACAAAGGGAGAAAATATGATTGCAAGTTGTCATCCATCAGATCAGTTTTGTATCGATGCATTTAAAGTAAATATTTTCTCCAAAATGTTTCTCTATAAATTTTTTTAATTTCCATTTTTCTTGCAGTCATTTGGTGCTGAGGCTGTTATTGAAAATATTCCCGTTGTACGAAAAGCTGATGTTGTTTTTATATCTGTAAAACCGTCGGTTGTACCAATTGCCTTACAAAATGTACATAATGTTAGTTCAGGCAAATTATTTATTTCAATTGCAATGGGAATTACATTAAAAGAATTAGAAAGGGTAAGTGTTTTTACTGCATTTTCATATTTTTTCGTTCTTAAACATTCATGAATAATCTCCCTTCGATACAATATTTGAACCTTACTATTTTTAAATATGTTGTTAATTTTTAGCTTCTTCCAAATGATGCCCGTGTAATTCGCGTTATGCCGAATACTCCAGCATTAGTAAGAAAGGCTTGTTCAGTTTTTGTACGTGGTCAAAATGCAACAGATGGTGATGCAAAACTTACACAAGAATTATTGGAAGCAATTGGCACATGTGAAGAGGTAACAGAAAATTTAATGGATCCAATAACAGCGTTAAGCGGTTCCGGGCCAGCATATATTTATGTAATGATTGAAAGTCTTGCTGATGGTGGTGTTAAAATGGGTATACCAAGAGATTTAGCATATCGTTTAGCTGCACAAACAGTTTTAGGTGCTGGTACACTTGTTAGAGAATCAGGAGAACATCCAGGAAAATTAAAAGATGATGTTACAAGTCCTCAAGGTTCAACTGCTTCTGGGTTACATTTCTTAGAAAAAAGTGGCTTTCGGGCAGCTGTTATTGGCGCCATAGAAGCGGCAACACTTCGTTGTAAAGAAATATCAAGTGAATCAAAATAATGTATAAATATTTTGTAACTTTTAATTTTTTATAATAAACGCCTAAAAGTTAATTTTTTTCTTTTTGTCACAGTGTAAAAATTTGTAATTTAATTAAAAAAAAAAAACACACGTCAATTAAAAATGAGAATAGAAAAGAAAAACTAAAAATAAACACAAAACTAAATTTAATTATAAATTTATCAATGAATTTTGTTTGAATATCTTTTTTATTTTTGGCAATTCATTAATAAAAAAAGGTGATTAAATAATGAAAGACATTTTTCACATTTTATAGAATTTACGTTTACTTTTAAAGAATTTGATTCAATACCTTTTTTTATAAAAAATACGAGTACGAAACTTTATTATTTGTGAAAACATACTAGGCGTCTCCATTCCACCATAATTTCTTATATTCCATTAAAATTATGGCGCTCCATTCTTAACGATAAAGAATTTTTATTTAATAATTCTTATTTATAAATCAATGAATAATTTCTCATAATGTCTAACTAACTTTAATCATACATTTTAACCTTGTCTAAACATTTCTAATTAAGTTGTATGAAACTAACATTATCATTTGTGTATTGACTTCAATTATAAATTATCTTGAATTTACCTTCATGTATACATATCATTATAACAAATTCAAGTTGACCTCATTTCGGAAGAAGTTAATTCG
The DNA here is from genome assembly GCA_963082725.1 of Pedicia rivosa. Classification (NCBI taxonomy): domain Eukaryota; kingdom Metazoa; phylum Arthropoda; class Insecta; order Diptera; family Pediciidae; genus Pedicia; species Pedicia rivosa. The sequence goes on along the minus strand of OY720151.1, from coordinate 12,151,187 downwards.
GAAATAAGAAAATAAATATTGCGTAAATTGTGTTTACCAACATAATATACTTACCTACATAAATTATTCTCTTATCTAATCTGTAGTAAGTTAAAACCAAAAAAAAAAGGTAATAATAACATTTTATCGAATTGTATTAAAAGGGTTTTAAAATTTTGTGATTAACGAATATATTTTGTTTGTTTTTCGTTGGCGTAGTATTTTTGTATTCTTATCTAATCGTGGGAAAAAATACAATGCAAGGTTGATCTTGATCAATTGTTAAGGAAGTTAATAAAAATAAAAAACATTTCTTAAGTGGCCATGGTATGTAGTTCACACATCGTTGAGAATCACAAAAAGATAAAAATATAAATCAGTACACAATTTTTTATTCTTAAAATAAATAAAAAATCAAACTCAAAATAAATGAATGAAGAAAAAAACACAAAGTTGTTTATATTTTTATTCTCCCAAAAAATTTAATTTCTTAAAATTTTTTTTTTTTTTTTTGTTATCAAATTTTCAATAATATTACAAAATTATCTTAGCTTATATTTTTAAAAGTTTTAGGATTTTAAGATTATAATTACTCAAAATATAATTCATCGTCATTGTCATTGTTAATTAATTAATTAATTTTTTTCAAAAAATTCAATATAATTTTCATTTGATGAAAACTTAATTTAATTTAAAAATTTACAAACAACTGTGAACCTCTAAAATTTAAGATGTTTTTGTGTTATGTTTGGTTATGTGCATTTATTTTATATACTTTTTTTGTACAATAAATTATTAAACAATTAATCACAGCATTAAAGATTAACATGCTTTCCTCTTCGTATTCTTCTTCTTCTTTATCATTATTTCTTGACAAAATTTTACAATTACATATTTTTACATCTTTCATTCATCCTTTTTTTTTTGCTTTTCTAACAAAAAGCTTTGTTGTAGGTACATTGCTTTGTTAAATCATTTTTCATTCATTTTTTGATTATTTAAATTAATTTTCATAATTTGACAAGCAAAACTTAAAAAACAAATATTTTTATCGTTCATTCAATTCGTTCATCCCCTCTCGTCTCGTCATTTATGTTACATTATCGCGTTCATAATCATAATCCATTTTTTTTTAGCCCCAATCATGCTTCAGTATTTATATTTTGTTAATTAACTTTACTAACTTAACTTTGAATAAGTTAACTTATTTAGTTAACTTTGAATAAATTAACTTATTTTCTTAACTTTGTTATGAATAAATTAACTTTTCTGTTAATTAACTTTTATAAATAAATTTTTAAATACAAAAAAAAACACAAAGAACACTTTTGTTAATTAATTTTTTTTTTAAATTTTTAAATTAAAATTAATTAACTTGTTGATCCAATTAAAAACCATGGTAGAACAATTGTAACGGCTAAAGCTGCTGCACATGTAACACAAACAATTAATATATTTGTTTTACGTGTTGTATCATGATCATGTATTATTTGATGTTCAAATGGATCTTTTATATATTCCAATACTTCAACATCACAACGAAATTTTACTTTTGATGAATCACTACGCCAAAATAATTGTCCAGATGATTCACGACGATCCAAACTCCAAATTGGTTCTGATGGCACTGTTTATAATAAAAAAAAAAAGAAAATTAATAATTTCCATAAGAAAATTGTATTTAAAATATAAAGAAAAGGTGATTCACTTTTTAATTGAAGAAAATTAATTGTGATAATGATGAGATCTGACGTAACATAAATTTCTCTATTTAGTTTTTGTTATTTTCTTTTCGTTATTGTTAGTTATACAAACAATATTGTTCACGTTTTATTTAATACTAAAATTAAATTGTTATAATTTTTCACATTATATTTTTCTTTTCTTTTCTAATAAACGTAAAAGGCCAAAGTATATTTTTATAAAATAGATTAAAAAATATTGACTTAAGGCACACGTTTCACTAAAAGAGAGAAAAAAAATTTGAATTCGAAAGACAAGATAAGAAGTCTTTCTAACCTTGTGAAATTATTTACATTTATGAATTAATGTGTGTGTGTAGGTTTACATGCCTATTTACACATACACTGCCCAGCTAAATAAATGTTTAATTTCTAATTGAAATTGAAGCAAAAATCAGGAAGAAAATCAAAAAAAAATCATTATGTTTGTTTTATTTTATTTTGTTTTGTTTTGTTTTCATTTTATTTTATTTTTGTTGTGTGAAAAACGTCATTTATTTTTTATCAATTTAATTTTTCTTACAAAAATTAATTGAATACTTAACGCACTTTGTACTTTCTTATCAATTACAAATTTTTAATTAATTAATAATAATTGAATTGTTTTAGTTATTGTTATTGTTGTTGTTGTATTTACGATACGATACGAAAGCCAAGTAAACTAAAAACAACAACAACAACAACAAAATATACATCACAAGATAATAAAAATAAAAAGCCTTTCAACGGACATCAGGTGATTATGATTTTAACTTTTATTTCGAACAGAATCGCGTCATCCAAATAAAAAATAAAAAATTAATTTATTTTTTGTGTCGCATGCTAAATATCTTGTAGACAAGAAAGTAATATTTATAACTTTCTTAGTGGAAAAATTCAATATAAAAAATAAAGAAGAAAAAGTAGAAGAAGATTTGTTTTATAAAGATGAAGATGATTTTTTTTTTAATAAGAAACAACGACATTTTTCACTGCGATGTTATTTTGTATTTTTCTTTTCTATTTCGAAAAGTATGTTGCATTTGTTTATTCAATGTATTCTCAATTTTCTCTGTTCACGTGAAGTCTAAAGCTTTGAAGACGATTGGCTTTTATTTGTTGTGTTTTTATTTTAAAATTTCAACAATAAAAAAATTCCATCAAAAAAGATTAACAAAAATAAAAACTGAATTTGTGGAAAAATTCAGAAACGAAAAGTGAAAAAAAAAACTTCGTTATTAGTTACTGTGGCTTAATAAATTGATGTAAAAATGAAATCTATAAATAAATATCCAAAATAAAATACGCGTCAATCGGCCAAAAATAAAAAAAAGTTCTTCCTTCCATTTTGCGTTTTTTTGTTTTTTGTTTTTCTTTTCACGAATTTTTTTTCTTGATAAAAAAAAAATGAGAAAATATTTTTAAATTTTTGCAAATAAAAACAAAACAAATCAAAAAAAAAACGGAAAATCTGACATTCAAAATTCTAAAATAATTTTCTTTATTTATTATGGAAAATTTCTCCTTGTATATTTACCTGAAACCGTCATTTTTGTATTTGAAACAAGAAACTCCGAAATTCTGAAGAATAACAAATGAAAAAGTCGCACGATAAATTTATTTTAAAATTCGTGAAGAAATTCTAAGTAAACTGCACCCTATATTTTTTCCCCAATACAAATAAATTCTGTCTGGTTATCTGGAAAAAAAAGAAGAAGAGAAAATTCAATAAAAGATTGTCTATGATAATACATTATATTATAACAAAGAATTTATCAGTACAAAGAAAATGACCATCCTTTAAAAACACAACACAATTTACAATGAAAATTACTTTTCTTTGAATTACTGGAACCAAACCATTTTTTCTAGGTCGCTTTCTTTTAAGGTGAGAGCCATAGCATGGCTAATAAATCTCTCTGAATGTCTAAACAACTTTTTAAAATTACTTAAGAATTATTTTGTCCGTAATCGTAAACAAATGAGATTCTTACAAAATCAGGTCCATCCAATTTCAATTCAAAAATGATAATTCATGTCCAATATTTTTTTTATGTAATCAGAAAATATATTTTTCAGTTGGTTTTCCTTTGTTGTTTCCGTTCGTAATTTTTTTTTTCTTGTAATCTAATAATAAATCGTGAAAATGCAAAATAAACTGAAAATTTGAAAAAAAAAACCACACGTAAATAAAATTGAGTTTAATGAACGAATTTCTTTTCTTTTTTTTCTTATTGGTGTGCATTAAACATTTTTTATTTATTTTTTTCATTATAAATAAATAATTCAGTAAACAGAGATAATTAAATATTATTAATAATTATTTGTATTTCGATGCGGTTTTTCCTTTTAAAAGAAAAATTATTAAAAAATGGAAAAAGTGTCGCCTTTCACACTTTATACAAAACCAAAAATATTTAATAACAAGAAAAATAAAACTCAATATTTACATTTTGAATTCTATTTGTATGCGATTGTTTTTTGTTGTTATTTATTTGTCATGATTGTGAATTGGTTTTTTTTTTGTTAGCATGCGGTTTACATTAAATAATCCAATTTACTTAAATTCTTAAATAAGAAAACTAATGGACGAATGTTTTTAAAGAATTTTTAAATAGGAAAATCAATTGAACATAAAAACGAACAGACAACAATTTATTATATAAGTTAAAAAAATTTAGTTTCTAAATTTCTAAAAGAAAAAGATCAATCAAAAATAATGAACTGAAAATACGCATGATTAAATTTTAAACGATCAGTCAAAATGATCAAAAAATTTCTAAATTAACCAACAGATTCAAATTCACAATGATCAAAGTTACACATGTGTGGTGATCACACAGAAATACATTACGATTACTTTGCGTCAATAATCAAATAAAATAAATCATTTTTATTGATTCAATTAAAGACATTCTCTAAACAAACACTAATTACACTCTGAATTTATATAAAGCCAAAGTAAACTAATCTTATAAATAGTTTGTAATAAAAACTGAAACATTAAAAAAAATGTAATATGACGCTTGCGAATACGTTTAACGACACAATTAAATCGAGAAAAAAAATTAATATACAAATACAATTCATCTGAACTTTGAATTTATAAAAATGCAAAATAAATGCAAAAGCAAATAACAAAAAATGTTCATTATTTATTTTGAATTAAACTGAAACTACTTTCCATTTTTACATTTGATTTAAATTTTGATTTATTTTGGATTAAAATACATTTAGGGGCAATAAAATTAGGTTAAAAAAAAATTCATTACGTTGATGTGTGCCTTTAACCATAAAGGAAAATATATTCTCAACAATATTTTATTATTTTATTCATCAAAATTCATTGCTGCACCCTTTTTCTTGGAAACGACACGAAGTTCAAGAAACTTCCTACATAATTTGGTCAAATAGAAACACACAGCATAAGAATTGGTATGATAATAATCACTGATAATAATCTTTTAAGGCCACAAATGAATTAATTAATTTTCATTTATATAAGATTTCAATTAAAATATTGAATTACCCCTAGAACCAAGTAATTCCATTTTACAAAACAATCCTTCCTATAAAAAAATATTACTCAATAGTGAATTCATTAGAATTTCTGAGTTAAAAGTTGATGGACAAATAAAAAAGTGAACGAAAGACTTTTGAGTTATTCACATAAGAAAAGAAAATAATAATGAAAATGAACAACAACAACAAAACATAAGAAGTCATATTCTTAAGGTCAAAGAAAACGTAAAAATTGGACTATTTTTTGTTGTGGTTGTTGTTGTTGTTGTTGTTATATTTTTTTGTGTTTTGTGTTATTTCAATAATAGAATAAAGCACGCAAACATAAAAAGACAGATGACATAATTATGTGATTTTTATTACAAAAATTTATTTATATGATGGAAAACCCAAACCAGAAGAAGAAGTGGTCGAGAAGGAGAATGAAAAGAAAAAGGAGTAGGAGAAATAGTTTGGGAAAAAAAGAAAAAATCCTTTTTTTAGATTTTGCTGCTAGTTTTGACTTTTTAAGTTTTTTAACAACCTACGCAAGGTTGGAAAAATGTTAAAAGTTTTGCATAATCGAATCTTTTTTACTTTTTCACTTCTCTCTCTCTTATAAGTTTAACCTTAATCGACTTTTAACATTTTTTGCGTTTGTTGATGTTAGATTTTGATTTTTTATGGTAAAGAAATTAAATCAAAAAATCACTAAACCGAGTTGATTTATTTTTTTTTCTGTTCTGTTCAGAAGTGTAGAGGTTGTATTTCTCTAGGTTATACCTATGAATGTTATTGATCTTTTTTCTGTGAATGTAAAAACAATAATTAAATTCATTGTATTAGAATAATAATTGAATTATATAATACTTTCACTAATCCTTACATAATTTCCTTATATTTTTCTAATAAAGCGAAATTAATTTCCTGAATTGATAAAAAATATTAACGATAAATAAGATACAAAAAATTTAGTTTAATTAAATTTGAACGGTTTGCAAATGATTAAAAATAAATTTCCTAATTCTAAAAATACGTACTAGATAAGAGAGTGATACTATAGTCCAAACAATATCATTCGATTTATTTAAAGTACAAATTTGCCTGAATCACATAAGTCTACATTTTTACTAGATAATACAGTGCTAATGTACTGCTGAAGTATAATCGTTACAATAAATTTTAAATAGAGATTGGAAGTGGTAGTCATAACTTAGTGAATAATGTTGCTAGTTAACTACAAACATTTGCTAGATAATTATTAGTAAGAGTTCATCTAGTGCAGTGAATCAATCATTATAATTTAGCCAAAGTTAATTCTAAATGAAAATAAACATTCAGCGATACATTTTTTTAATGTTCTATTGGATGACTACGTTTCATAAAGTCATCTGACATACGATATAATAAATCTGATTACTTTGTGAATTGTAAACATGTGCCTAATGCAATTCAGTTCAAAATAAAAATAAAAATAAAAACAAATTAAATAAATGTGTTTTTTTTCATAATTTTAAAATCTTATCAGTTTTGTGTATTTTTTGTTTAATCAATCTTGCGCTTCGTTTACATAAAACATAAGTAATTAATAATCTCTTCCCATTTAAAACAAAACAAAAAAAATTATTACATTTTTCATAATAATAAAAAAATATTTGTTTGACGTTGACGTTGAACTGAATTGATTAAATATTATAAAGTGAAAATAATAATATGACTAAACTGACCAAATTAAACTAAACAAATTATATAAACAAAAAAAAAAATTTTTAAATTAGGTTTCCTAATCAAAATCACACAAAAATAGAAAACAACAACAACAAAAACATCGGATGATTTCTTTAATTTTATGTTAATTTGCTAATGTCTAACCTCTAACGTAATAAGACAAACACACAAAAAAAAAATAGAATTAACACAATTAAAATGAATAATAAATAAAACAATAAAGAGATGAAAAAGATGGAAAAATTATAACTGGGAACTGATAAGTAAGTGATACATTCTGATAGATTTTTTTTCCTTGTTCATTTATTAAACAAAGGAAAAAAAAAACTTAATTTTTATTTCATAAATTAATCTTTTTGTTTTTATGAAAATATTTATTTTTATTATTCACAAAAAAAAATGAAACAAAATAAGACAAGACAAGACAACAAAAATAACAAAAGACAAGACAAAAAGATACAATTTTAAAAATATATGGGAAATACATTTTTGATGTGTATTCTTTTGTTTACAATTATGTTGTAGTTTTAGTGCGATGATAAATAATTGTAGATGACGTCAAGTCTATTATTTGTGTCAATAAAATTAATACGTAAATTAAATGCGTTTTTATAACTGAAGAGTGAAAGGTACGGCATGGCAAACAACAATAATTAATCCATCCAAAATTTTGATTGCTGATGTCCAATAGTTAATGATCTCTGGATAAATTCACCAAACCAAGAAAAGTAACCTAAGTCCATAGTGATTAGGATATAGTGGCTTTTTGTGTTTGTCAACAATTATTTTTTTACAGAAGAAAATTCTTGTGGTTCTCATATAGAAAATATCTGGTTTATTAACTTTCGTTAAACAAATACAGTTTTTGTTTTATATAATTACAGATCTCACTGATAAAAAATTAAACACTTGAGAATAAGTGAATGTATAGAAATAAAGATGATGAAGAACAGATCTTTTGTGAACATATGTGTTTGCATGTGTGTATGTATACAGTATAAATATTTACTAAGATCTAAAGGTTAAAAATATAGTCTAATAATAATAATAATAATCTAACATCCACATTAAACTGTAAATATTATGATTATTTTAAGTTACACATTTTTTTTTTCTTTGCTCTTTTTTCTTCTTATTCTCTCATATTTATTTATTTATGGAACTCTTGTTCTTTTTCTTCTCCTTAACTTTTTTATTTTCTACCACATTCACTAAAATATTTTTAGGTCTTTGGCAAATTATCAATAAATAAATTAAAAACAGAAGAACAGAAGAACAGATAAAATAATAGAGTTTTGTTTATTCAGAAAAAAATTGTATTAAATTTGAATCAAACGAACGGACGGATATTGACAATAACAACAAACGGAAAAAATTTAAACGTCACACCAACCGACAACAATTTTTTGTGTGTGTATGTCTCTCTATATCTGCTGAGACGAATAGACGTTTGTATTTTATTTGAATTTCATGACGAACATCACGTTTATTTTTTTTTTCTTTCTTTACCAAATTATTTTAACATTTTTTTGCTGTTTTTTTTTTTATTTGTTTTTCTTAAAATAAAAATGAAAGAGACAACAAATACTGTAATGTCTCAATAGAAAAAAATTGAAATATTATTTTTATAACTTTTTTTCACAAAAGTTATAAAAAGTTAGTGTTAAAAAAATGTCTGAAAATAAACGGCGTTTAATGAAAGGAAGAATAAATATTAATAAGAAATAAAAAAAAACACACAATAAACTTTTAATGTTGAATCAGACAAAACCACAATTTAGTTAATGACAATTTAAATTCTTTATTTTCAACTTAAACGCTTTTATTATTTTCTTTATTACTCTTTGGTTCGGTAACGTTGATTTTAGCTAACAGAATATAAGTTACGTTTGTTACGTAACCTTAGCAGTTGATGTAAGACATGGTATCAAAAATTAAGACATGGTATCAAAAATTATAATCGAATTCCAACCATTACTTCTACCACGCTGAGGTTTCAATCCGGGACTCTTTTGATGAGAATCAGACGTATGAAACTGGCCAAAATCAATGTCATGAAATACAAAAATAGATTCGCCAAATAAATTCTTAATACAAAAATTAAAATGTAAATGAAATGACGTGACATTTTAATAATCAAAAGTGACAATTCATTTGATTAACTTTGACAATGAGAAGTCATAAATAAATATAATAATTAATTAAAGTTAGGTAGGTAAAGTCAAGTACAAAGTTTTTTTTTTCATTTTTAGTTTCTGTTTTTTCTATTGAACAAAAAAAAATTTTTAATTGAATTTTGATGCGAAACACCTTAAGCTTTACTTTGTAATTAACTAATTACTAGTTATTAATAATTGGGATTACGATTATGATTACGAAAGTGAAAATGCATTTTTTTTCCCCCTTCTATTTATTCAATTTATATTTGCTCTTGTTGTTTTTATAATTAACTGTTAAAGTTTTTTTTAATTTGTTTCTCATTTTTCTATTTAGATAATAATAATAGCAATTAACTTTATCATTTATTCAACTGCCGGTTTACAATAATTGTTATTAATTATTTCATTAACTTTAAATGTTTACGTTTTAAATTATTAACTTTTTAACATTTATTTATTTTATTTTAAAAAAAATTAATAATTAAAATTAAGTCTTGTTTTTAGTTGTGTTTTATAATTTTATAATAAGTATGTATAGGTATCCGTGTTCTCATAAATGTTTCAATATTCATAACTTTATAATTATAATTAAGATTATAAATAATTTCATGTTAATCTTAGAGGAAGAATACAGTGATTACGGAAGTATTATTGTTGTTATTTTATAATTGTGAGATTTATAACAAATGATAAATGACTTTTATGATTGTTTTGGAAAGTTATGTGACCAGTATCACTGAGACGTTTAAATATCCATTCAAATGATAAATGATAATCGGTCATTAATGAATACATTGAACTGATAAATAAATAAACCAAAATTCTTCGCCCATGAAAATACAAACATTCCGCTCTATAATTTCTTTTATTTAAAACAAAGATAATCTAAAAATATCTTATTATAAATTCAATGATTTCCTTTATTATTCTCTTTATTTGATTGAAAAATTTAATACAGACAAAAGATTCTTTATTTCTACAAATCACCAAGTTTTCCGCAACAAAAATTATAAAAAGAATTCATTGAATTATTTAAACAACAAATTTAAATTCATCCAGAAAATTAGCAAAGCATATAACTAAAATCCGCACTTAACTTTTGTTATGGTAAGTGTAACAAATAGACAATATATTTATTATTAAATTAGCATTCGTCAAGTGGCAGTGAACAACAATAATGATACAAACACAATGAATTGACCCCATTTGTCATAAGTCAGACTAGAAGAACATTCAATCAAATTCTTTTTATTAAATTATTTTAATAATATTTATAAATCGATTCATTCAATATACATACACACACACATAGACGCAGCCAAGATGAGTTTCTTTTCAAATAAATTTCGCGGAATGATTCAATTGATTAATTTAACGATGAAATGCATTCAAATAAACACAATTCCATTTAAATATTATAAGAAAGGTCACCCAATTAAGTAAAAAAACAGGAGAGAAATGGAATTAAATTTTACGATCTAAGAATTGAATTTAGTTCAATATTGAAGTCCAATATTTAAAGCTGATGATAACGTTGTTGGCTTGATTTTAAGTTTATTAAGATAAGATATGGATGAAATTTCATTTATTCAGAAGTAAAATTTAGACTACTAAACTTTTTATTTTAATTAAATATAAAAACAAAAAGAACGCCCTCTTTCTTTCTTCCGCAAATAACATTTTGTATTTTTTGTTTATATTTTTTTGTGATCTCATAATTTTTTGTTGAATCCATAATATTTCCACTCCACCCTCAATGAAATAATCCATAGAGATAGATGGGTGTGCTAACAAAATATAACAAAAAATATCTTTCGAAAATTAAATAAATGATTATTGTCTGTTTTTTTTTTGTTTGGTCTGTTTTGAACTGACAGTAAAACAAAAATTAATATCTTTTGATGTCATTCACAAGAATAAAAAGGCGACTGAAAATAAAAATTTTTGTTTATTATTTTTTTAACAATTTTAAAATTCCTTTTATGAACACAAAAAAAAAATGTAATTTTTGGATATAAAAAAAAAGGAATCCAATTTTAAATACAAGAAATGAAAATCAGAGTTGTACTCCTTGAATTTTATTCATTTGCCTTTCTGCATAATATTCTGTAACAAAAATTCAAAAGTTATCCATTTGTTAACCGAGAATCAAAATTAACGAAGCCGATCCATATACCGCGTACAATTCCGATCTTCACAATCCAATAATATTATTTATTTATCTTTCACTTCATCATTCCGCCAAAATCACTTTAAAATATGTTCCTATAAATCGTATAATAAACAAATTTTCAATTTATACATTATTATTTATTCGTGTAGAAAACACATCCGATACAAAATGTTTTACAAAAACATTTTATGTAAAAAAAAATTTCAATACTTTAGAGGCCATTTTATGATTTTTAATCTGATTCTACCGCTGTGAACGCGCACGTTGATTTTATACGTTTAAAGCAAAATGAAATAATTTTTGTGATTCTTTTTTAACAATATTATAAAAAATTTTATTACAATAAATATTTTTTTTTTCAAATAAAGTAATGTTCAACTCTCTTTATAAAGACTCTTTACTTTCCTTGAATTGTATACAAAGACAACGACAAGGTTATTATTATTTTGTGTTTTAATTTACGAGTTTTTTTGTTGTTGTTTTTTTTTTATGTAATGTGGGCCGAGTATAAAGTCAAAATATAATATGTGTATATTATATTTTGTTATTTCTCAATTGGTGTGGTTTAATTATTAATTTTTTTGCTAGTTGAATTTTTAATAGATAAATTTTATTCAAATGGTCACATTCACACCGCACAAAACCAAACCAAAAAAACAAAAAAAAAAACTAACGCAAAAATTATTCATTTCAAAACAATTAAAAAAAAGGCAGAATTGTGATTAGAATCAGAATAATTGGAAGAAGAATTTCATTAAAAATAAACATGACAACAACAATAATTATCTGAAAATAAAAAAATTCTCTAATTCATTTGTTTTTGTGAAAATTATAATCGCGAAGTTGAAATTAAAATAATTAATTTGGGTTTAAGTTGAAGAATTGTAGGTGGGAATTTATTAGTTCATTAATAATAGTTATTAGGGAGTAAATTAAACAATTTTTATGATTCGAATAATTATACGTAACCAAACCTAACGATTTTAAAATCAATCAAATATAATTAGCCGCAAGGAAAATTTAAAATAATTATTATTCTGATGATTTGAAATTTGAACTCTGAATATGGTTGAGGAAGGTATTTCTTGTGACTATTTTTAGAATGGGGGCAAATATAAATTATTCATTAGAAAAAAAATATTAAAAATTTTTCTGTTTTCAATTTATCCAAATAAATTAAATTTTCTTTGTTCAATGTGAATTAATCAGTTTGATGAAAATTTTAAGATTCTGAATAGGAATCAAGGAAATAGGACAAAGAACAGAGGTTGGAATATAACCAACTGAATTCAATTAATGTTGATAGAATTTTTGGTTTTGTTGAATTTGTTGGCAGAATTACAGCTAACCATATGCCAAACACATTACTCTCAATCTTTACTCTCAACTTCCATTTAATTTTACGATCCATCATTATGGAATTTTTCCACATGAATCTCAATTGAATTAATTTACTCGAATTTCTACTTCAAGTTTTTTTTCTGAATTTTTATACAATATTTGAATCAATCTTTAGCAACAACAGTTTTCTCCTTCACCCAACCCCTCTCCAACCATTCAACACGATTTAATTAGTTCCGAGAAAATAATTTTTCCATAAAAAGAAAAATGTATTTGTTGTTGTTGTTGTTGTTGTTGCTGTTGTTCTTGTAGGAAAATTCATTTGAATGTTTCTTTTTTTTCGTTTATAGATTTTCTCATGTAATAAATCATAAATATAAGGAAAGAAGGAAAAGTAAGCGATAATATGAAAGATCAAGGTGACTGAACGGAATTAAAGAAAATTAATGATAGAAAATTTTTCGACCAAAAAAAATTTGTTTTTTATTTTTTAATAAGAAACCAAAAATTTATGGTAATTTTTACTTTTGTTTTTGTTGTTATAATTTCTTCAAAAATTTAAAAGGGGTGAGGTGAAAATAGAAAAACAGAAGAATAAATTAGGATTTCATTTTTTTCCCCCCATTCGATATCTCGCATCAAACAAAAACAAAAGAATAAAATATAAATTTTCATTTTTATTCTTAAGAAAATATTCCGTTTTATTCAATTTTTTGTGATCGAAAAATTATTAAGTGAAAAATCATTGATTTTTTTTGCTTTCCTTTATAAAACACGGAAATTGTTTTTTTTTTTTTCTTAAAATAATATCAAATTAAATAAAAATTATAATTTTATTTATTTGCACGTTTGAACTTTAACCAACACCAATTTTTTTTCTTCTTTTTCTTTTTTTGCGTTTGAATAAATTTGATTAAATTTTGCATGCAAATGGAATTCGAATAAATTAATTCACATTATTATTAAATTATCTGCCTGACCTTTAATTTTTTTATTTCTGCTTTTTATAGTTTTAAATTCTGTCTTTAGTAAAATTCCATAAAAAAAAAAAAAACCGAGAATTAAAACTGCATTAGAATCTGACTTAAAAACGATCTTAAATTTTAATCTTATTATTTAATTCTTAAATTTTAATATTATTAACAACAATCAATTTTTTATGGGCAACAGCAAATTTACTTACTTATAAATTTTAATTAAACTCAGGTAATTAAAACAGCTTCATTAAAAAAATCAGGTTAAAATATAGAAAACTTTTAGCTTGAATTTTACCAAAAAAAAACAAAACCACTAAAATTAATTATGACGTGAAAAATCTGAGAATTAAATTCAATTCAGTTGTGTCAATTTTAAATTATTGAAAAATTCTTTTATTTTTATTTTTATTTCATTGAATTCATAAAATTAATTTATTGTTTCTTTTATTCCGTTTTTCTTCAACAGTTCAACACTTCAACAGTTTTCCACTGAATAAAATTCACACAAATAATGCAAGAAAGAAAATCTAAGAATTTGTAGGAAAACACAATTTAACTTTTTCTTTCTATTTTTCTTTCACAATAAATTTAAAAAAAAGTCAAAATAATAAAAACATTGAATATTTTATCTCGATTTTTTATTTGCAAATGAAAAGAAGAAAAAAAATTGAAAAACACTTTTTCTTTTAGATAAACTTTTAGTCGTTTTTTGAGTTGTTTAAAAATTATTTTTAGACACACAAATAAAAGTACACTTGAAGTGATTGGTGTGCGGAGACAATTAAAAATGTTTGTTTAAAATGTTGAAAGTGCAAGAAAGTACAAAAAATTTTACAAGAAAAATTAATTCAACTTTCTTTACAATAAAACTTGTTTTCTTATTTTCTGTATTATAAATTTGTATTGATTGTAAGAAAATAAAACAATGGGGGAAATAAAATGCAACAGGTTTTCTTGTAATCGAGTCACTAAGTAATCTTTTTTTTTTAATTTCCTTTATTTTCTTTTTTTTAAATTCCTCCCTTTAGTTGATTCATAAATAAAATTTTTAAAGAATTTCTCACAAATGAAACATAAATTCAATTAAAACAATTGAAAAGTTAATAAAGTTAAATGGTTTTTTATTTGTCTTTTGTAACTTTAAAAAAATTAACTTTTTTATTTTGTTTCGTCAAAAATTCAAAAGTAAACTTTTAACTTTTGTTAAATAAAATAAAAAGAAACAAAACTGAAACACGAACGACTTTCATTGAAGTCTCGCAAATTAATATTAAAAAAAAAATAAAATCACAAAAAACTTCTTTTTTTTTTACGAATGGCAAGAAATAAAAAACACAACAAACAGAATGAACATAAAAAAAAAATGTATAACAAAAAATATACGTCTAAATTTGTTTAACACAGAAAATAAACTGTTTTGTTAACGCGTTCGCGCGTTTCTCTTTCTCTCAATTCTCTCTCAATTTGTTTCTCTCGCGTTTTCAATTTTTCTTATTAATAAAAAAAAATAATTTTTATTTTATTCAACCAAAAATATGAAAATATCACGATACTGAATTTTCACTCTCACTCACACTTTGTCTCTCTCTGTCTCTCTGTTCTCTCTGTTGTTGCTGTTATTTTTGTTTTTTTTTTTTGTTTAATTCGCGATTACGACATTTTTGCTTTTTGTTGTGTTTTTTATTATTTCACGTACGTATTTGTACGTGTGTGTGTGTGTATAAACGTTTATATACATTTTTATATAAATATTAACTTTTGGTGCCTGCAAATAAATTCAAGTGCTTAAGTCTGTATTCTTTTACGCGTTTCTGTCTACTCAAGTAGTGTACTTATTTCGTATATTATTATTAAAAATTGCCAAAAAAAAAAAAACATTAAGAATTTCTTTTGTTGTTGGTGTTTTTTTTTTTTCGTTTAAAGTTAGAGGACGTTTTTATTCATTAAGTACTATTTTGTATCGTTATTTCGTTGTTGTTTTTTTAGGTTTTGCCGAGAGAGATAATGAACGCGATTTCAGGTGCTGATAGAAATATAGGTAAGTAGGTAGATTTTTAGAGGTAAGTACATGCGCATGTATTGATGCAATTACGTGAACTGAAGTAGGTACATTCTATATTTTTATCATTAAAGATTATAGAAAATTGATAGGATCCATTACAGGTTATTTGCATAAAGTAATTTTAATTCCAAAAATCATAATTTCCACCAATTTTGATTTTTAATGACCTTACGACCTCACTCACGTGTCCGATCATCTATAAACGTTGTCTATCGTCTAACATCTTTCTGAGTGGTAAAGCGATAAATTTGCCAAAAACTATAAAAAAAATGTGTTTCTGTACGTTTTGCTATATTTTGTTCTTCTTCTTCTTCTTCTTCGTCTTCTTCTTCTTGCTTTATTTATTCAAATTCAATTTATTAAAAAAAATTATTGTTTATTTTTCCCATTTATTTTTTTTTTGTCTCTTATCGAAATAATTATTTTTAGTTAATTCAAATTTTGTTTTTGTTTCTTTTTAATTTAAAGAATGTTTACATTGATTAAACAGTATAAAAAAATAAAATGTAACAAAACAATAAATAAAATTGTATAATTAACAATTTTTAACGTCGCATCATCAGTAATAAGTCCAAAGTGCAAAAATTTACAAAAAAAAAAAAAAAAAAGTACATGGCAGAAGATGTTGACTTGTAAATTGGTTGAATATTTTGAAATTAAATTACACTCCCTGTTTATAATACGCTTTCTATCATTTTCCCTTAATGATTTTCTAATCAATTTAAATGAACTTCTATTAACTTTTACTGGCTTCATTATGCCTAAGTTCGTTAAAAATAGACAAAACAACAACAAACAAAAATTACTAAAAAATCTCTAGCGATTGTGAAAACATGCCAAATGTTGGTCCACCGTCCAGAATAAAAAAAAAATTAAATAAAAGGCGAACACAGATTTTTGTCTTATACTTTTTTAATTTTTTTGTATTTTTATTTTCAATAAATTATAATTTTGCTAAATGTATACAATATAATTTTGAACCAGATAACAGAATAATTTTTTCAAACATTATACGTAAATATGCAAAAATAATTCTGATTATAATTATTTATCACCTAAATTTATTCTATATTAAATTTTTCTCATGTTTTTTTTTTCATTAAAAAACACAAAACTCATTTTATATTAAAAAAAAAAAAAACCAAAATAAATTATTTAGAGATTTAAATTTTATGATGATGATGATGATGATGACAATAATGATGATAATTAATGACAATGATTACATTCACAAATTTATTTTAGCCAATATCTTTACGATTTCATAAATTATTCTTGTCTTGATTAGTATTGATAATAATGCTTCTCTGTTATCATAATAATGTCAATAGACTATTCACTAGCAGTCTAGTATGCCAATAGCATTCAAAATTTTGAGAATTATTTTTCGTTCACATAAATGGAAGTTATTTGACAAAATCATTCGAATACAAATATTTAATAATTTATATAATAAAATCTATCCTCTTGCATTAATATTCTTGATGTGTACATTTAATTGAACAAAACATTAGTTAACTTTTTTTTTAAACTTTAACCTAATAATAACGATGCTATCATGTCTAGTGATTATGTTTAATGAATTAAATTTGATGAAATTTATTGATATTTTTATCAATTGTCTTATACAAACATTCTACACCAATTTTATATAACTAGACACTAGATAGCCGCAAAAATTATAATCACTAGAAACTAATTGAAAAAAAGAGAGAAATAAATAAAAAATTATTTTAATCAGTTGAATCACCTTCTGTACATAAAACATTTTGTATTTCAATGAATGTAATTTTTTTCTGTCTCCTTTTTCTTATTTTTCTATTTTGATTAAATTTTTCAATAAATTTAAATGCATTTGCAAAATTGTAAATTAATTTTTGTGATTTTGCTTGTGATCTTTGTGTTATTGTTACAACTGTATCATCTAAATGATCTAATGTTTGTAATTGACTTATTACAAATAATCTATAATGATTTTGTTCAAATACAGTACCACCATTAAATAATGAATTTGCACCTGGATTACCCATCAATGATAAATGTTTTATTGATGGACAATTATCTTGAATTTTATACACCCATCTTGTAATGTTCTCAATTTCACAATTGTTAAGCCTGAATAAATAAAATAAAAATAATGTTATTAATTACTAAACATTGAATTATTACAAAAGTTATTTAAGTTACAAGAGAATTATTAAAAAAGTTAGGAAAGTTAGAAAAAAAAGTTACAACAATTAGTTCAAGAATTTAAAAAAAAAATCTCCATAACTTACCATAAAAGTCTTAAGCTTGGCAATCGTGGTAATGTTTTCTCATTTAATGTTGAATTTTTATCCAAAATTAATGAATTTAATCCAGTGAAATTAACAAGAAATGATAAATCAGTTATGTTATTATAACTTAAATCCAATATTTTTGTTGTATCAGCAAAACGATCAGCAATTGTTTTTGGTATTTCAGATAATTTTTCATATGCTAATGAGATACGTCCTTTTATGTCCTTCTCTTCAAGACACGTTGTATTATCAGTTATTAAACCCATTCTTTTTGCAAACTCTTCAAAATTATCCTCATTCTCACAATGATATTCATCCGTTGGTAAACTCAATATATCAGCAAATAAACTGTCAATGATGAACCTATTTTTTTTTTAAAGTAAACAAAAAGTTAGTCAAAGTTAACAAAAGTTAAATAATTTTAAAAATTATTTCAAATTCTTTTTTGATTTTTTTTTAATTTCAAAATGTCGGAAAAAGGGGAAATGGATCACAAAAAAAAAATCTGGTCCGTTACAGTGAACATTTAACAAAATCTAAGAATGAGATATTAGAATTTAAAACTGAGATTAAGACGAAACTAACTAATTAAGTCAATTATTATCAATTTTCATTGGATTTATTTCCCTCACAGAAAAAAAAAACCTAATAAAACGTGTTTATTTTTCAGTGTAAATTTTACGACTTTAAAATCAGTAAATACAAAACCAAAAAAAAAAATCTGTTATCAATTTCATCATAAATGAAAATCTTTTCTTCAAAATTTATTAAAAAAAAAAATTATTTTATGGAGTGGAATTTTAATTCACAATTGAAATCACATAAATTTAAATGAAAATCCCAAAATAAAGAAAATTTTAAAGAAACAATCAATAAAAAAGAGAAACTTTTATAAACAGAAAAATTAACGTCTACTAATAAAAAAAAAAAAAAATCACACAAAATAATGAACTTCTTTTAACTTTATAGAAAAACAAGAAAATAATAAGAAAGAAAAACTGTTTGAATTGCGCGTTTTCACAACATAAACTAGATAAAGATCAAACTATAAACTTACTCTTCATTTAAAGAAACAGCCGTCATAATACTCTATTCTTCTTCTTCTTCTTTCTTCTCTTATCACAAAATTTTTTAATTAATTTAATTAATATTTTATTGATTTAAATTTGATCGAAAATCAAAATAAAATTTCCAATAAAATTTTAAACAAACAATAACAACAACGAATATTATTTATTATTATTTAATAAATTATTAAGAGATGAAAAACAAGAGAAAATCTTCTTAATCTTCAACGAACAAAAAAAATATTTCAGAGGAAAGCAAAAAGTCCAACGAGCAACAAGCAACCAGCAACAAACACAAACTGACTGAAATTCTTTCTTCTTTCCTTTATTTAAATTTTTTTTTTTTTTTTTCGTTTCTTTCCAAAAACAACAACAACAAATAAAAATTTAAAAATAAAAAAGAAGAAGAAATTTCTCTTATCAACGCGAGAAAAATAAATATAAAATGAACCAAAAAAAAAATGTATATTTATAAAGAAGTGAGGACGTCAGTGAAGTGTGCGATAAAGAAAGATAGAAAAATCTATCGTGCATCATTTATTTTTTGTAATCATTCTCATTAGACAGAGTTGTGTAGTTTGTTTTTTTCTTTTTCTAAAGAAGAGGGGGCGGATGAATAATTTTTATGTACCTAAATAATAATAACAAGAAAACAAAACAATAAGGGTCACCCCCAGTCTAGTCTAGACTTTAGTTTAATTTAGACCTCGAACATTTTTTGTTTTCAATATTTTCTCTCTAAATCGTTTCATTGATTTTATTACATTTAGTGAAGGTTTCTTCCCATTTTTTTTAATCTTTTGTCAATTTTTGAAGGTTATCTTGCTGCAGTTATTTAATTGGAATTTAATTGATCATCATAAAAATGTGACAATCAAAATATAAAATTTAAGTAAAGTGAGATTGGCGAGCTTTATGCAGTTCCAATAATATTAATTTATGCTGGTCAAGATTCGTACATTTCACCAGACAGAAAGACAAACAGACAGAAAATGTCCTTTATCCATTATTTTTCTTCTCTTCTTCTTTAAGATTTAATATTTAATCAATCGATTTAGTTAACTGACGTCTCTAATATTTGAGATGAGCGCATAAATAATTCTACCAAAAATTAAACTGAAATTTCAGAGGCAAATATTTGGTGAGGAATTTCTAACTAGAAATATTCAAAGGGATTTTGGATACACCCTTTAAGATTTGGTAAGTATGGTCACTGTCTACTAAAATTTAATTACTTGAGACAAATATTAAATAAATGAACAATTAACGTTAATTACCCGGGAAAAATTAAAAAAGGGGAGAATATTCTGCACAGAGAATATGGGAAGAAACTTTAACCTCCTTTAATTCTTTTAGAACGTACCTGTTTTTTTTTATCACTTTATTTAAAAAAATTTGTATGCACCGTTTGTCCTTAAAAATTTCAAAAGTCTGGATCTGATGAAATAATTTTCACTATTTCAAATATTTTTGTTTTTCTTCGTATTTCAATGACACAAAATTAATTTTTTTTTCTTTATCTTTAAAATTTATTTACTTCTACATAATATTTTTTTTTTTTCTGTCACACGGAAATCCCAAACAAGCGGAGATAAATATTTTCTTTTCCTAATATTTATTATTTATTATTTGATTTAATTTTTGAAACAAAAATTATCCAAAATTATCTAAATTCTTTGTTATTTTATGAATAAATTCAAAGTCATTTGTTTTTTGTTTTTCTTTCTTCTTCTCCCCTCTATACAAAATTTATTTATTTATTAGATTGATAAAGACTTTTGTCTATTTGAAACTAATAAATATTCACAAACAACAACAACACAATCACACCAACAACTACACAGACAACTGCACAGAAATATTATTATAGAAATTTTCTTTTGTTTTATTTTTAATTAATTTAATTGTGAAAAAAAAAATTGAAATAA
The DNA here is from genome assembly GCA_963082725.1 of Pedicia rivosa. Lineage (NCBI taxonomy): Eukaryota > Metazoa > Arthropoda > Insecta > Diptera > Pediciidae > Pedicia > Pedicia rivosa. The sequence goes on along the minus strand of OY720151.1, from coordinate 12,130,272 downwards.
AATAATTCGTTTTTATTTTTACTTAACTTTTCCTAACTTTTTTTGTCTAACTTTTCAATTAAAAATATAAAAAAAAAGAAACACCCAAATTTAATTAAAACGAAAGAAAAAAAAAACAACACCAAAAATAGAAAATAAATAAATCTCGTATCAAATTCAATATAAAACTGATGTGAAAATTGTTGCCTTGCTGCTAAGAGTACAAAAAAAAAAATACGTTTCTTTATTTTTTTTTTCTGTGTTTGTTTGTTTGTTTATTTTTCTTCTTCTTCTTATTTTGTTTTTTTTTTTGTGTGTGTGTGTTCTTAACGTTTTTACTTTAAAAATCGGTTATATATTTAATAATTAAAATTCTTAATCTTTATTGAGTTTTGTTGTTGAGTTGTTGTTGTTGTTATTATTATTTTTTTTAGTAAAGACAAATATTAAAAAGTTGATTTTTGATTAGAAAAATGATTTATATTTTAAGGTTATGTTAAAAGAGGTCACGCGTTGTAACAAAAAAAAAAGTAAACAGTAAAAGAATCGTTTATTTTGTTTTTGTTTTTGTTTTTTTTTTTTTATAGAAATTACGTTGAAGTAAAATAAACAAAAAACAATTTTAAGAGAGAAAAAAAAAAAAAAAAATAAGTCAAATTTATTAAACGTACTTTTTGTGTTTTTTTTTTTTGTTTCCCTTTTTTGACATCAATTACATAAAAGAACAAAAAAAGAAAAAAAAAAAAACGAATCGCATCATCGTTATAAATATAGATAATTATTATTATTTGTTAATTATTTAATTACCCAGAGAAAGAGGGAAGGTCATCATATTATTATTTTTTTTTATGTCGTTTTATTATTTAATTTTTCACAGGAAAAAATATAAGACTTTTTTTGTTGTTGTTGTTGTTTCTTTTAAATAAAATTAATCATTAATTATGTAATAAACAAACGAACAATTCATTTATATTTGGATTGGATTAAACAAATCATCTCACTTTTATGTACAGATTTCTTTTGTTTTTAATTTAATGAATTAAAAGATACTTAAAATAAAACTAAGATTAATAAAAGTGACCTATCATGTGAGTTTAAACGTGATATTAAAAATTAGAATAATAATAATTCTATTACGGTTTTATCATTTTCTTCAATGATTAATAACATCTATGACCCTCCGGCTAAGAATAAGATTTTAACCCAACGATTCTTCTTAGGAAATCTGCATGTTTCCTAAGAGCTGGCAATGCGCCGAATCGAATTAAAATGCATGTGCAGATGCTAGGTGGTTCAGAACCCACCTCAACAAATAGTAGGTCTCCTAGTTACTAATAACCTTAGTCGTTAATAAAAAATTGAAATACATTATTATCATTTTCTTTACCCCATAACTTCTCTTGAGAAGAAATGACGAGAAATTATGTTCATTAGTTGGAAAGAAATAGATTCGCTGTAAAGTTGCTTCATTGTCAAAATTATCAGAAACTTAACGAATGGTTCATTTGCCAGCGATCAGAAAAAACCAAGACTATTTCATCACTAAATCTAATTATTATTAGTTTCAACCAAAAAAGGCTGAATCACAAATAAAGCAGATGAAGTATTTTGAATACCAACCAATTTGGCAATCCGAAAATAATTATTTGGTAATATTGAAATTACAAATCAGAAAGTGTTTTACATCAATGGATTGAATTGATGACCAAAAAAATTGTGACATTAAATGATAATCTAAATTAAAATGAAATCAGTAATGTGACTAATGATTTATTTCCGTTGTTAAAATTTCATATAAAAACGTAAGCATAATCAGAGATTGATAACAAATCAGTTTTGATATTCAAAATCTAAACAACTTCAATAAAAAAAAAATTCAAATAAAATGAATAAGGCAATCATTATTTTCGGTCTTTTGTGCTGTGTCTGTCTTGTTGTAAGTTAAAAAATTAAAAGTTTCTAATTGATTGGAAACACAGCAAATGAAGTAGACAATCAAATTTAACACATTTTGTTTATTTCTTAGTTGGCTGGACCCGAAAAAACCGCAGCTGGCCCCAATACTCATACTCTTGATAGTGCAGCAACTGTTAAGCCACATGGGAAAAGTAACGGTTTTTGAAAAATAACATTTCCATAATTGTTCATATAATTTACAAAACTATTTTTTTATTTAAGCCCACTCACACTCACACGGAAGCCCAGACGCAGCTTCAGGTTCAGATTCGCATAAACAAAAACCATAATAATAATAAAACACCCGTACCAAATTTCGATGATGAAACCAGCAAAGTGATGACAACCAAAATACAATTATTATTAATTTGTGTTTATATTTAGGATTAGAATAAAGTGTTGCAATACAAGAATTCAATAAAAATATAATTTAAAGAAAATGTTTATTTTGTTCAGTCTTAATTTTTCATCATGGATAAACCATCCTACATTTTCCCACCATTAGCATATGCACTTATGACTCACCGTAATCCCCGCTCTAGGTATTTTTATTATTTTGTTACAATAACAAAATAAAAGGCGTCTCCACCCACATCTAATAACTCAGGTATATCCTCATAAGAATCTACTGGACATCCTGACCAAATTTCCAATGATTCATCTTTATGAAAATTATATTGACTTACAAAAGAAAAACAAAAAGTCAATCATATTGTGAATAAATTAAAATTTGAATTGCATAAAAAATTAATTTTGTAGCTAAAGTTACCGATCTGTGGAATTGTGTTGAATGAATGAATTTAAAATATCTTCCAAAGGATGGCTGAAATGGGTTTCGATTCATGTTAAGTAATCCGTTAATATACTTTATTTGGTAGAAATGAATTTTGCATATTAAATCATTTGTTTCTGTTAAAGGATTTTAGGTCTAGTCTAGAGTTTAGAGACAGTGCTTGAAAGTTTGAAAGATTGACCTAACAAATTCCAACACAAATTTAGGAATAAAATTAAAGAATGAAACAAAGTGATCATTTTTATTGGAGTTAGCGCAGTTCTTAGTAATTTATGTAATTTTTCTTAATTAAAGAGTGAGAGCCAATTATTTAAATATTTCAGACGACATTTTAGATTTAATACTCGGAAACGTTAATTAGCCTTGTAAATGAAATTAAAGTTTTATGAGCAGATTATGGAATTAAAGGTACAATTCTTGAAATTTCTCCGTACCAAAATCTTTAAACTAAATTTAATTTGAAACATCTGACGTGTGACCATTACTTTTAATTTAAATCCCAAAGAGGACATTCCAAGAAAACTTTCTTGTCAAAATGCACTGAAGGCTTATATTACAATTCGTATAATTCAACCAATTAACAATTTTTTCATCGTTGCTTTTCGTTTAGTGGAAATAATAAAAAACTAATCTCATTAATACTAATTTTACTTATTTAATTGTGGGAAATTATTTTGGCACACTATTGGTGGTTATAAAAAATTTTTGTTTCTATCATTTAATTGAGTTTGCATTTTGAATGGATGGCAAAAAATTGTGACATCAAATGATAATCTAAATTAAAACGAAATTAGTAATGTGACTAATGATTTATTTGCATTGTTAAAATTTCATATAAAAGGGTAAGTATAATCAGAGATTGATAACAAATCAGTTTTGATATTCAAAATCTAAACAACTTCAATAAAAAAAATATAAAAATAAAATGAATAAGGCAATCATTATTTTCGGTCTTTTGTGCTGTGTCTGTCTTGTTGTAAGTTAAAAAATTAAAAGTTTCTAATTGATTGGAAACACAGCAAATGAAGTAAACAATCAAATTTAACACATTTTGTTTATTTCTTAGTTGGCTGGACCCGAAAAAACCGCAGCTGGCCCCAATACTCATACTCTTGATAGTGCAGCAACTGTTAAGCCACATGGACAAAGTAACGGTTTTTGAAAAATAACATTTCCATAATTGTTCATATAATTTATAAAACTATTTTTTTATTTAAGCCCACTCACACTCAAACGGAAGCCCAAACGCAGGTTCAGATTCCCATAAACAAAAACCATAATAATAATAAACGACCCGTACCAAATTTTGATGATGAACCAGCAAAGTGATGACAACCAAAATACAATTATGATTAATTTGTATTTTTATTTAGGATTAGAATAAAGTGTTGCAATACAAGAATTCAATAAAAATATAGTTTAAAAGAAAATGTTTATTTTGTTCATACTTTATTCAAGCTATCCTACGTTTTCCCACAGTCTGAGAATAATCAATTACAATTTAATATTATCTAAATAAATTGAAAAAAGTTTGGAAAAATTGTGGATAGATTTCCATTGGAATATATTCTCAATTTGCACCAATTACCTTAATTTATTACAATAATCCATAACTCACTTTATTTGCAACGACATTTGTGTATACCTAGTTTTATATGGTAGTAATCTTCATCATTTGTTGTATTTAAGAAGATATGACCAGTTTAAACCTTTCTTACACAAGTCATTTTAGTATAGGTTCAATTTTACTAAATTTTCTCTCTTAACTTATTAGCTATCTCTATAAAATTTTCGCCGAGCCTTTGGGTTGGTCCAAAACAATATTATTGAAAAATTCTTATTTCTTTATAATATCCTATTTAATTTTCATATTAGTAAACTTCAAAGAAAATTTCAAGTTTATTTTATTATTTATACAGCATTCTTAATTTTAGAATATTTATGTGATACAATGGTAAAGAGGAGTGGGAGTATGGGGGTTTTTCTCAACTGTTTCTAAAGTTTATCAAATAATATTCTATATGAACATGGGTTTTTTGTAGAATAACGTAACAATAACATTTTATATTCGTCTTAAAAAAAAAGTAACGAATAAAATACGCTCAAGATAATCCCGAAATATATGTCCATTTGTCATATGAAAAAGCTTCACTCTCACAGTTATGTATTTTTATTTTCATTATGGATTAAAATAGTTAATGAAGATGCATCATTCGCAATACTAGATCATAGCAGCTACTTAAATGCACCTAAAGAGATCATTCAGCACAGATAATTTCATCCGATAATATTTTTATTAAATATTTTAATTGGTGCGAATGCATTTCTATCATTTTTTAAAATATTCACCATTTAATTTCGTAGGAAAATCCGATGACTAGTAAATAAATAATGTACGCACTTACATATTTAATTGCCGAAAATGAGTTTGGCACAAATAAATGATTGAATTCAAAAGCATGGATGGCAAAAAAAAAAATAGTCGCATTAAATGATAATCTAAATTAAAATGTAATTAACAATGTTATTGTTGATTAATTGACGTTGCTAAATTTTCATATAAAAAGGTAGTCACAATCACAGATTTTTAACAAATCAGTTTCGTTATTCAAAATCCAAATAACTTCAAAAGTCAACCAACAATAAAATATTCAAATAAAATGAATAAGGCAATCATTATTTTCGGTCTTTTGTGCTGTGTCTATGCTGTTGTTAGTTTAATAAATTTTTCCAAATTTATCACTTATTAATAATATATTAATAATATATAATATATTAATAATATATAATATATTAATAATATCTTATATTTTTAGTTAGCGGAACCTGTTGAAAGAAATGCAGAAGCACGAGCACTAAGTATGTATTTTTATTAATTTTTTGCAATAATTTAAAACATAAATTTAATGGAAAATTTTACATAGGAATGGTCGGCGGAACAGAAGTCCAACCAAATCCAACTCGCCCAAAACCAACAAGAACGACAACAACACGTGCTCCTAAGACAACAACAACAAAACATCCATAATTATATAACTGTGTGAATTATGCATGATTAGAATAAAGTATTGCAATACCAGAAATTCAATAAAAATATTATTCCAAAACAGAAAAATTTGTCTTAGAATTTTTATATGAAGACCCTTTTTGTTTCATCTTCTAAATGGAGTGGATTTTTATTATAAATAAATAACGAAAGCTATAGCAGAAAAACACAAATCATATTTTCTTTGCTTTCATATTTTCTTTACTTCCGTCAATATTAGAATGCAAAATATATTTGTACTGAAAGCTTTGATTTTTAACACAAAAAAATTTCAATCAATTTTCAATCAAATGAATAAAAGCCAATTAGTTTAAATAATAATCTCTTCATCTTTTTGTTTTTTTATTATTTTATAATAATCATAAAAATATATAATATTTTATTTATAAATGTTTTGTGTATTTTTTTTTTTTTTTTTGTTTTTTTTTTCATTTTTCCACATTTGTGAATTTTTATTTTGTCATTCTTTTGTTATTTTTATGTATAAAATAAAAATAATAATATCAAGCCGAATAGTAAAAAAAACAGTGAAGAAAGGTACAGAGAAAATGTATATTTTTCTGTCTCTTTTACTCATCCTTTTTTTTTTTTTAATTTAAAAACTTTGAAATGTAACGATGACGACAAGATAAATAATCATAAAAACAAATATCAAGAACATCATTGTTGTTGTTGTTCTTTTTCTTCTTCTTTTATATTTACAAAATAATTAATAATTAATTAATAAAATCTTATCAATTAAGGGTATTTTTTTTTGTTGCATTTTTCTTTTTTATTTTTCGTATAAAACAATTTTAATATTTAAAAAATTTAATTTAATTTAATTCTTATTTTTTTTTTCTTCTCCTTTTTGTCTTTTGAAAACAAAAAAAAAAGTTCATTAAAAATTCGATTTTCCTTTTATTTAATAAAAACACAATATTTTTTTTTTCTTTCTTTCTCTCTCAATACTCATTATTTTTTGTCCTTGTCTTCATTGTCAATAATTTAATAAAGTGATTTATATTTTTTTTATTATTATTCTTCATCGTCTGTACCGTCGTATTGATATATTTTTCTCTCTAACAATTAAAGTTTATTTAACGTCCATTCCTTCGGTGAATCACTCAGGTCATTCTTCTTAACTTTTATTTTCATTTCAGCACTTACAAAAACAAATACAACAACAATAAAATATAATCATTTGCATGAATTGTCAATAGTTTCTTTTTTACAGAATTATAAAATATTTAATAAATTTAAAAATAATTAATTACGTTAAGTTAAGTTAATTTAAATTAAGTTAATTAATTAATTAATTAATAATAATAATAATTAAAAACAATTATTAATTTAATTTTTAAAATTGAAACAAAAAATAAAATAAAAATAAAACAATTCTTTTTTGCTTTGTTTTGTTTGTTTCTTTAAAATTAAAATCACATTCCAGATTCAGCAATTCCTTCGTCATCTGTAAAAATACAAAATTGAATTAAGAAAAAAACAAAGTAAATTTCTTTTGTTTTTAAAAATTAACAATAATTTTTTAATCGGTGACGTCACTATGCAAATATAAAACATAAAACATAAAAGAAAAAACAACAAACAGAAAATAGAAAACAAACAAAAACATGAAAATTTATTTAAAACAATAAGAAAATTCACGACAATTTCAGTAAGTAATTATCAAGAAAGAATATAAAAAAAGTACGCAATGCAAAATTAAAAAAAAAGAGAAAACTTTCTCTTGTTTTCCATTAATTAAAAGCAACCAAAACGACACACATTATTCTAAAAATAATGGTTTTTTAGAATCAGAATAACAATTGATTAAGTAAATAATTTTGTCTTTTGAAATAAAAATTAGATTTCTAAATTGAAAATAAAAAAATCCAAATAAATCTCACACCACTCTCAGTTAAAATAAAGAATCAAATACTAGCAAACACAAGCGCTACTATTTCTAATGGTGGCAAACATTTGAAACAAAATTTCTTAAGTTTTGTATGAAAATTTCAGTAAATTAATTTCAAAGACAAAATTGTGGAATTAAAAAAAAAAACAAAACTGAACAAAACTGTACAAAATTGTTTAGTCACTACAAAAATAGGAAATTAAACAATTAAATAAGATTAACGTAATAAAAGCTGTTAAAAGTACGTATTATCTATGCACAAAAGAAAAAAACAAAGCATTAAATAAATAATTTTATAACAGGAGAGAAAAAAAAACAAAACGTTTAAATTTACATTTTAAATTTTTTTTTTACAAACCAATTATATTTTTATTGTTATTTCCATCACCGTATAATTTCTCATCATCATCATGATTCTGTTGATTATGATGATTATTAATAATAACAATACCATCAATATTTTCATCATCATCAACATCAACATCATCACCATCACCAACACCATCATCAATATCATCATTTATTATTTCACAGTCTTTATCTGATATATTTATTGTAGTTGTTGTTGTTGTATTTGTCAATTCATTTTCTTTTTCAATTTCAATTTTATTTAAAATATTTAAATTTTTTACAATGTCCATTTCTAAATCTTTATCAATTATTTCATTATCATAAATTATTTCACATTTTTCTAATTGTTCATTTTCATCAATTATTTCATATTCATCATCATCTTCATCCCCTTCTTCACCATCATCATCTTCTTCATCTCCAATATCATCTTCATTTATATGAACATTTTCATCATCATTATTGTTATCATCATCATTTATAATAACAACAACACTACAATTATTGTCATTATTTTGATTGTCCTCGTGTCATCTTTCTATTTTCCATTGATTTGTGTCTTCAAAATTAGCATCTAATAATGGATCATTTCCCTTTCCTAATTACCATATTTTATTCCACCACCATTAATAAAACAATTATAGCCAAAAGAAAAAAAGAAAAAATAAGGAAAAACAAAATTAAAAGAGAAAAAGAGAAAGAAAAGAAAATACATTAATTTTTGTAAATATAAAAAGCTTTTAAAGTTATTTTTATTGTATAAAAAATTATTAACAGAAGAACCCGTGACACATTATACTTATCACACCAAAAGTTTCAGCTGGAAAATAATTTTATACGAATTATTTACCAAAGACTAAAACCAAAAATGTGTCCATAGTAAAAATATTTTGTTCTTTTTTTGGAAACTCTAGCTTCACATTACATGTTAACGTACGTAACATAAATAAAAATAGACATAAAAAATTAAACATAAAAGGAGGATAGCATTGAACTAGCATTTTATGGGAAAAACATGTATTGTGAAGGGAGCTTATTATTTGTATTAAATCTCTAAATTTGCTAGCATTTTTATTTACTTGAAATTTAATTTTTACCTTCATATCCTTGATTATCATGAATCTCTCTGGGTGGTTGGCCAATATTTTCTTTACCTTCTAATACAGCCAATAGACACTGATGTATACAAATATATTGCTGTTCTGTTTGCACCATCCAGACACGTTCTATAAAATTTAAATTAAAAAATTATAAAAAATATGTGTGCCAATAAAAAAAACATTATTTTTACCTTTTCTCATTGCCCATACAATTCCAAATATATCTACATAATCAGCAACTTGTATTTGCTGTAATATTCTATCTAAACTAATAAATGTACCAGACCGTCCAACACCAGCACTACAATGCACTACAATTGGGCGTTGATCTGGACCAACACGTTCGCGGAATGCACGGACAAAACGTGCTAATGTTTGTGGTGGATTTGGTACCCCAAAATCTGGCCATGTTGTAAAATGAAAATGACGACAAATACGATTTTGGTCACCTTTACTAACCATAAACTCTGTTGTTACCCAATCAGGATAATGACTATCATTTAACATTGTGACTTTTATGTCACCATAATAAACTGGTACGGTATCATGTGGCCAATAATGATCACATTTTTCTCTTCCCTTTTCAAAACAACGTGTTAACATAACAATGGCACGTGAATTACTTTCCCAGCACATACGCCAAAAATCATCTCGTGTTGAATGTAATGGTCCCTGTGTTACTATAAATTCTCTAGGTGAGTTATGCCCCTATAAACGCAAATCCCAGTAAGTATTGAGTAATAATTAAAATATAAATAAATAATGTTTTAATACATACTGGCACATAATTTGAATTAATATAATCAGATCCTTCTTCATCATCAACTGGCTGTAATTTATATCTAGAATGATCGTATGGTAAAATATTTGTAAAACGATTTTTTGGTCGATTACAAGGCAAGTCAGCAAATGTACATGGTTGATCACGACCAACATGTTTTAATTCTTCAAATTCTTCACTAAATCTAAAATAGAAAAATATAATGAATTAGCATTTATTACATTTTATAGCAAAATACAATTTTTTAAAATATAAACAAAATAATTTAAATCAAAAAGATGAATTTAAACGAAATCTACTAATTTTATGGTAGAAAATATAAGTGTCGTAAAAATGACCAAAACACAAAAATAAAATTCTGTTTTATGACATATTACAAGTCTCCTTGTAATGAACAACTAAACGAAAAGGTGATTAAAATTTCATAATAAAATTAAATTCATCAAAAAAGTTAAAAAAAAGGTTTTTATGGCACAATAAAAAAAAAATTTTTTTGCACTAAAAATAATTAACAAACGCAAAGAAAAAGATAATTTTATGTAACAATAAAAGTATAATCATCAAAACAAAACAAAAAAAAAAAAGAATAATATGCAAAAATGACCACATGAAAGAAAAAAAACGAACGAACAGAAATTTTATGGCACAATAAAAAAAATTATGTAACTAACCTAAAATCAGAATCAGCTGACATCATACGATAATGTTCAGCAAAATTTTTAACTAAAATTGGACGGCTTGTCTCAATAACACTATCTGGTAATGACATATTATCATTAGCACGTGCCTCTTTAGCTGTTTTCCGATTTCCATTTCTTCTTCTTCGTAATAATACAACAGCAACAGCAAGTATAAATATTAAAGCCAATGGCACTGTTATGGCAACAATCAGCGACGTATTATCTTGATCTAAAGTAGGAAAACGAACAGAAAAAAAGGAGAAAATGAAGATAAGAAATAATGAAATTTTTTTTCTTTTTCATGAAAATCTAAGAAAAAAAAAATACAGCAAAACAAAATGAAAAAGCAAAAGACAAAAAAAATCAAGAGATAAAACACAAAAAATGAAAACAGAAACAACTTTTTTTTCTTTTAAAAAATGAAAACTTACCAACAACTGAGAGAAGTAGAGCTAATTGTATGTAAGACATGAAATGAAAAGTGACAGAAAAAAGGAAATGGGATAAAAGATTTTAATAAATTAACCAATCACCAGAATAGAAATAGAATATTTAAAAATATTTAAATATTATTACATTTTATACAATTATCACACTGCTAAATAAAATTAAACATGATTCATTGATTTCTTAAAAAAATTTGTTCAGCTGCTAATTTCAAATTTAATATTGTCAGTGTCCTTTTGTCTATTGATACTTTTAGAAAGAAAACTGTTTAATAATTAAAGGTCCAAAAAGGTTTAAACAAATTTTTTAACAGTGTGATAAAGGGGCAATAAAATATAAAGGGGTTATTGAAGACAAAAAAAAATACTCACCAGTTTGTATTGAAAAACTATAAGCAGTATCAGTAAATTTATCTAATGCAGTAAATGCACGTACTTTAACACGATATGTTGTACCAGATTTAAGGGGTCCATTACAATAACCAGTTTGTCTATTATCACAATTTTCTGCACCAATTGTAAATGTTTCCACAGAACTATTTTTAAATGGATAATATGGTTCGATTACTTGATAAGGTGGCCAAACACTATATGACTGTACATCACGCCAACTTGGCATTTCTAAACCAGAAGCATTTTTCGTATCATCTTCAGCGACAATTATTGTATATGAGATAACGACACCATTTTGATCAGAAAAATAATTTTTACGAAAACGTATTTGTATTGTTGATGAACTTCGATAAACTTCTGTTGGGACAACTTGTGTTGCTGGTTTTGGTGGTGCTAATATTGGCATTTTTTGTTTCCATGTTGTTTCTGGTCCATAACCAATTGTTGTTTTAGCTTGTATCAGAAAATTATATGTTTTACCAGGTAATAAATTTCTTAAAATTCCATGAAGTTCATTTGGTTTAAAATCACGTACAGTTGTATGCGTTGATCCTTCTAAACCGTATGTTATTGAAAATTGTCTAATCACACCATTTTGTTCACTTGATGGTAATGACCATTCAAATGTTATTTCACTTGGTTGAATATCAACCGGTTCAAAACGTTCAACACGTCCTGGTACTGATTCTTTTGTTGTAAAACTTGCAGATACTGGTAAACTACTACGTAATACACTTGATTCAATACCAGAACGTACAACAACTGTAAATGTATAATTACGATGTGGCTTTAAATCCGTTATTATTATACTATCATGTACAGTTAAATTTTGTAAATATGATGAATCAGTCTTTAAATATTGTACTTCAAATGCATTATACTCTCCTTTTGGTATATTCCATTTTAATGTTATTTCTGTATCAGATATTCTTGTTGCATTTAGTTCTGTTATTGGTTCTGGATACATACGATCTTGACGTTGAATAGGTTGACTAGCAACACCCCCACTTACAGTCCATACTGTTATATTATAAAGACGACCAGGAACCAGACCTTAAAATAAAAAAATAATTTTAGAATCATTATTTTTAACAGAATCTATAAATTACTAGAATAAAGAAAAGTTTATTCAAAAATAATACAGTTTCAATAATGAAATCATCAATTATGAATTTATGTTGCCTAAGAATAATTTATTGATTAATTTTTCTCTTTCAATAAAGTTGAGAGAAGAAAGAATAATAATAGAAAGTAGTGAAATAAAAAAACTCACCTCTAAATGTTACTTTCCTATCAGTATCATTTGCAATTTTTTCTTTATCAATAATATCTGGATCACCCAATGAAAAACGATATAAATCAAATTTAGATGATTGTTGTGGTGTTGGTGTATAACTTAATGTAACCATATCTCTTTCTAATATATTATTAACAACAAATACTTCTGATTGTATAATTGGCATTGTACGTGTTGATAAATGTGTAACATCACTTGTTAAACCGTATGATATTGTATGAATATCAAATTTATATTGTACACCAGACATTAAATCACCAATTAATGTACGCACAGTTGGTTGATCATCAATTTTATCATCACTGCCATTACCATGACGATCTAAGAAATTAATGGGTGCTAAAATAATAAATCCTAATTTAATACAAAATATATTTTACGTAAAAAAGGAACTTAAAATAAAAAAAAAAGCTGAATTTATGTAAGCTCACAAAAGACCTAGAAACAGTTAGAATTTTAAACCAATCAAATGAAAGATGAAGTCTGTCACGTATTTTTGTAAAATTCAATTATTTGTCCCATGTCTTTTGTTAGCACACAAACTCTAAATAAATGATAAAGACTCACTTATATTAATTTCTGAAACATTTTTAACATGAATTTGATCGGGAAATTCTGTTGGCCACCATTTTAAAAAATATGTTTCAACACGTCCTTCTGGACGTGGCCATTCTAATGTTATATTGGTTGAATCCACGAGTAATGCAATATTTGATACAGGATTTGGTCTAACAGTTTGATTAACTTGTTGTGGATTAGCACTTTCAACACCATAACTCACTGTATTCACTTGTATTGTATATTTTTCACCGGGTGTCATATCAGCAACATCAGCTTCAGTTGATTTTACTGATGGCAATTTAACCCATTGCATTTCACTTTCTGTACGATAACGTATTGAATATTCTGAAAAATCACTACGTTCTGGTGGACTCCAATGTACTAATACTGAATTACTTGTGACACGTTCAATTGTCATATTACGTGGTGGATATGGATCTAAAAATAAATTTAAATTTTAAGTTTTACGATATTTTCCATATTTGTGGAACTAAAGAATAAAAGAATAACAACTTAATGCTTTTATTTTAACAATAGATTCATATTCAATCCTTAAATTCAAAAGAGGCATAGTACCATTCTGAGTTTAACGATATAAGAAAAAAAATCATAAATCTTTATAAAGTCACATTTGAACTTTGAAATAAATTTGATTGATTTGCCTGAATATGAAATTTTAAGATTTTCACAAGATTTGTAAAGAAATTTTACCCAATAGGATTTTGCTTAATAAATCTGAATAGACTTTATTATCATTTGGTAATCCAATAAAAAAAATTTGTAAAAAAACAACTTACAAACTGCTTGAAAATAAGCATGTGGTTCACTTCTTAATCCATGACTAACAGCGAATACTTTAACTTCATAACCGGCACCCGGAAATAAATTTCTAATTAACAATCTTGACTCTGTTGTTAAAATTGTTTTAACTTCGCCAGTATCATTTCTCGCATACATTATTTCATATTTTTCCTGTCTTGAATTGACGTCGCTTTTCCAACTTATATTTAAACCTTCTCTAATTGGTTTTAAATCTTCAATAATTGGAGATGATGGTCTTGTTGTTACATATAATGTTGTCTCATTTGATTCCATCTTTTTTGATATTGATTGTACAGTTATTGAATAATTACGTCCAGGTAATAATGTTTCCATTATATATGTTGTCTTATTTGTATTCATTGTACTTGCATCACCATTAAATGTTTCAACTTCATGATAACTTATTTTATATTCTTCTTGTGTACTTGTTACACTTGGTATCCACATTATTGTAACAAGTCCTGTTTTTTCATCTGTATATGAACGTAATACATTAACTGGTAATGGTTTTAATGTAACATCACCAGTTGCTGGCCATGATGTTACTTTTCCTGATACAGTTTTAACAACAACTTGATATGTTTTTCCTGGTTCTAAATTTTCACGAAATTCTAATGATGCAATATTTTCTTCATTTCTTGTTATAAATTGTTGACGTCTTGATGTTGATAATGATACTTGATATTTATCAAATTCACTGAAATGATAAGGGAATAAAAAGTTATTATAGATTTTATTTTAACAAAAAAGAGAAGAACAGAAAAACGAAACGAGTGTGAGAGGGAGTGGGGTAAAATACGAATTTACAAAAATTTATTGCCCCTAAAATTGAGTAAAATTCCATTTGAATCTTTTAAACTAAAAATAGCTAAATCAACACAATCTTCAGAATAAAAAGCAATTCCCATAAATAATCATGTTCATACTTTTCCAACTCAACATTTCAAATAATCTTCTTCCACTCAATAAAAAAAGATAATTTATTCTTTAAATTTTTTCTTTAAGATGGAAAGAAATAATGTTTACTTTGCATTCACAATAATATTGTGTATATTAAATACCTGATTCACAATATTCCTAAATGATTATTTAAGTTAAAAATAATCCGGTTTAGTTGGAGTAGAGGAGCGAATATTGAATAAGGTCTCGTGATCAAATCTCAGTTGTAACTTTAATTTTTTATCAAATACACCAATCTAATACCATCTCTTTACATTATAATTAAAGTTTTACCTCAATCTAACTCACGCAATATACAAATTTGTATAGACCGAAAAATTTGGCTTATTTTTTTCAGTTTCAGAAAAATTATTTAAATTTTTTTTTGCTATGTTGGGGGAAAAGGTGTTTTCAATGCGCTGTCTTCACATATTTAAAGGTAAAAACCCCTTAAATTTTCAAGCATACGTATTTTGAATTATATTGAACGTTTTATCCCTGTGAAATATGTTTTGTTGAAAGTGAATGATGATAAATTTTAACATGTAAAATAGCGGATTCCTTATGTTTGATTTAACAAAAAAAAAAAAAAAAAGTTTTGACGTTGAGAAAATTGTGAGAAAATTTTGTGTTGAAATCAGATTAAATTATTTTAACAGCTTATGGAAACATTATTTAAAGCCTTTTAATAATTTGCAAAAGTATATATTGAATTTTTTGTTAAATTTAAAATTTACTGAAAAGATTTACATAAATATTACAAATTTCACATTTTTAAAATTGTTTCGAATTTTAATTATTTGCAAATTTGACGGCAAAGTAAAGGAAGAATAATTGAAATTATAAATGTGTTGTTAAAATTAAAGCTTGTGGGAGTTTTTATGTAGTTAGATAAACGAGGTTTAACTTTATTTGACAAAGAAGAAAAAAAAAATAAATAAAATACAAACCTAATTCCTTTAGGTGCTTCCCACATAACTTTAAATGAATTTGATGTAACAGAATCTTTATCGAATGTAACATTTAATGGTCTTAATGGTACAGTTCGATATTGTGCTGTTGTCGGAAGTGATATTTCATCTTCAGACATTGTTTGTACTGATATGTTATAAGCACGTCCTGGTACAAGACCTTTAAATGCTGCCTGTGCCGGTCCAGGCGGTTCACCCTCCTTCTCAACATATAATACACTTTCCAATGCATCTGGTGGTTCTATTGATACTTTATAATGTGTATAAATACCAGCTGGATAAGGTGGCTGCCATAATACAAGAAGTGTTGTCTCATTACGAAACCAAACAATAAATTTTCCAGGTGTATTTGGTTCTATTTTTTGTTGTTGTTAAGAAATTATTTTGTTTTTTTTTGGAGGGAAAAAAAATTGAATTAGCAAAAAGAAATTGTAAAAAAAAAGAAAATATAAAAAATGTAAGAATTTTGTAAGAATTTTTTTTAATAAAAGTTTTTTTTTCATGCAAAATTTGGAAAAAAATTTTAAACAAAAAAAAAATAATGTAAATAAAAGTGAGAAGGAAAATTCAAACAATAAATAATTCCTCGTGTTCAAATTGAATATTTTGTAATTATTATGTTTAAAACAAGAATTTTGAAATTGATTGGAAATTTTCATTGATTTTAAAACGCAATACAAAAAATTAATTATTTTTTGATTTCCTTCAATTCAAAGAAACATTTTCTAATTAATATCGTGCGAATATTATTTTGTTTGTTTTGTAAATTTTAAATTATGTGAAATTAAATTAAAATAATGAAATGTTGTATTAAAATGTAATTAAACAATTGATAATAAATTGTAACATGTTAAATAAATTTTCTATTTGCTTCTAAAAAAAAAATAAGACACACAAGTGAAATTATTTGAATAAATGAACTGAAAGTAAATTCGTTTAATTAAAATTTGAAAACATATGTTTTGTGATGATCTGTTAAAATTTTAGAAAACAAATCTCAATCAAGAGAATTTATACAATTGCAAATTAATTAATTTTCATCTTTAATAATAAATTATTAAATTCTATAATTTCACTCTGATGAATAGAATTAAAAACAAAAGTAATAATCCAAAAAAAAAGGCGATAGAAAGTAAAAGTAAATGCAATTTGCTATTTTATGAAATGAAATTGAAAGCAAACCAGAAAACCACAAAAGCTTAATTCATTCCATACAAACAAAAATAAAACATAAAATAAAATAAAGAATGTTATTTAGCAATCAGCATCATCATCGTCATTATCATACTTAGCACAATACAAATAGGTTTAACTAAAAATTTAAGACTTAAGATTAAATTTTATACACGACTGAAAAAAAATTTACTAAACATTCTTTAACAAACAAAAAAAAAAGCAGAAAAAAATTACTTAGTTCTTTTTGGTCGGAATAATTTTCAACATTTAAAAAAAAATATGAGAGAAAATCTAAACTAAATTGGATATTCTCAATTTGAGAATATTGAATCACAAAAAAAAAAATGGAAAAACAATTCCCTTTAGTTGCAGTTCAATCAATAAAAATTGAAATGTTGTCATTGACAAAAGTTCACGAATAAAACTTTGTGAGAAGAAACCGAGTTGTGTTTCTCAATTTTTTTTTTTTTGAATTTATCAATTCTTGCCATTTTACAAATAATAATCTGAAACTTAAAATTGGCGACTTATTAGAATTGAACTTTTATTCTGTTAAATTACACAAAGCATTTTACGAACTTGAATTTTAATTGGAAACTAATAAAAATGTAAACAATAAATTATTTTTCCCATTGAAACAATTCTGTGAAAATTTTCGAAAAAAAATTTTCATATAATTTTACTTTGTAACTTTGAAAATTATCGTCCTTCAAAAGAATTTAGAAAAAAATAAATTGCAAAATTCTAAAAATTTATTAGAAAAAAAATGCAACAAAATTAATAAAAAAAATCCAAACAAAATGAAAAATAAAAAACGTATTAATTCTTCATTCAAATTCATTCATTTTAATTAATTATTTATTTAGTTGGTTGTTTTTTTTTTTTTAATTTTATTTAATTTGTGTTGTGTTTCTCATTTTGTTTTTACCTCGTAAAATTTTTATATCCAACAAATCTTTGTGACGATAACGTTTAACAACTAATTTTATTTTTTTTATTTTTTATGTATTCGCGAGTTGTTGTTATTGTTGTTTACAGTTGTTGTAGTTGTTTCCGACAAAACATGAGTGTGTGTGTGTGTGTGTGTGTGTGTGTGTGTGTGTGTGTGTGTGTGTGTGTGTGTGTGTGTGTGTGTGTGTGTGTGTGTGTTTGTTTGAGTGTTTTTTTTTTATTTATTTATTAAAGTAGAAGCAGTTTTTTTTTTGGTTTGTTTTGTTTTGTTTGGAAGGAGAGAAAAAAAAAGGAAGAGAAAAAAAAAGAGTTTTTAGTTAATAAACATAAATATAATTAGACAAATCACCACATTTAAAAAATAAATCTTCTAAAGTAAAACACTTCATAAATAATCACCAACGTTTGTAATCTAATTTTGTTTGTAGGGGTTTTACCCTGATTATTTTTGTCACGCAACAAAAAAAATTTAAAAAACAAATTAAAATCCTGTATAAAGTGACCACATACTCTACAAACGTACTCCCCACTTTAGATAAATTACATTTGTGTGATGAATTTATGAAGGTTCAACTAAACAAAAAAATAGATTCTCTTTCTTTATATTTTATTTTAAGTTTTACTTTTCTATTTTTTAGTTTTTTTTTCTTTCTTTTTGTTAACGAATAAAAAAAAATGTCAACAACAAATAAAAAAAAAAATAAAAAAGAAAAAAAAAATGTTAAAAGTTAAACAAAAAAAAAATGTTAAAACAAAAAAAAACAAATAAATTATTCTTCCCCTTAACAGTGAGAACAAAAAAAAAACAAATAAAATTGATAAGAAAAGTGTGATTGAAGTTAGATTCTAGTACTTTCATTAATATTATCTTATCAACATCAATGAACATAATTTAACGATCTGCCATTTCGCATTCAACATTTATTTTTGTGGTGACACCCATCCACAACCCAGGTGTTTCTAATTTAAATAGAATTCAAAGAGGATTATCTAAATAATTAATGCGCTGTTGTCAGGTTCACTCGTTAATCCGCGTTTCTCAAGAAACAAAATTATATTTAAGAAAATAAAATGAAAATTAAACGGATAATTAAAGAAAACTGAGTCACAATGAATTATGAAAGAAATAAAACAAGCGCAGATAGCTGCAATGAATTTGACGTAGAATTTATTTTGAAACGTCAGTTTTATCGTGAAAGATTAAATTTTCAATTGTTTTAGTATAAAATTCATAATAATTCAACTGTTGATAAATATTAATTATAAGTACATGAATCTAACTTATTCTCTATTCTCTTCTACATCATCATCATCATCATCATCATATCCTAATTCTTTATTAAAATTAATTTATGAATAAATTATATAATAAATGAATCCCTAAACCATAAATAATTATTAAGAAATTCCAAAAACCTTTAATTTAATTAAATTTCATTTAAATTAATAAGAAATTAATCCTTAAGAAAATTTTACCGGAAACCAAAAAAACTTACTTGTTGTAAAATTTCTACTTGTATAAGCGACAGATTCTTTTCCATCAAAAACAGCATAAGCTTGTACTTGATATGTGGCACCTGGAGTTAAGTCTCTTAATTGATGTTGTAATGTTGGTTCTTCTATTGGTATTGTACGATTTGGGAATGAATCTGATAGGCCAAGAACCTAAAAATTATTTTGTTAATTAATTTTAATTTGTTGACAAAAATGTTCAACTTTCAATTTGAGTCAAACTCTTTCGTTGGCCCAAAAAACTTTAAATTGAAATTGACATTTTTATTTTACTCAAAAAAAGTAAAAAAAAGTTTTACCTTTAATTTGAATGATGTAAAATTTCCTTGTGCCGGTGGACTCCATGATATAACAGCTGCTTTTCCACTTCTAACAGCAACTGATAAATTTGATGGTGGGTCAGGTGCTAAAATTTTTAGATAAAAAGTGAGAGAAAGAGAAAATAAGTGAAATTATTTAATTAAAATGATTTTTCTCTAATTGAATTTGGTGACAAAAAGTTGAGAGACAATTAAGTTTAGAGACGATACAACCGACAAAAATAAGAACCTTCAGGCGATTAAAACACCACATTTTTCTTCTTCTTCGTTTTTTTTTAATGAAAATTATTCTTTTCGCAACTGGCTTTTGTTGTAATTGGCTGAATATATTTTACATTTTTACATTTAATAATTTCAAAGGGAAAGTCTATAAACTTTTATACATTCTGTTATTCTGTCCCACTCTGTCTATCTCTAGCGTACACTTATTTTTATTTTGAATTTTCATAATAATTGTCGAATTATTTATCGTCGATTAGATAAATTGCATTTTTTTTATGAAGGAAAAAAAACAGAAACATATAAATGAAAAAAAAAGATTTATTGCCGACAAGTTTCGCTTTTTTATAACTTTTTTTCCAATAAAAAAAATTGTTGTCGTTTTAACAAACAAACAAATACAATTTTCTTTCGTTTCAATCATTTTCATTTATAGTAAATACGTTTGTGTAATTTAATTTGTGTAGTTAATTTATAAACTAAACTATTTAAGGCAAAAAAAGAAAAACAAAAAAAAAAACGTAACAAATAATTATTATTTTGTTTGAGAGGAAGTGGGAAAGAAAAGATTGTCAATATAAAAACAAAAATAAAAAAATTGGTTATAAATTAACTTGGTGACAGACAACCACATACACATACTTACTGTCAAGACACTTTCTATTCAAAGTTTAATTCAGAAAAATAAGTAATAAAAAAAAAAGAAAAAAAAATACTTGAAACTTGATAAAAGCGGGAACAAAACTATTTTATTTATTTATTTATTTTTATAGCAACTTTTTATTCATTCATTTCGTTTCATGTTCTTTTTTTTATAGGAAAATATATTTCTCATGTCTCATAAATGTCTGTTTCTATAGTTGTTTTTTTTTGTTCTTCTTCTTGATAGAAATAAATTGAGTCATTTTTTCCCCTCTCAAAACATAATCTTCATCACATATTTATACAGAATTGACTCATCTCATCATGAGAGTTGGAATTTAACGAAAAAATATTGAATAAAGAACATCAAATAAATTTTATATCGAAAAATAAATTATTTAAAGGTGTTATCACACTTACATACTCATTGCATTTTTATATTTACTTAATTAATTATTTTATTAATTAAAATCAACATTATTCAAGTGTCTATTTATTTCTCTTTAATTGAGTTTCTCAAAATTATTCTAGATTTCCAGATGAAAATTCCTTAAATAATTTAAATTCTCCTTTAGAATATTTCTGTTTCTTTACAAATACGGAGAGTTTGTATCTAAACACATAAATTGTTGTAGAGCATTGACAAGTGACAAGTGAAATCTTCAAGTACGTTTATTTTTTAATTAAATTAATTTCGTAAGGACGAATTAATTTTGAACTAACCTGTTGTTATTGATACTGTCCATGTTAGCCAATCATGATGTGTTGAATTTGTATAATACAACCAAAAATTGTATCTTGTACCTGGAAGACCATGTGAAAATTGTATTTCATCACCAACATCTCTACTTGCAATTGTTGTATTTGGTGCTGGATGACCATATGGTGGATAATAATCTAATCGATAAAAACTATCATCTTGTCCTAAATTACCCGGTATTTCTATAACCAAATCGGCACCTAAACATGTCTGTAAATAAAGAAGAATATTTAATTTTAGAAAATTGATTTTTAGTTTCATTAATTAAAAGAGTTATTTGTAAAAAATTTATTAACTATTTTTCTTCATTTTTTTTTTATGGGTTGGTTTTATTGATTGAATTAAGGAAACTCGTGGCGTCTTTGAAATTTAAAAAAAAATCTAAAACTAAAATCATAATCCATGAAAAATAGGAAACAATCAAATTATTTGCGTCTCAACTAAACTAGAAAAAACTAAATACTAGGTTATCGTGTCTCGACTAAAAAATTATAGCACCTCAGACGACGATTATCCTGGTAGACTTGTCTATTTTTGTCTTGTCTCATTTTATAGTGTATATTTTGATATTAATTTCGTTTGTTTGATTATCAGAAATTTTCTACACAGAAAAAAAAAACAAGAACTAGGGAAAAATAAAACTCGCGTGCAACAATTCAATTGTGCATAGAGTATAGGAGAAGTGAGTATAGGAGAAGTGGAGGAGAAGAAAAAAAAACATATACTGTAGTCCACGTTTCTGTTATATAATCAGAAATTTGTATGAAAACAAAATGAATATAATATGTCTAGAGATGGGTTGAAGAAAATGGGGATGAGGTGGGAGGTAAAGATATAAGAGATCGATGTTATGTTTAATATTACATATTTTGTTTTAACATAAAAAAAAATTATAACTACAAGAAAAAGGAAAACAAAAATGTACATTCTAACAAATTAAGGTAAAATGCATTAACGAGATATGGGAAAAAAACAACAAAAAAGAATATGGAAAGGTGTGGTACACGAAAGAAATATAACAGAAGTGGGTGAGAGAGATAGAGAGAGAGATAGGGTGGTATTTATGGTTGGGGTTAATGTTAAATAAATTATGTAGTTAGTGAGAATTTACTTTGACCCAAGAAACTTATGTTAAACTTGTAAAGAGACTGTTTTTTTTAGTTAGTGAAAACAAACGGCGAGAGTATAAAATTGGAACTTAGTATATTTTTTTTGTCCCATCTTTTTAATCGTGCTCAAGAGACTTAATTACGATAACGTAAAAATGTAAGAGAAGAAACAGAAAGGAAATGTGAAAATTTATAGCCGACTAAATGAATATTTTGTTTATTTTTTAACTTTTTTTTTGTTCTTCTATTAATTCTACGAATTTGTTTTTCCGGAAAATTTGTTTCTTCTCGTTTGATGAGAAACGAGAAAAGAAAAACTATTTTTAAGTTTTTTTTTTATTTCTCATTTTCTGCTTCTTCTTTTTTTTCTTTTTTTAAAGCCGATTACAAATTTTTTGTTTTCTTTATTTTTTCTGTACCATTAAAACAGAAGAAACAGGCTGATGACCTCATAAATTATTACAAAAAAGAAAGAAAAGAAACTTTCTTATAAATTAAATAATTCTTTTTTTGTCTTGAAAAAGATTTTCTAACGTAAAATTGGAAGGAAACGAAAGGAAAGAAAATAAGAGAGACAAAAAAAATATAGGAAACATTTGCAGAATGTAAAAGAAAAAGACAAGAGGAAAAGAATTTGCTGTGCCTCCACTACTGATTATGTTACAAATTTTTTATCTTGAATAGAAAAAAAATAACAACAACAACTTAACTTAATAAAGTTTCAAAACAAAAACAACAAAAAAACTTTTTCATGATAATTTTTTTTGTCAAATCCAATTCATTATTTTTTTTTCTCTTGAACAATTTTTTTTTTTAAATATTTAAAAGAGAAAAATGAAGATAAAGAAGAAGAAGAAGAAGAAGATAATCTTATAAAATTTTATGATTCATAGAAATAAATAAAAAGTAAAACAAAAAGTAAAATACACAAAGTAACAAAAAACAAATACAGTAAATCAAGAGAATGAAAGATCAGAAAATTACCATATGGTGATTATTGTTAATTTATTTATTTTATTAATGAAATTAAAAATATTAACAAAAAAAAAAACCACAACAAAAACAAAAGAAAAAAAAAAGTTCACAAGTTTTTTGTTTTTTTATTTTTTTTTGCTTTTTTCAATTTTAATAATTAATTAAAAAATAAATATTACTAAGTGACATCCTCAGTCTCATCTTCAATCTCTCTCATACTACTTTTAACCAGAGTTACCAGATGTTAAACAGAAAATCCTTGATAATAAAATAAATTTATTTAAATAAATAAATAAAAGCACAAAAACGACTTCGACTCAAATTTCACCTTGAATATTGGGATTGAATCACAACATTCATCATTCATCATCATTCATCATCATATCATCATCATATTTTACAAAGAGAAAAAAAAATTAATTATAGAAAAAAAAACTAACAATTTTAATTTAATTTTGAAAATTTTATTTCTGAGGTTTTCTTTAAGCACGCAACGCATGCGCATAGTGAAAAAAAAACG
The DNA here is from genome assembly GCA_963082725.1 of Pedicia rivosa. NCBI lineage: Eukaryota > Metazoa > Arthropoda > Insecta > Diptera > Pediciidae > Pedicia > Pedicia rivosa. Next base: position 12,106,079 of record OY720151.1, on the reverse strand, counting down.
ACACATTTTTGTTTGATGAAGTTTAATGTGTTTTGAATGAGAGTTTTTATTTCTAAATGTGGAGGGCGATTTTAATTTAAAAGATTAGAAAGAGAAAAAAAAATCTTAAATAAAAAATTTAAAACAATAAAATGTAAAATATTTTAAGTAAGTGAAAGATATTGTTAAGTATAGTTAATTTATTGTCTTGGATTAGAAAGACTTTTAATTACTTAGAAAATACAAATTAAATTTAAAATTTGAATGAAAGATGAAAGGGAATTTAACGATTGTAAAAAATAGAAATTGAAAATTCCTCCTTAATTGCCCATTGGAACAGATTGAATAAAATAAGTTCACATTCAAGTCAAGTAGAATTTCAGTGAAATTTTTTTTCATCTTTTACAGACCAGAAGTAAATATTTTATAATTTAGTCTCAGCTTTAAGAGAAATATAAAATCGACTTTAAGAACTAAATATCTTCTGTCGGATATTTTTCCCAATTTTAAATTCATAACCAAACCATAAATTTACCCGGATTGAATACAAATTTGTAACAAAACTCGTTATAAAACAATCTGTCAAATTAAATTCAATGTTATTACAATTAGAATTCATTCTAGTAGAGCAGAACGGACCTTCAGCAAATTTAGTAAGCAGTGCAAAAAAAACTTATTGCTGAAAAAAAAAACAATCAAATCGTTTTTTTTTTTGTAATAAAATTTAGTTTCTTTTTTATAAAATCTCTTTTGGAATTGCATTGAAATCTGTTTAGTCCGATTTAACCGTCTGGAAAGAAATAAATAAAAAGATTGTCCGTTGTTGACCGAAGAAACGTAAAAAAAAAACTCTCAGTAAAATATCCACCAGGAACTAGAAGAAATTGAAACGAGAGAAAAAAATTAAAAAAAAACTATCCCCAAAAAATCATCAATCATCGATAATGTGTCTTTCTCTCTTTAACATTTACTTTTTAGCTCTTAACTATTTCTTAACAGACTTTCTTATAATAAGGGTTTCAGGGTAATTAAATTCATTTTATTTCCTTAAACTTCCGTAATTTCCGTAAAAAACAAGAAAAAAAAAAGCAAATTTCAATTTATTTCATTGTGAAAGAGAAATAAAAAGTAACAGAATAACAAAAAAAAAAAAATGTCATTCAACCTAAATTCATATTTATTTATTGTGTAAAAATTAATCGGTATAGATATTGCCAAAAAATAAAAATGTCGCTTTTAATTGAGTAATAATACAATGATTTTGTTTCAAGCGGAATTGGCAGAAATGCTTCTTTTTTTTTCTTTTCGCAAATTTTTTGAAATATTTTCTAAAAAAAAAAAAAACAAAGTAAAAAAAAATGTAAAAAAAAAGTAATTAATAAAAAAAAAATAATAATAATAAAACTAATAAACAAAATAAAATCGACTTTCACCGCATTTAATAAAAACAAAAAAAAAAAAAGCATAAAGAAAAAAAAATGAATCGACGTAAGAAGAATGACCAAAACAAAACACAAGAGATTCTTGCAAAAAAAAAAGTTAAGCCGACAGCCAAATAAAAATTCATTAAATCCGCGTTAAAATTTATTCATTGCATAAGTTTTATAGATTACTTTATGAGGCTTCGTCCAAAAATCTAATTAAAAAACTCGTTTTTTTTTTGTTGTGTCTCCCAAAAAAGTATTCGAAGAGCGCATCGAGCATTAGTTTACAACATTCATCCTATTTTTGTATTACAAATCAACGAATCTTTATTCCAATAACTTTCATATCTGACAAATAAATACTTGCAACTTTTTTTCTACAGGTACAAAAAATTGACCAAATATTCAACTCTGTAAACATTGACTAAGATCGAATGTCATAGTAAATATATTTAATACTGAATATTTTAAGAATCATAGGGAATTATTTGTCTGGATAAAATTTTATGATCTTTCCACATAACATTTTTTTTTCATCCATTCATCCATTTATATCCTTAAGGGAGTTGTGTTTGTATAACATTTTACTCTAGTAAACTTGAGGTTAAAACTTTTTAAAAATAAGATCACGATTCTTTTGGAATTTTTTATTATATTTGTTGTTTTTCTTTTTCTTTTTCTTTATTCTACAGAAAACATTCTTTTTTACACAAAATAGAAAACTATAAAAATCGTGAGACCGAGGAAAAAAAAGAGAGTGAACGAGAAAGAATTGCAAACAATAAAATAGAAAAGAAAATTTTTTGGGTCCATTAATGATGGCGTCTCCATCGATTATTAAGGAAACGGAAAAAATTTATATTTTTCTCTATGAAAGAAAATGTCTAAAATTAAATATTTTTCTTCGTAACATTTTTCACTTTATTATTTTATTTATTTGTTCTGTCAATCCATCGTACATATACATCGCACCATACACACATACTGTCAAGGCGACAATTTAATACGGAAATTCATTTTTGGTTTTCTTCTTCTTCTTCAACCATCATTTAATATTATTATTATTTAGTATGAAATTCACGCGACATTTCGTGCTGTCAAGTGAGAGCTAATTGTTTTTTTTTTACTTTTTAGTTGTTGTTGTTGCTATTTTTTTTTTTTTTTCATTCAAAAAATATTAAAAGAGAATTAAAAAGAGTGAAGAAGGAGAAGGAAAATATGAGAGGGTATTTTTTTTTTAATAAAAGAGTACTTAAATAATTTCGTTGATATTTTTTGTTGTGTTTTGGTTTTTTGGGAAAGAGAAAGAGAGCGAGAGAGAGAGAGAGAGAAAGGTATAAAGAACTAATTAGTTTTTTTTTTTTTGAAACGACAACTCAACAAGAATAATATATTTTATGTGTGATGGATTTGAAATTTGTAATAAGTGAAGGCGAAAAAAAAAAGAATGTTAATATTTTCTTCTGTTTAATGTTTATGTTGAGTGATTATAGACGTTTATTCTGTTACGTTTTTTTATTTGTCTCAAAGTCTAATTAAAATTGAAAATAAATATTCTATCTAAAAAGATCGATATAGTCTTAAATTATTAAGAGTGAGATCTTTGCGCTTATACAAAATATAATGCCTAATACTAATTTAACAGAAAAATAAAATACAATTTTTGGGGGAATAACCAAATTATTCGTTTATCCGTGTGACACACGGTTACGTTATACGGATTCATATTTTCATTTTGTGGTTTTTTTTTTGGTGTGTTAAATTTCAATCTAACAACAAAACAATGGTGTCAGGTGAATTTGATATGATGATACCAAGAAAGAAAAAGAAGAAGAAACAAAAGAAAAACATGTTTTGAATTTAAAAATATTTTTATTTATTAAACTTTATATAAAAGTTACCGAAAAAACAAGAACAGAAGAAAAATGTAAACTAACATTTTATATTATCATCATAGAAAATATAGAATACAGAGTCAAGACCACATGCTCGCTAAAAAAAAATACATACACACACAAAATGACAGAGAGGCAGAAATAATATAAGTAAAAGTGAGTTTAAATTACCATAGAGACATATCTATGCAACCACATAACCGATTTTGCTTGTATTTTATTATGTTGAAGTCAAACACACAACACAAGCAACACACATCCACGCACACAGAATGAACCTCAATTCCCTATTGCATTAAATAACTATTATTCTTTCTCTTTCTTTTGGCAAAAAAAAATATATAAGACAAAAAGAGAGAACAAGTATCCCAGAGGGCTTCTTTTCATTTTATATTTTTCCATAATGCATCATTCATTTTTTCATTGTATCCGGTTCAAAATTGTCACCATTTTAATAAAATTACAAAACTTAAATGGAAAATTAGTTAAAAAATTTATTTGTGAAATGACAATAAAGAATACGTTGAGTAGAAAAGAAATTTCACAAAATTGTCTTTAATATGAAACAGCTTTAGTAACTTTAATGGAATTACTTATTATTGCTACTAATGAAGTATAGAATATTTCATTAACAACAATTTTTTAATATCGAGGGAAACTACTAAAAAATTTCTTCAAATAAAATCCAAACAATCCGATAGTTAAAATTCACACGCAATTTTTATAAATTAATAATTAAATAAATTCATAACGTTTACTTTTTTCAAGGTTTACAACAATTTTAACTTTACATGAAGAAGAAAAAAGTAATAAATATAAAAGACAAGATTGTAGAAAAGTAACGTGAAGTTAAAAAGTAACTTAATGTTAAAATTTTTATAAAACAGTGGATATCACATAACTAAGTTAGTTAGTAGTATAGTAATCAAGTAACTACGTAAGTTGTTATTAGATTAGATTTAAGAGTTTAGATAGAGAATTATTATTAAATCACGATGAGTCAATAGAATAGTTTTCATTGATTTATTCTAAGAATAAACAATGACAAATATTCTTAAGTAGAAGGTTAGATTTAGCATGTTTTTCTCTATTCTATATTTTCAATAATGAAGATTCACTAAAGATAACAACAACAAACAACAACAAATAATTACTACAAATTTTCAGTTTAATAATTATAATATAACAAAAGAAGAAAAATCAATATGGATTTGTTATTTCTACCACAATAAAAGGAGATGAAAATATACAAGTGTAGAGAGATGATGATAGAAAATCTATACGTTTATTTTGTTCTATCCATTCAATTTGTTGTGTATGTGTGTTTGCATGTAAGTATAGCATTCTTTGTATTCATATGAGTTTGTGTGTAGTTTTATGTCAATATAATCAGTAGACTTACTCCTCTATACTTATTTATTTACCGTAATATAAAGCAGTGGGAGGGTATAAGAAGAATTGAATAAAGAAGAAAAAGAAAAAGAAGAAGAAGAAGAAGAAGAAGTTTTACAAGACAGAAAAAAAAGAAAAAGAAAAGACTGAAAGAAATTGTCCATAAAACTTTTTCTAGTAACAGGATTAAATGAATAAAGAATAAAAAGTTTTAGTTGTGTCAATTAAATATCAGATTCTAACTAATTTTTTTTTTTTTCGTTTTGATTCTTTTCTATTGATCTCAAGAGCCAAATTTAAATTCATAAGAAATAATATTATTGCAAAACATAATTGGAAAGAGAAACTAAACAGAAATGAAACATATTTTCTCTAAAAATAATTTAATCAAAAATAAAATCACTTCAATAAATGAATAAGGAAACTAGAACAACAACAAAACTAAATAAATTATAATTTATTCAGTCCCTTGATAACATTTATAAAGCCAAAGTGGCATCATTTAATCAATCAATTTCTGTATTCCACCCCTTAAATCTTTTAACTCTGTCTTTTAAGAAAGAAAACACAATGCGATAGCAACAACAAAAGATAGATAAAGGAAATAGACAAATGTTTAGCAATTAGTTAGGTTTTTTTTCTATGTTGCAAATAGTTACAGCCACAAAATTTATTTTTTTTACAAAACTTCAAAGGCAATCGCTTAACCTTTTATTCTGGTATCTTCTGTTTCATATTAGGTAAGAAGTTTTCATAAATAAAAACAAAAACAACCACAACAGAAACAAAGCAAATACTTATAATTATATATAAATCAACCTGAATTCCAATTACTACAACTCTTTTTTCTTTACGCAATTTAATTGGAATGAAAAATATAAATAAAAGAAAAAACCATATAAAATCGAGACCAGACAGAAAAAAAAAAGATTGAATTGAAAAAACTTCAATCATCCAAAAACTTACAAAAAAAAAACAATATAATTCCATACTTTGAGTGAAAGTAAAAGCAATCCAAGAAAAATCAATTACAAATTTATGATGATGGTGTTATCGCACGTCGATGAATAAGTTTGTTATTTTTTTCGTAGGTATATATATTCTATTCACTCGCACTCATTCCAGAAAAACTCTCCATAAAAGTGTATTTTACATAATCAATATTTTCACTGTTTTTTGTTGTAGTTGTCGGTTTTTATTGAAGCAAAACAAAAAAAATGAATGAAAAACGAGAATTTTATTAAAAGAATTTTGATCGAAAAAAATACTCGTAATATTTACTTTCGGTAATTTATTTTTATACTTTTTTTCTTTTTGTTTTTCTAATCAAGAAGTGTCAGTAAACTTTATTTTTTTGTATATAATAAAATTACGTTTTATTGTTGAGAAAATTTAATGAGAAAATGATAAATGGATTTAATTGAATTAATAAAAAAACATGTTTATGTATTCGACACATAGGAAGAAAAATATTAATATTGGAAATAAAGAATAGAGTTAGGATTTTTACCAATAATAAGTACTTGGGTTCATAACGATCTAATAATTATCAACCTTTATGAATAGAATTTACGATTGTGATTAAGTGAAATCGGAAATTCGGGATAAATTGTTTAGCTGCTTATAAATGAAACAGGGATAAATCAATAGGAATAATCAATAATTCCTTAATATTTTGGAAAAACAAAAACACTGTAAAATTTCGTACGTTGGAAAATTTAGTATTTACATGTTTCACGAAATATCTATGAATGTTTAAAAAAAAAATCAAAAGAAAATCAACCACAATTGATTGAGAATGTAATACAGACTTCAATTGTGTACAATGATATGAGTGATTGTCCAGTCTTCCCCATTTATAAATTATTGAAAAGTATAATACTACAAAATTTAAACTTCCATTTATATAAACACATCAAACATGACACACACACGGCCCCAACTAACACACACACACACACATACAGAATAAATTTATTATTGTACAAACGTATATAGGTACATTAAGTATAATTCATATTGTAAACGTAGCATAAAAATATGAAAGTGTGTGTATGTGGTCATGTGGTGTGTCTGTGTGTGTGTGCATAAAGTATAGTTAAAGTTATACTATACATTTTTCAATAAATATAAAATTAAATTACATTTTAAAAAAAACGGAAATAAAGGGAATTTATATTTTGTACCAACACAAACACAATTTTTTTTTATGGGAATTGAAAAAAAAAAAGAAATCAATTGTAACTCAACTGGGGACTTGACTCCATCAATATGGGAGTTTTTTTTTACTACAAATAACCTTTTCTATACAATAAGTGTGTGGAAACAAAAAAAAATGGCAACAAATACGAAAAAAAAACACAAATCAGAGAGAAAAAAGGACCAACAAATTGTGTACCTACTGTTATGTTTTGCTTTGTGTTTACTTTATCTATTTAAGTGTCAAAAACTGGCAAACAATTCAATAAAAAAAGTAAATTAATATGATTATTGTTGTTGTTGTGACTGTCTCTTTCTTAAACAAAACAAAATCAATTTTCAATTTTTCAACCAAACAAAAACGGCGGAAATTTCACAAAAACAGCAACAAAAACCGTAAATAATAAATAAGAGAAAATTGATAAAAAATGGGAAAATAACATAAAAAGAAAAATTTATTTCTCCTTTTTTCTTTTTTGGCTGATGATGACAAAATGTTATAAATTTGATATTATGCTGAAAAGTATTTGAAGTCTTATTTTTAATGATGAAGTGGGGAAAAAGTTTTTTTTTTCTCTTTATGTAAGGTTGAGATGAGAAGGTTAAAAATAACTTTTTATATATGCGGCTAAAATTGAATGAAAATGTATTAAGGGATTTATTAATTCTCATAATTTCATACTAATTGATCCTTGAAAATTGGTCAAAAGTAAAACAAAAATTTGGAAGAAAGTAATTCATTAATTTATTTGTTGACCCAAAAACCGAGAAATACAACCAACAAAAAAACCCCTTTTATAATCAAAGAATAATCAGAAACAGATCAAAACTTGATATGTGCCCCTTTTAACTTTTTCCCCCTTTACAATTCTGTCTCAAAATCTCATAATTCTTTTTTCACCTTTTGAATAAATTTTGTATTCCTACAAAAAAAAAGGGGGCATCCCAATTGAATCTCATTTTATTCTCTTAAACACACACACACGTACACAATAATAAATAAATACAAAAATAAGACAAGGTTAAATAGCCTTCTTAAAAGCTTTTACCCACACACAGAAAATCACACAACAAAGAGAGAGAAAATATAGTAGTATAGGTAAGGTATAGTTATAGTTAGTCCATATCATCTCCCCTAAATATTCAAATTATTTGTCACCCAATAACAAACGCGACGGTATATAACATTTGAACCCCTATCATCATAATAAAAGTAAAAGAACAAAAAAAATGAAAGTGGAAGCAGCTCGATGGCTTGTAATCGTTCACATTTCACCAATAAAATAATAATTCTAGTGATCCACATCCCTCCCATCCTTATAACATTTACCAACTCCAAAGTATATTGTTAGGAAGATCAATCAATCAATCTAAAACCCAAAAAAAAAGAAAAGTTAAAAGGAAAAAAAAAAGAAGTGAATACAGAATTCCAATGTGAAAAAAAAAGAAAAGAAAACATATTTATGAAGTAATTCCAGAGGCCTTAAAATAAATCATTTTATAGAACAATCACGCAACCGATAAAAGAGAAGCACTATTTTGATTGTAACAAAATAAAAACCATTATCCTTTAAATACCTCCTGTTGTGTTCATTCTCAATTTCCTTACTTCAACACCACCCGCATCTACTAACTAACCACCTATCAACCCACATAAAACTACTATCACCCACCTCCTTAGCCATCTCCACATCTATCGACCCATTAAAAAACATCAATAGGTACAATTCATATAATCAACCCTATTTTTCTTGTAGAAAAGTATCAGATGTCATATGATGTGGTCGGTGGTCTGACTATTACAATTTTCTCTATCGTATTTTTCTTCTTCTCCTATTTTTTATTTCATCTTCAATTTCCTATCAATTTGCAACTGTCAATCACACAAACAAAAAAAAAATAAAATAAGATTTTCTAAAAACAGAAGAAAAAAAAATTCATAAATAAATAAAATAAAATAAAAAAACATTTGGAATGAAATATTTCACGATTTTAGCTGTTTTTTTATGTGTTTGATGGGCCGTCATACAGTAGATCGCACCCTAATTTTTCTTCTTCTTCCTCTTATTCTTCTTTATTTTTTGTTGAAAAGAGAAACGGAGAATACAACGACCTTCTTAACACACATATTTACAAAACCAAAAACCCAAAAGAAAAAAAATAAAGAAAATAATGCATTGTGAAATGGGAAAAAGAAGAAGGAACAATGTCTTCTAATAAATACAAGGAAAATAATCATAATCATAATAATAATCAATAAATTTAACAATAAAATGAAAATGAAAAATATCATTTCTGATGGGGGAATGGTGGGAATAAAAGTCAGTTGGAACCTCTATGGAGAATTGGATGATATTAAGGGTGTACGAAGGGTGAATAAAGGGCGCCATAATAAAAGAAAATGAAACAACAAGAAACAAGTGCTCGGGTGTGCAGAATTATGGTAACGTGAAAAGGTGAAGAAAAAGAATGAAGAATGAAATATAAAGGAAAAATAGAAGGTGAAGACGAAATGGAGAAGGAAAAAAAATGAGGCTACAATTTTCCATACAAGCAATGTATTATTTTTATTTTTTATACAATAATAGCGATAATAAAAAAAAATCGTGCAACGCACCCAAATTGGATTTATATTTTCGTACGTACAAAATTAATATAAAAAATATCTGTATTTTTTTTTTCAATAATATTGCTTAGATGGGTTTATTCTGGAATATGCTGATGTAATGTACCAATGCACATACACACAAACAAACATAATAAATGAGTCTATTGTAATTTACACGTATTTTGCAACATTTAAGTGAGTAAATATTTAATTGTAGTCTTTAGTTTTGTTGTATTTGTTGCTTTTGTTAATATTTTATTGGACATTTTTGTTGAAGGTCTCCAACTTTTGTAATTCTGTAAAATCTACTTTAAAACATGTAATTAATTATCTAACCGGTTTCGCGTGACCGGGCATAACAAAACCAATCAGTTATGGATCACATTTAAAATAAAACAAAGTAAAAAGTGTAAAAAAAAAACAACATAAAAATGTGATCAGAAAATATTTCCAATTTTAAATCTAAAATTTGGAAATTTGTTTTCTTTTTGTTTTTCCTATTTTTAATTATCATCACAGACGTTTTGTTAGATTTAATTTTTTCAGTACCTGTACCTGTATCCCAAAGTCATAACCAAAACACGCAAAAATAATATTTTGCGAGAACCTGAAATTGTACCACTAAATTTTCCTCATATTTTTAGCTTCTGATTCTTTTTTCTTTTAATTTGAATAAACATTAAAGGCATTAAATAATAAATAATACAATAAATCAACCGACAAAAACTAATAAAACAAATAAAACACTAAAACTAAAAGTAAAAACAACAACATTAATGTAATATTAAAACATAATTTTCATGTAATAATCACATATTTTATTAGCTAATCAAAATTAATAGACACAAAACACAAAATACACAAATTTACTTGCTTTGTGTATATACAAATAAAGTCAGCTGAAATCAAATAATCGTTCAATCAAAATAATTATACTTAATCAATCAATTCAGCTGAAATAAATGAAATTTATGAAAGTTATAAAATTGAAATATTTCACTATTTCTTTTTTTTACCGAAATATATAAATTTTGTTGACAGACGTTAATATTGAAGAAGCGTAAAATATTTGGGTTGAAATGAAAAATTTCACAATTTAAACACAGGAAGCTACTGAATATTAAAAGGCAAATAATGTTCAATTTTATTATTTATTTTTCCCGCAAGTTTTCATGTTTCCTGATTTTATATATACCAGAAATCGGAATATATCAACTCCTTCTTTAGTATTGATTTATTCCCGTATATTTATTCCTCATCCCAAATCAAGAAACATTTCGTAGATTTCTTATCTCACATGACTGATTCAACATAATTATTATCGAAAAAAAAACTGACAAATTTTGATAAATTATTTTCGAAATTCTGATCAAATGTTTCCCTTTTATAAATGACACTTAAGCCAACCCAAATCCAACGTTGAAGTCAGTAAAATTTTCTGTTAAAAATGAAAGAAGAATAATGAAATTGCCAAAAAGTTAAGATTGCATATAGATTGCACACAGATTGTACGTCTCATTACCCACAATTTCATGTAGTGGTCAAACCCCTTTGGATAAAATTGAAATTTCATATTTCATACTTTTCGTCGATTTTTTTTTTGCACGGCCATTAAATAAATGAATTTCTTTAATTAGATTTAATTATAATTTTATTTCTTGTTAATTTTAAAATGAGTACAAATTGCAATATTAAAAAAGACGTCTCGCTTCTTTTTTAACAAAATTAATAGTTTTTAAACTTTTCAGAAAGATTTACTACATTTTGAAACCAACAAAAAAAACAAAAGCAACAAAATCGCAAAAAAAGAACACAAAAAACTTTCACGTGAAAATTAGAGAAAGAAATTTTACTTTTTTTTGTTTTTTTCTGTTTTATTTTATTTATATGTAGTTTTGTTGTTATTATTTCACTAGCTTTAAATTTTATTTTATAGTAAAATTAGATCAAGTGGATACGCATACGCGTAACCATACGCGTTAAACTTTTTCACTTACTTTACTGACTGACTTAATTACGACAAGATAAAAAATCTTAAACAAAAATGAAAAGAGAAAGAAAAAAAACAAATCAAGAGTACATTTTTTCCTTCATTTTGAAAAGACATATGATGGGAAGAGATAAATGACGACACCGCATATGACACACGAGACAAAACGCGTTTAGTCAAAAATTTACCGACAGACAGAAAAAAACAACACCAAAATATATGACTTTTTTTTAGAGAAAACTGTTTAATGTTTTATTATTTTTCTACGAAGAAGAAAAAATTGCCTTGTTAAAAAAAATGAAAACAAAAACATAAAAACGAATAAAAAAAAAATTTTAAGAAAACAAAAACAAAATTGTCACGCGGTTCAAAAAAGAGGAAAAAAACCAAAACACAGAAAAAAATTTATCTTTTCACTTGAATAAAAAATTACTTAATAAATTTATAAATAGAATTTTTTATTAAAACATGAACGAAGTCAAAATGAACGAGAGAAAGATTTTGGGATTTCTTAGAAAGACGCACGTGCTCAAACCAAGGAGGTCTAATCCGCACGATGACGACGATTTGGGTGGGAACATTTTTATTATTGTTTAAATTTGTTTCTTGATTTCTCACGAAACATAAAAATCTGAACTCTTAATTTAATTTTTAGAAATCTTTTGGTAAATTTTAATTCTCTGATTTGAGATCTGGTGATAATTAGGAACATAAGAAAAAAAAATCTTCCAAGACGCGGAAAAAAACGACAAACAACCTGTTTGACTAAAAATAATTGTTTGTTCTTTTCAAAAAATATTCCTATTCTGCGTCTTTATTAATGGTTCAATATTTTCCTTTGATAATTCGTAAAATCTTCACATCTTATTCTTTTTTCATAAGATGTTTTTGGTGCGGGCTCGTACTAAATAAATCAATTAAATTACATTATTTGTCTTCTGTTGATAATAATAAATAATATAACGTAATTTATTCAAACGTTTAACATAAACGACCGTCCGACCGACGTCGATAATGATACATATACACACACACAAACATTTAGTATACGAATGTCATCACATTAAAACCCAAACATGACTTTTTTTTACCACTTTTTTTTTTCTTTCATTTTTATTTATTTCGGAAATGTCACTTCTGTCAAATGACAATTTATCTTTCGTTTTATTTTTAATTTTATCGCCCATTTTACTTAACTTACAGAAGACGAAGAAAAAACATTAAGAAAATAAAAGAAAATTCTATTTCCTAGAGAATTTTTTTTTTAATAATTTTCTTTCAAATAAACAATTTTTCTTTCTTTTTAACATTTTTCATTATATTTTTTTTGTATTTTTATAAAAGAGAGACCACAAAAAAATTTTCCTGTCAATATTTTATTATTCTTTTACTTCTTTTTTAACTCGAGACTTTTAACTTAATTATTTGAAGGAAAAAGAAAAGTGTGAAAAAAAAGTAAGAAGAAAAATATTGGCAAATTTCCCAAAAAATACAGAAAAGAAAAAATAAATAAATAAATAATAAATAATTGACCGAACTCTGGTCCAGTGTAGTTCTCTCACCGTCCATGAGAAAAATGTAAGAATTACCAAGGTAAAACTGAGTTCGCATATAAACATTTTTCTCCTTGACATCGTTCCCATATACAAAACCCACTTAAGTTCCTGAGTTCAAATACCGATTAATGAATTATTTCTAATTAATAAAAGTTAACCTTCTGACACGTTTTCTTAAACTGACTTTTGATGAGTTTCACGAAAATTTAAGTAAACTGTTAAATGAAGTTTATCTCATAATTGTATTGTATTTTTTACCGATATAAGTTCCGTGAAAAAGATAATTAATAATGACTTTATGACAATATTTTGTATGCGTGCAGATACATTTATGTATCTCCACTGTCCTGTCCGTTTAATAACATGACATGACACAATATTCTATCCCTTTTCCTATATTTTATTTAAATAAATAAATCAATTTTTGTTACGAATTACCCAACTCAAAACCATAAAAAAATCCACAAAACCTATACGTATAGTTAAACCACAACGTCACTCGTCATTCTTTCACAACACCCCTCTCTGCATATTTAATACATTTATCCCTCATTTTTTTCACAATAATCATCTCATTAATTAATTTTCATGACATTTAAAAATTTTACTCGAAATTGAACAAAACAATAACAGAAAAAAAGGATTCTTTCATACAAATAATATTCTAATTGCATCAAAGTGCAATTCATTTATAGAATTTATGTCAAGTGAAAATAACAAATAGTTATTTTAATACATATTATTTGTTTCAATGCACTCTTGATCTCTCACCTCTCTAAAACTAACAAACTAGAAGGATAACAAGAAAAGTTATCGTGCTTTTTGCTAAATTTAGTTAATTTTTACCTCATTCAAAAATTTAGTATTTTTAAAAAATGGTACTTTTGTAATACATTTTTAAGTGCCTCTTTATCATTATTTTCTAATTAAAGTTTTTTTTGCTTATAATCAAAATAATTCAGTCGGTGCTAATGTACTTATTCAACTATAGAAAAAAATCACTGCATTTCTTCAAACTCTTTTCTATTTTGATTGAATAAAATAAACGAATGAATTAAGTTAAATAACGATTGCGGTTATAAGTTTCAATAATAGAAAAATTATAAAATGCAGTATTTCAAGTGGTTCTGATAACAGTAAGTATAATTATTACATCGTAACTTGTATAAGTATAACGAATATGAAATTAAGTACTGCATAAGTGTCATTACTTCTTCTTCGTTCGTTTCACTTGATAATATTTTGAATGAATTTTTATTAATTAAAAATTCTAACACAATGACCAAGTTTATCATGAATTTTATTTTCAAATTGATTGACCAAAAATTTGCACTGAGAAAACATTTAATAACCGAAATAATGAGTAAGTTTCATAATGCAATATTTTTTCATAAGAAATTTTTACAACAACAAATTTTCAACAGTGAGAGTACATTTGGTGATGTGAAATTTTTTCAGTGGTTAAGTTTTTTTGACTCAAAAGAGAAAAAAGGGGTTTTCTTCCCCTTTAAAAAAAGACAGAAGAAAAAGTCATCATTACGGTGGAAGTGTGATAAATGAATAAAGACTTTAGGGAAATCTCTGACAAAAATAAAATAAATATATATATAAAAAAAGAGACAAATGGATATAACATGTTTTAAGAAGTTTAAACTTACGCTTTTAGGACAACACTTATGAGCCTCTTATTTATCCATCCAGATAAACCTTTCTTTATTGTAACAATCATAAAATCATTTCTGAAGTATAGTAAAAAAAAAGAAAAGAAAAGATTTTCCTTCCATTTTTTATTCAAGACAATATTTTAACATAAAAATCTCTTATTTCATATTTTTAACAATTGAAATTTTCTTACACGTTATGCTTTGTTAAATTCAATTCACTTAGACCAGAGAAGTACTCAATCTCACTTTACCATAATTAAAGTCATGTTTTAAATTTTTGATAGAACAATGAAATTAAGAAGGCTAGAGAATTAATTTCGAATAACAATTCAAAGTCGTCTCCAATTCCTACATTTATGGTTTTGAAGGAACTATAAGAGGTAAAATCTTAAATTGCCTCCCTTTCCTTATATTCCCAAAAGAAATGTAGGATAAGACATTCATCTTTCATAATTCTCTGAATGCACAAACAGAAAGTGAAGTATTCTTTACCGAAATGTAAAAGCAGATATGTGATGATTGATTAAATAGTGTCAATGACGACAGGGAGTCGCCACAATAACTTAATAATTAACTTGAAATTAAACGGGCTAAATTACAGGATAATAATACATATTGTTGACACTCACTTTGAGTTAATACTTATTATAAAAATAAAATTTGTAATAATCAGACTATGACACAAAATACAAACGCTCCCACATAAGTTGAATTTTTGAAACGTACTCTATCACTCTCTCTCGCTCTCTCACTCTCATCAACTCTCATATATTTATTGTTATTTTTTTTTTCTTTTTTTAAGAAAAATTTCTTTGTGTATTTGACATACAAATAACTTTTAGTAAAAGGTGTGTGTAGGCAACATGTGCTTGTGTTGTGTGTAAAACCAAAATTATACATTTATATTTAAACATAGGAGTCTTTGTATATGGAGGAAACAGAATTACTTATGTTTCTCTGACTCTCTCTCTCTTTCTCTCCATAAACTTTATTATTAAGCACAGCCTATACAAATTTAAAATCTTATAGAAAGTTGTTCGATTTTTTTTCTTTTAAATTGCGAAATTTTTTTCTTTTGATTTGTTCCAATTAAAACAGATTTTTATTCAATTAAATTAAATTTAACAAACAAAAAATTTTTAGTAAATTCAGGTAATTAAATAAGTTCGGATCGTTTAAATAGAGTTAAAATAAAGAACAAGTTCTTATTATTTTATTATGGTAGAAGAAAAAACTTCATTCAAAGAGTCAATTAAAAAAAAAATCAATAATTTTAATTGAAATTGGAGTGACTGGTTTTTCTTTTCAAAAAATCGTAAATCGTAAATAAGTAACTCTACAAATTTGCCATAATTAAATTTTATTACATTTTATTTATTAAGGTTAATTTTTATTGCTTGATCAATATTTTGTTAAGAATTCAAAATAATGAAAGAAAAAACATTTTTGTTTCTCTTAACTTTTCAATTTTTGTTACATATTTTTATTTCTTTTTATAATTTTTTTTTTCTTTTGAAGAAGAAGAACTTGAAGATCAAGATGAAGAGTAAAGAGCACAAACTATATACGTATTCACAGTTGTTTTATTCAATTTTCATCTATCTCTCTTTTTAAACAGAAGTTTAAGTTATAATTAAAACTGATGTGATTTCTGTTTCTTTTTATTAAAATGTTTTTTAATTTTGATTTTCACACACAAATTTATTGTTTATTTAATCACACACACACAACTACTGCAATTCATAAAACATATATATATATATATATATATATATATGTATGTATAAATCACACACACACACACACACACACACACACACACACACACACACACACACACACACACACACACACACATACACATATACACAAACAGAGTAACTATGGTAGCGCGCGCCATGGAGTTGAATTCTCGTATATAAATGTTGAGAAATAAGAAAAACAAAACACATTTAAACGTAAAAATAATAAAGAAAAAATAGATTAAAATAAAATAAAAATAAAAAGAAAGAATGAAAAAAAAAATTGTTAAATAATTCATGAGCGTCCACCTGAGGTAGCCAACGGGTGTCGATTTGTGGGTGGTAAGTAAAACATCTCTCACAATCCACCCTCTATACAATACACAAATAGAAAAAAAGGTCAATTTTGAAGTGAAAATTTTCTATTCTTTTTTTTTTTATTGTTATTGAAGTGAATAATTTGTCTATTTAAAGGGAAACAAATATATATGTACCTCTCTCACCTTTACTGTGTTTTTTCCACCACTCAATCTAAGTCTCCAGAGTAACATTGAAAAATTTTAACCAAACTTTTTCTTCCTTTTCATTTATTAATAATTCAAGACGTAAAGTAAAATCCCTACAATAAAATAATATTTTCTTTGTGTTTTTCCCTGTTTCCTCAATTTTTCTCTTTCCATTTTTTTTTTTTTGCCTAAAAATGATCTTTTTTTTGTTATGTTTTTTTTTTTTTTTTGTTTTACTTTTCCTGTTCTACTGAGTCAGAAAAAAAAATGAAATTGAGAAAATGTGAGAGACAGAAGGAAAAAAGGGGAAAATACAAAAGCAACAAAATATTGACGTCGCGACTAAAACACAAAACAAAGCTTAAAGTATGTTCGTGCATATGTTTTTTTAAAAAAGAAGAAGCTTTTCTTAATGTGTTCTCGTTTTTTTTTCTTATAAGAATGTTTGTAATTATCATTTTTTTCCCCTTTCAAACACGCAAACAACAAAAAAAAACACATAAAAAAGAAACAAACATCAAACAACAAAAACAACAATTTTCTGCTGTCGGATAGAGAAAAAGGACAAACCAACACAAACGTAACCAAATGGATAAAAACATTCACCCGGAAAAAGTTGCATTTAATTCCCACAAGGCCAACAAACATAAATAAATATATATTTTCTTTAAAGGCGTACTGGGGTGTAAGGTGAAGAAGTGGCAGATGAGAAAAACGAAATACCGCACACATTTCACAAACAAACAAAAAACAACAAACAAAATAGGAAAAAAAAACTTTCTTCAGTTCGTTTGTTGTTCTTTTTTCTCTTCTTCCGAGATATTTTTCTCATCTATTTTATTTTCTAAAAGGAATGAAAGAAAAGGGCTCTTTTTGTATCATTCGCTTTTTTTCTCTATTTCTCAGTATATTTTTCTTTGTCTATTGTATTCTTCAACTCTACTCTATTCTTACTATAGTCATCTGAAAGTTTTTTTTTGTTGGATCAAAATCAAATTATAAGAAAATGATAAAAAATACTTCTTTATTATTTTTTTTCTCTTTCTCTATTTTTTTTACGAAAAAAAAAATCTTATAAAAAGAAAGCATAGAGACGACGTTTTTATTTTAATAAAAATAGAAAAAAATATTAGTAAGAGAAAAATAATTTTTGTCAATTTTACTTATTTTTACATTTAAATGGATGAAAAAAAGACGGTAGGTAAGTATAAAGCCACATTCATGTTGTAGACAGAGTAAAATATTCGACGCGAATTTTAATTAAATCTATTAAATTTTGCGAATGTTTTCCAAAAGATGGCGTCAAATATCATTACAGATTTTGAAATCACAATAAACCAAAATGTTAGCGTACATTTCTTAAAACCCTTGTGTAAAATAACAAAAGTTAGGCAGAGCTAGTGGGTATGAGTTGTAAAAACTGAAATGCGCAAGTGTGAGGGGAAAAAAGTTCTTACTATAAAATAAATGTTACCTTAAGCCAAGAAAAACTATACTACTTACTTACTTATAAATAAATAAAAACGGAAGAATAAAGGGAGAAAAAAATGCCTAAAAATATGTAGGGGAGAAGACGATTTAATAGGGATTCTAAAGACAAACGTGTGAATTGGATAATATCCTACATAACACAAACAGTCAGCACAGAAACATAGGATCCATAAAGGGAATATTGTAAAAATAAAAGAAAACATAAACATTTTCTTAAGATTAAAAGATGGAAGATAAACAGTGTCGTTTAAGGATAGATCTTTATGTAGGTGTTAGAAGGAGAATAAGATAAGTTTATGTGAAGATGAGAGATGGGGAGATAATAAGAAACGGTGGTAATAAAAATGTAAAAAAGAAATGAAAAATATAAAAAATGATTGATTACTTAACTTTTTCTTCTTCTTCCTCTTATCCTTTTAAAATAAGAAAAGAAACTTTTGACCTTAAAATATGACCTCTTGATAAAGAAGAAGAAACAGAGAAAAAAGGTTCATTTCCTTCCTTTTCTTGTCATCTGTGCGCAGTTTTTTTTGTCGTCTTGAAAACAACAACAAACAACTAAATAAATGAAATTCCGTCCTTAGCCCATCTTCATCTCATCATCTTATAATTTTCTTGAGTTTTGTTACAATTTTTAAGGATAGAATCCGAATAGATGAAACCAAAGAAACCTATATACACACACACTTACATAGAAATGTAGACACAGAAGGCACGGAAGAAGAAGAAGAAGAAGAAGAAATAAAAAGTAAGAATGAAAAAAAGAATGAAAGAAAATCGACGTGTTACCATTTTACAGTGTTGCCCAAATTCATAATAATAATGAAAAATAATAACAACAAAAACGAGAAGAAAATACACAAATGTGGTAAATGCGTCTATTTCAAATTTTGGGTGTTGCCATCGCAACGGAATAAAAAGGAAAAAAAAGAAAAAAAAGAAGAAATATGAAGAAGATAGACTAAAAGATTTTTCAGTTAGATTCTAGTATTTTTTCTTTCTTCCTGTTTGATTTCATGTTATGAATTATAATAATTTTATTTATTATTTAAATATACTTATTATAAATATTGTTTTTATCTGTGTTCATCATTTCATTCTAGGAAAATTTAAATTGATTATTTTTTAATTCTCTCTTGTGGAAATTTATTGTGTTTTTTCTTTCTTTCGTGAGAAGAGAAACGGCAGAAATCGTTTTAATGAGAAGATAAGCAGAAGTGAAGAAAAGAATAAAAATTAAATGTAAGTGGAATTTTTCTTTAGGGGAAAATTATATGGTGAAATTAAATAGAAAATATTTATAGAAAATAATGTGATGATGTTTTAAATAATTTATTTACTTTTCATCGGATGAAAAAAAAACATAAAACAAAAGAAAATTAATTTTTATTTTTTAAACAGAAAAAAATTGCTAGCCCGTACCAAGATCATAAAAAATTTGTACCAGATTTTTGTATAAAATTTTAATTATTATCCCTTGAACGTGACACAGTTTTCTTTTTTCCCCCTTTAACCATTTATCTTATCATCCCACCCTTAACATTTTTCTTAGCGCCATCGGACACTAACACTACATTGATTTCATTTGTTGTCTTTATGTATAGATGAATACACGCACATACACAAAGACGCTAAGAAACATGCTCACTCTCACCCACGTGAGATATACAAACCCAATCAACCACCCACCTACCTACAAAAACAACAGCAACAGCTCGAAGCGATTTTAGATACAGTTTTTGTTGTTGTTGTTATATTTCTTCATTCTTTTTACTTATTATTTTTATACGATATTTTTATTTTCTTTTAAGATGACAGGTGATTACATTTCAACGTATCAACTGAAGGCTTTTAGAGGCCATTGTACCAGATTCATACATATGGATAGGTGTGTGTTTGTAGGTATGTATACCAATGTGCATATGGCAAATAAATATATATGAGACAGTATATAAGATTGTGGGTATTTTGGGTGGTTTATAGGGGGTGGAGTAGATTAAATAAAAGTAGGTAAGAAGGTATAACAATATACACATAAATTTCCAAGAAAAAAAAGACGCTTATATAAGAAGAAAATATATAAGGAAAACATATATATTAATGTTCAGAATAGCTGTGTGTATGTGTGTTTTTGTCTATATATATTGTGTGTGTTTTTTTTCCGTTCAAACAAGAAAATATTTGGAGCAAATAAAATGTCACCAGGGTAGATGATGATGGTAGGAGAAGAAGCTGAAAAATGTACGGATATTATACGTCTGCGATGGATGAGAAAAAAGGATTGTTTTAAATTGTTGTTTTTTTTTCTTTTTTAGTTGTTGTTGTTGTTACTGTATTTTTCTTCGATCAATAAAAGTATAAAGTAAAGTAAATTAAAGTTTATAAGTTTTTTGTATTTTATGAACGACTAGAGCACAGCATCGGAAGATTTATGAGTATGTTGAGTGTGTGTATCTAAAATCGATCTCTTTTTTTCTGCACAGAATAACTTACATCCTTTTCATATAATGCAATCAATTTAACAAAAATAGTGTTAAAGATACGAGCATCAAATAGTAGTTTACAATGTGGATGTATTGCTATACATTCGTTGATGTGAACGTACCTTTCAAACATATTGCTTTCCCTAAGAGCAAAACAATCCTGGGTCGAAGAACTAATACCAAAAATGTCACAAGCATTTCTCCACTTTTTTCATATTACGCCTCACAGATTCAATTAATTAATTCTTGACACTCACAGGGAGTATACCGGAGTATACAGTATACGGATAAAAATGTTATAATTTTTTTTGGTTCTGCTCTCAAACATAGAGTCTCTTATCAACGGCAGAGTGTCGTCGTCCGTAGTAGGTATATAAATGTGATAGAACTTTTTCCTCTTTTTCATCTCTTGTGACCTATTTGTTTGCAAAAAGACAAAAGAGAAAAAAAAATACAGGGATCGATCCGGTTTAGGAATTTATGTAACGCGCGAATTAAATGATATTAAAACTCCGTGAAGAAAAAACGACCGAATAAATAAGGGAAAATGCGAAAATATTTAACACGAAAAAAAAGTGTATACTGGAAATGGGTTGGATTTGCCGAAAGGCGTAACAGTGACTGAATATAAATTTTTACTAGACATTATTATTATCATCATCAACATCACACTTCCCTTGAATAAATTTTCTCCTTTTTTCTTCCTTGTGTTTTCTCTTTTTCTATTTTATGTCATTTTCAATTATTTTCCTTTTTTTTTGTTGGAAAGAATTTTAATAGAGAGAAAAATATAAGGAAACAGAAACATTTGAAAAGTCATGGCCGTCCAATCGCAATCAGATCCAATTTAAGATAAATTCAAAAGGAAAATCACGTGCAGACCAAAATTCAATTCCCTCATTCCCAAATTCAAACAAACGTACCTGCCCTTACATAAAGCTAAGCATAATAAAAAAAAAGAAAAAGAAAGAAAGAAGAAACTCTTTTCATCAAGAAGCGGAAAAAAAATTCATACCTGAAAAAATAACGAACAACCCAATGAATGGAAGAAAAGTAACAAAAAACAAAAAAAAAGAAGGAAAAAATTACGAGGGAAGCACAAAAAAAAGAAAAAGTTTCAGATTGTAGATTCTTAAAGTTAAGGTAAAAAATCACCCCTTTAACTTTTCTTTCTTATTTTTCGTTCGTTCATTATCACATTTCCAAGAATAAAAGTTAACCAACATTTGTCATGTCAAAAAATTCAAATCAAAGGAAAACAAAATAATAAAAACATTCCTTTTATTTCTATTCTTGAGTTGGAAATTATTATGTTTTTCTTTTATTTCAAATTTTTTCTTTTTGTTTACTTCCCATTCTAAATTCTATTCAGCGCTCTACTCCTACCCCTATATACATTATCGCACCCTATGCTATACTACCCCTCTATCTCAATAAACCACACTCTTCGAAGCTCCATCCATTTTTTCCTAATAAACAATTCCGTCTGCATTACTCACCTTTATTATTATTATTTAGACTTTTTTCCTTAAAGGAAAATGCATCGACGACGAGAGACTTGATGCAAAAAAAAAATCTACTTAACAAAGTAAGGGGAGACTGTGGAATATAATTGCAATTCATATTCACATCAGTATCGTCATATGTTGGCAAAAGAATATATATGCACACTTAAAGAGTGCAATTTATAAAAGGGATGAGAGAGATTTTATAATAAAAGGGTGGAAAGATGAAGTCTGAGGGAAAATTCGCACGATGATAAGAATTTAATGGGGAACATAAAAATGGAATTTATATGAGTAGAAAAAAATATACATATGTAAAGAATCAAGTGTCTTGTAACTTTTAACCATATCAATTGAGACATATACTTACTTATTTTATTTTATTTTTACCTATGCCTTCAGTCAACCACTCAACCATATAGTCAAAATAGAAGAAGACCCATACCTGTTAGTTGTAATGTCAACGTGTCATATTATATAACGTAATCTTATGAGTATTAGAGAAATTTTATTCCCCTTTATTTATATTTATTTTTTATTACATATTTTATGCTTATGAAAAACGTCCTATACCATTAAATTATCCCCCTTTTCAGTTGTTTGTTTTTTCTTTCTTTCAATGTTTGAAGTCTTTGTTTCTTTCATGAATTCATTAAACAATATTAGCATTCCAATAGAATCCCAATAAAAATACCACATAATCCCATTTGTATATTGCTATATTGCTAATTACAATAACAATAACACTCAACAACAGCAACAACAACAACAAAAGTAAAGAAGCGTAAAATTTATTATTATTTTATGAAAAGTTTGTTTTTTGTGTATTTTGAAAGAATTGAATGAAGTTTTTTTCCCATCGAAATCCGGGCACACCCTAAAATTTTAGATTATTAGAAGAAAAAGAAGAAGAAAATTTAAAAATAATAAATGACAAACGTACTAAACATTAAGAATATTTTATGTAGAAAGATTCTAATCTTTCACTTATTTAATAGAACTCCAATTTCTTCACATTTTATTAGTCGTGAGACATTTCTTCTTCTTATATTTTACTTTTTTTTTATGGGAGAAAAGAGAATATTTTTTATGGTTCATAAATTTTTTCGGTTCCGCTTCTTTCCAAAAATTTCATCTAATTTTATTTCTTTTTTTTGTCATAAAAAATAAAAGCACTGATAAAAAATGATTAAAAATGATAAAAAAAAACGAGAGAATAAAAAAACACAAGAAAGAGTAGAGTAGAATAAACACGGTTGATAATTTTCTTTTGTTTGTTTTTTTTATCAAGTAGTCGAATTCTAATCTATACAGGTGGTTTAACCTGATAAATGATAATAAATAAAAAAAACACAAACAAATAAAACAACAACACTTGTAATAAATTATGTAACTAAATGAGATTTTTATTATTTTCCCACCCTTCACACCACTTCACAACAAACCAATCCATTCCAATTACATAATATTTTTATATGTTCGTGAAACAAATACTTAATAAAATTGTAAACAAAACAGAGTACACGACGGCATATATGAAGAGTGAAAGAGAGGAAGAAAAAAAAATACGGTAGATAAAGAGATAAAAGATAACAAAAGAAAATTATAATAACTTTGATTTGAAAAGTTAACATTTTCTATTTGTGTATTTGTGTAGTAGTACATTTTTTTTTTTTTTTTGTAAATAAAAACAAAAAATGTTTATTGTACAAAAAAAAAACAATAACAAAAAAAAACAATAATAAAAAAAAATGACAATCAAAAATGCCTTATCTGAACCACCACGCGTACAACATTCACAAAAGAACCGCGAAATCTTTTCGCATAAAATTAAGGAAGACATTATTTTTGTATTCTAAATATTATTATTAAGTATTATTAGTTTATTACACAGAGTTCATGAAATTATTGTAATAAAAAATAAATACATGAAAGTGCTTTAAGCTTAAAACGGATACTTAGGTACGTTAGTTATAGTTATTGCGATAGGTAAAGTACTAAATACCTACCATTACTTAGTTACGTTAGGTATCATTTGTTTATTTATAAATATTTTTTGATTGGTTTGGGCAGGCAGCACGCGGAATTCATTTTATCTTTTCAAGAAATTTATTTTTATTTATTTTTTTTTTTAGTTTTTTTTTGACAACATAAAACAACAACAACAACAACAAGAACGAAAAACCAATTTTAAAATTCCCACGAACACAAATTACATATTTTCTTTTTTCTGTTTTTTTTTTTTATATTTTCAGATGACATCATTAATATTTTAGGTTTTCTTTTGATTTTTACATGTGTAGGTATATGTGTGCGTATCTGTTTTATATTTTTCTTGGAATTTCTAAGCCGGAAAATAACAGAATTATATAATTAATAAACACAAACACACAGTATTTTTTCTGTAGGTATGTTTCCTCTTTCACGTCTTCTTCTTTTTCTCTTTTCACACAATTTTCTTTCTCTTTTTTCAACAGTTTTTCTTTTTTTTTTCTTAAATTCAATAACTTCTGATATGTGTGTGTATGTGATGGGTATTACAATGTTTAAACAGCTGTGGCAGGATGATGACTGTAACTTCACATTCACTTGTCGTTGTCGGCTTGATTATTATTATTTTCCGACTATATTTTCATAAATTCAGAAGCACACATATACACACATATACACACACACACATGAACACAATCATATTTGCACAGACAGATTTATATTGCCTTTTGTTTGTTTTAATAAAATTTCAGAAAAGTCAAAATATTTATAATATTCTCTTTATACTATCTACTCTCTTCTTTCTTACTTAGAATAAAAATAAGAAAATTGAAAACTGGAAAAAACCAATCTGTGCTCTTAATTAACAAAAAGAAAAAAAAGCAAATATATAAGAAAAAGAGATTAAAAGAAAATGATGCTGGTAGACTAATCAATTTGATTCCGGCACATACAATTTTATTTATTCTTATTATTTTTATGTTCAAAAAATTTATTATGATTGATTAAAGGAACTTTTTTTTTGTTTTGTTTTGCTTTTAGCTTTTTTGTTAACCTTTCAACAATAATCTTATCTGAAATGACATTAATAAAAAAAAAAACAAAAACAACAACAAAACATCTTTAATACAAAAAAAAACTGGTCTAAAAGATCACCAGAATTACAATTAACATAATTTTGATGTTTTTTCTTTTTGTTTTTGAATGACCATAGGAATAACATACAGACACACATTTGTAGATTCAAAGTCGTAATTTATAAGAGAAGAAAAAAAAGCACAAAACACCATCAGCGTCAAGGTAAACCAACAAACGAAAAAAAAAAAATTATATAATAATTTTCTTGTGAAATATTGAACGTGTTTCTCTTGTTCTTGTATTTGTTGTTATTGTTGTTGTTATCATGAATGACATTTTCAAGGAGTTTTTTTGTACTCTCTTAAAGATCGAACTTAAATACAAAATGAAACTCAAACGCATAAGTATACTCCAACCTAAAAACTGAAGTGTGTTTGGCTGTGATTTATAATTCAAATAAAAAAAAATGTTAGAATCCGTCTCTCAAGAAAAGTGTAAATAGTCAAATACAAATTTCACTACTTTTACACATAGACACATTTTATAATAATAATTAATTCTACAACAACACTAACACTCTATTATTGCAATTCTGTAATAGAAAATTGCATCTGTGAATGTGTTAACATTTCGGACAGCAAAATAAATAGGTATACATACAGACTGACAGATTTATATTTTAGAGAAATAAAGATGAGGGAAAACAGAAGAGACAAATATGAACATGAACGATAAAATGCAATTTTGTAGTTTTAAGAATTTTTGTATTTTTTTTATTGAATTTACAAATATTTGTACAGAAATTTATAAAATGTTGGTACAGAGGTAGAGGCAAGGTATTTTTTTTACAACAAATAAAATATATAAAACACTATCGCTTGTAGATGATGCTGCAGCTAATCGGTACCTCTTTTCTATTATTCTTATGGCCGTATTCAATATTTGGTCTTTTTGACAATAGCGAGAGTGAAACACAAAACGTAATGTAAAATGCAACATATACCTACCTACAAGTGCAAGAAGAAATTATTAAACAACCTTGTTAAATATTTTGTGTGAATACCGCCATTATTATTATATTATATTATACCAATATGTGGACAATAGTAGAGTTAATTCAATAGAGATGAAAATGAAGTTTTAATTATTCATATTAATCAAGAATGTTTTGTATAAATAGTGATGTGAATCTATTGTCCTCCTTCACTTTCTTCTAATTCTCACTCCTACATTCTATTCTGACATCTTACTTCTCATTCTTGCTCCTATATTCTATTCTGGCAAATTGACAGGTAAACAAAAATATTGTCTAGCAATGTTTGGGTCAAAGATCGAATTTAGGTAATATTCTATTGACACAATAAAAACTAAAATATTTATTTGTGTCTGTCTATTGAATATTTAATAATACTTTTTAGGAAATAGTTACGAATAAGGAGTTTGACCATATAGTATGTTGGTCTCTAACCAAAGTCAAACTCAAATAGTTATATATGGAATTTCTGTTAGCTTTTGTTACAAATAAAATAGAATTTTTGTATTTCTCGACAAACAAAAAAAAAGTTTATTAATTGTTCAGGATACTGATTCTATTGTGTCACCGTAGGCGAGAAGAATTCATAACAAATATTCAAAAAGCTTTAGGCTGAAACTCACGTGTTCATGGTATACATATGATGAAGTCGATAGATAGGATAAATTATTGATGACGATGATGATAATAATAAAGAATTTTCCCCCTATTTAAATTCTGATTTGATCTGGTTAAGTCTACACAGACACACACACAGACGTATACGATGTGGTCACCATGACATTTTAGAATTTTATTTTCACAGAAATTATATTAAAATTTTAATTAACTTGAACAACGAACAACAACAATAAGAACAACAACAAATATATAATAAAGATCACTTATTTATCCTGAATTCTCCCCTCCTTTATTACTCAATTTTTATAACAAAACCTACAACAACAATAATACATGATTTCAAAGCACACATAAACAAAACAAGTGCATTTTCACTTATAATATTCCCTCTTGACTATAAAACTATTGTAACCATTTACAATCTTGAAACAAGAAAATAAGGGTGACAAGATGACCCTGAATTTAGAAACAGGCACCTGACCGAAAAGAAAATTCAATTTTTTTGCGGATATGGGAAAAAATGAGAATGTTACATGTGTCAGTGTCAATGTAAATTGTAAAGGATAAAAATTTGTCGTATGTGATGTGACAGACTTTTCTACATTAAAATAAAACAACTTCAATCGATTTCGAAACATTTTTCCTTCTTCTTGTTGTACATAGCCTCATATTTCTCTTACGCACAACTTTGTGTTTCTCGATTACTTATCCCGCAGGATAAAAAGAATTATAGGGAGAACAATATTTGATAGAAAAAAGGGAGATAATAACGGGCAATACGGATATAATATTTGGTTTAACACAACAACAACAGCAACAAACAACAACAAAAAGTTTAGAAATAAATCAAATATTGGATGAATTTTCATATTTTATTCTAAACTTTCGGGTTTTTTCATTCTCTATCATAGAATAAAAATCGATTCTTTAATCTATTGTGAAAAATCATTTCTCTATTTGGTTTCCTCAATTTTCCTTATTTGATTTCCGTCTTTGATGTGTCGGGACGATCGTGTTCATGTTCGTTTTTGTCAAATATTTGCGTTTTTTTCTTTCTCAACTCTGTTGATGATGCTTCTTTTTTTGTCCCAATTCAGTTTCAGTGAGAATATGAGAATAAAATAAGGGTGGCTGGTTAAAACAGATTGATAAGGGCGTTGGGTGTTGGAGGGATGTGAGTTACAATAGTTGAACATGTCACATGTCTATGTTTGATGTATATTTATAGATGATTGAATCTGGTGTATTTTTTTGTTCGATTAATAAAGGGATAGGGATATTCTGTTGACTGACTTTAAATATTAAAAAAGTGAGAGAGAAAAATACAATAAAAAGGAACAACAATATGGGAACGAGGGGAGGCGAATGTAAATAGTATAGATGCATTATTTTCACATTTATTTTTTTATAATTAAATCAAAAATTCATTTACAGTAATACTTAATACTTTTGTGTCTTCAATTTCTCGGTTCCATCACCAGCACGCAGCACTCAATTTAATTTTTTCAGGGGTCCAAATGCTGGGTTAAATAAATTTTATCTCTTATTTTCTTTCCCTTTAAATCACTCTTCTTGTATATACGTACTAAAAAAATATGTACTAAAAAAAATCCATAGAAACAGAATCCACTTCCATCCAGTTTTCACTTTATAGTTTTTTCCCTTTTTAAAACAAAAACAAAATTCTCCACATCGTTTTTCTCTTTCGATAATTTAATGACAAAAAAATAAGAAACTAAAAAAAGATTTAGTTTGTCGTTTGAAAATATTTTCTAAAATAAATTAATGACAGAAATATAATACAGAGCAGAATATATCTAAGAAGTAATAAATACAGTCAGTCAGTCAGTGTCAGTGTATTTATTTCATACATTCTTACAGGCAAATGTAAATATTTACATTCGATAGTTAGTGAAAGGTTGTTTCTGGAAACCTTTTTTCTTATTTCATTGAATAAAATTGTTTCGCAATAAATGCATACGGAAAGTAAATGTTTTAAGAATATATTCTTACCTGCTTTTACTGGAAAAATTTTATTTCAACTCTTACGTCACAACGATTTTAAGTTCAATTGCACCATTTATTGCACACAGATTTCTAATCGCATTTAAAAAAGAAGATTCAAAGGAGAAAAAGATTTTCGGAAACGTCCTTAAATTGGATGTTTTAAAAATTAAACAAGAAATTTAATAATATGGATGTTGTGGATGTCAGACGATAAACTGCACTATTTTAGGATTTCACTTCTTTTTTTGTGTTTAAATGGAGTTGAGTTACATTTAATGTACTCCAGTTCGTTAAATTTTATGTAGATTGAGAAGGAAAAGAATTGGACGGTTTACACAATAAATGTAATCACGGTTAAATATTAAGAATTTCTCTTTTACTAAAACAAAACAAAACTTTACATCTGGAGTGTGTTTTTTTTTAATCAAAATACAATTTTGTTTTGAATACATTTGACGTACCTAACTATTATGGAAAATTTTCAATTAAGATAAATTTCCTAGTATAAGTAGTATGTATAAATAATCGTAATTTGAATATTAATTCTTAATAGAAAACAATTTTATTCAATGGTGACTTGTGGTTAGGGGAAAAGGCCTATCCATCCTCATCATTTTTAAGTCATTTGCATTAATTAATTATTCATGGAGAAGAATATTGGGTATTGTCAACTACACCACTAAAAAAGCAGTTTAAAAATAAAGGGGAAAAATTCCCTTTATACAGATTTCCAATTTTAAAAAATGCAGTCGTTCACAAATAGAGAAAGAGATAATTATTGTTAAGTAAACAATGTTTTTTTCTGCATACGGAAGCTGTAAAAAAATTATATTGTAAACGCAGCTTAGACAAAATGAGTGAAATATGAGTCAATTGTTTCGAAACATTTATATCTTGTTGTTGTTGTTTTTTTATATTTTTAACGCGTGGTTAAGGAAGAGTGACTAAAACACAATTAAAAAGATAAAAGGAAGATTATTTCAAAAAAAGAAAGAAAAAAATATTAAATCTGAAGTCAATCAAACGTCAGTGTGAAATTTTATTTATAGATTAATAGGAAGGATCGTGATTACGATTCATAATTTACAAAACAACAGAAAAAAATATAACGTAATGAAACAATTTAACATTTTGTAATAATTTAATTTTTTTTTTGGAAATTAAATTTCGATAATATTAAATGAAAATGTTACTTTATCAATTTTTCTTATCATTTTCATTTAACGTTATTATACTTTAGATATATCTACTTTTTTTTATTAAATTCAATTGTTTCGTTAGTTTTTTTTTGGAAAAAGTTTTATTGTGTTTTGGAATCGGTTTACACGCATTTATTTAAATAAATAAATGGAAAAGGGTCAAAACCTGAAAATTACACACACATGACCCAAATTCCAATAAACACACAAAATACAACACATTCTTACTACTCAAACTACCAACAACTGAAAACCGAAAAACCCGAATGATTTCAACCCCTCTTCAAAAAAGGTTTCACACACACAACATACAAAGAAAACCCGGAACCTAACATAATTATGTAAAATTCAACAAAAATTCCTTTACTTTCAAAGCATAAATATAAATAATCTTCTCCCATTAAAACCAAATGTGACATAAACATAATTAATTCATGTCTTTTTTGAAAAGAATAAATGGTTTAATATTTAAATCTGCATAATAGTTTACCATTAAATAGATACCTACAATTTTTGTATTCATCACCCTAATTTTCTCACATATAAAACCTTTTTAATAGGACCAACACAAGAAGCACACAAAATATGTTGGTTCACATTAAATATAAATTATATTGTCTAATGGGACCGTAAGCCAAATTAGACTAAATGGATTAAATGGTCCCATTAGACAGATTTAACTATTACCTGTGTATTTAGCCATATAAGTTTTTAGTAGACTGTCTGGCTGGCCGTTGATCACCTCCGCAAGCGCAAACAACCCACTTTCTTTCTACTCCAACCTATCCCATCCCACTACCGTCGGTTTATCATTTCATAAGAGACCCTTTTTTTATTCAACTATAATATTTTATACAGCATCCGCATACGGACTACGCGATTATAGCCAGACTATACTTTACGTTATAACTAAAGGGATGACAGGAAATAAATCGTTTATTAATTCTATGAAATAAAAACAAAATCAAAAAAAAAAAACTTTAAAGTGATACTTTTTCCTTCCATTTAAGGGTTATTGATTTAGGGATCAGTAGAATTCTACGTTATCAACCTACCCCAACCCACTACAACGAAAAATTATAGCTGTTTGTTTCTTACAAACATAAATTATTTGTTTTGGTAATAACAAAAGATTCCAAATTGTTGTTGTTTTTTTTTGTTCCCTCAGATAAAATACAAAAACTACAACAAAAAAAATTTTCTTTTTAATAGAAAAAAAAGCTATCGGATCGGCTTTTTAAGGTTATTTTTCTTGTTTTTGTATTATTGTTTTTTTTAAGGTCAACGTTATCAAGGACAAATCACAGTTTTATGTTCTTTTTACTTCTTCTTTTTTTTTTGAAAGAACAACAGAGGCGAAAAACAAAAAATTATGAAAAATAAAGCTTAATTATGCTTTCCACTTTTATTTCTTGTTGTTGTTATAATTTGTAATTTGATGTTTTCATTAAACAAAAATTAAAATGGAAGTTTTTGTTGTTGTTTGTTTTTTGTTTGCGGTAGTTAACGTTGAGGTTGTCTGTTGACGTTGAAAATTTTTTGTAACTCGAAGAGTTTGCAATAAATAAATAAAAAATAATAAGAAGTTAACTATGAATGACGCCAATATGACGATTTTTAAATTTAAATTTGGAATTATCTTTTTTTCTTGCATAAAAAGTCTCGATTAAAAGTGCAATATATAAATTTTTATCCAAAAGTAATTTTCTAACCTCGAATTGACGTCAGTTAGATAGGTTTGGTACAGAAACAGAAAAATACACAAAAGATTGTATACAGTGTTGTCATATTTACTTTCTGTTGTTTATAAGTTTTGATTTAATGAAATTTATAAAAGACAATTGAAATAATGTGTGACTTCATTCAAACAAATACAAAAAAAAGGTGTGCCGGATTTTGTATTATAAAATTTTAGTTTAACCGCAAATTAAGTAATCAAAATTGAATTAGATTTATTTCACGAGTAAATTTAAAAAAATTAATCAAATCAAAGTTTATTGTCAGAACTTCTGTTCGTTGTTGTTGTTGTTCTATTTTTTTTTCTGTTTTGGTCCAACAACATTTTTGTCTGAAAAGCTTTTTATTCGAAAATATTAATTGAAACTCGTCTCTCAATTTCAACACCCAAAAGCCAGACGACATACAACCATACACACACAAAACACACACATCACATCGTTCAGTTGCCATGGACAACAGAAAAACACACATAAAATAAAAGAACAACAACAAAAACGTATCATAAAATTTTAAAATCAAATCACGTGCATAATATTTTAAACCAATCAGAGTGAAAATAAAAAAAAAATAAAACTTCGAAGCTTACGAGAGAGAATAACAAGAAAAAAATGTCTCTCTGGCAAAAAAAAAATAAAAACAAAACGAATAAAAAATGCAAACAAAACAATATTTTTCTCGATATTTATTTGTTGATTATTGTTATAAAATTTAAAATGAAACTTCCGGTTTGGTTCGTCGAATGTGAGTGTGTGTGTATTAGATGGTTGAATTTTTATTTTTTTTATTTGATTTAAGTACTGGAAACACATGTATGTTATGTGTGTATGTGTGTGTGTGTGACGATGGTATTTTTTTATAGAAGGTCGTCCATAATAATACACATTACTTGCTGGCTCGTTGTTGTAGTTATTGTTAATGTTGTTTTTTTCTGCTGTGCTCTACAATTCACATTTTACCAGGGTCGGTTCGGTCTATTTATGGTTTGAGTCATATTCTGATTTTTTTACCGAAATGTATAAGGGCCATGATTTTATCACTTAAGATGAATTTTGAATCTATCAGAAGTTTTTTAGGGAGTGAGAAATATAAAAATTCTCATTTTTTACGATCTCAAAGAACTCTGTAGTAAAATCAAAAATATCAAAAAATGCTTATTTCATCTAGGATTTCAGTTTGACTCGATTTGATCTATAAGTCAAGTTCATATAATGTGTGTATGAATAAAGTATACTTACTTATGTGAACAACTAACGCGCATCTGTCTTAATTTTTTTTTAAAGTTTTATCAGAAATCCTTTTCTATCAAAACAAATTGAAATTTTGTATTCATCAAATATTTTATCCAATCGAATATCTTCCTAAAGCAAAAGTCATCATAACAATCACGTGACACGTAATGAGACATTTCAAAATACATAATAATTGGTTTTCTTTATTAAAATTTACATAAAAAGACATTATTAAACCGATGATGATGCCAATAAAATCGCAACATTCTATAGAGGTGATTTTATTGTTTGTCTCCATCTCACTCTGTAAGTATATATTTTTTTTTTTGATATTGGAATTGGATTGGCGTCATTATCCATCAAGGCTAACCAGATTTATTAAACAAATCATTAACGTTACTATATTTCTTTTCTTTTCTACGTTTTTCCCCAATTTTAATTTCAGTTTTTTCTTCATTCTTTTGTTTTGTTGAAGTAAGTATTCACGTAATTATCCACAACTTTAAATTTAAGAAGCTTTTTTTCTTGTTTAGTTTTATTTTTAAATCTCTTCTTTTTTTTCTCCGATGTACATATATCTCTCCTCTCCTCTTATGAATATTTAATACTTTTTTTTCCTACGCTTTAAGCTTGTAAGATTTCAATATTATTAAAATTCAGAACAAAAAGAAGAAAGAAAAATACAAAAACAAAAATATTTAATTAAAAACAAAATAAAAATAAATTACATGAAAGAAGTGCAAAATTGAAGCTACAAGAAAAACAGGAACAAATAAAAAAAAAATAATTAAATAAATAATTGAATTTAATTACAATTTTACAAACAAGAACAAGACATAAAAAAGAAAAAAAAATAATAATAATAATAAAAAGAAGAAGAAGAAGAAGAACACGATAAAAAGAAAGAAACAGAAAAATAAAGTTTTAAAAAAGTATTTTTACTTAATTTGCATTTTTATTTTATTTCAATTATATGTACTTAAATAAGTAAGTAAGTATAAAGTATTTTTTTTATACGATAAAATTATTATTATTAAGTATTGTTGAATTTTCATTACGTGAAAATATGTTTTTTTTTTATTTCTCTTCACTCTCTTCTTCGTTCCCCCTTTTCGTTTCATTTAAAGTTTTGACTTTATATGTCAAAGTTGGAAAAGAAACAAACAAAAAATTTCTGAATACCTACATAATTGTAAGAAGACAAACAAATGCATGAAGAAACTTAAAAAACAAATTCGTAAGAAGAAGAAGAAACAGAAAAAGTGTTACCAACACAACAACAAGAAATTTATAAATAAAAAAATCGTAATTTAGAAATTAAAAAATACAGAAAACAATTACACACTAATATACAATCGTATGGATAAAAATCAGTGTTTTTCAACATATTTAGTCGTGTTTTATTCAGCCTTGTTTTACACTAGGACAGCAGAAAAAAACTACAAAAAACTTACTTTACAACCGTCAGACTGTTTGTATTTGTACAAATTTTTTACGGTAATTTTAAGGCTAATATTATCAGTGAGTCTGTTCTTACGAAAAACAGTACATTTGCGCTAAACGATAAGATCAAGTTATAATATTGATGCGCAAATTTACACTAATTCGAAACACCAATTAATAAAAAGTTGTAATAAATGACGAAATTTAAGTAAGTAAGTATGTAAATAAGGATAGTCAATTGCTGATTTACGTAGAAAACAAAATTATTTGCCGTAGACTAGCAAAAATTAGAAAGAACACAACTGTACATTATTATCTCTTCTTCTTCTTCTTCTTTTGTTTACTAATTAATTAATAATTTCTGTTCAGCTCCTTTAATCGAATTTTGTTAATTCAATTTAGAGTCAAATTAAGCCAGGTAGATGAGCTGATTATCTGACTAAAATTATTTTGCTTTTAAACTTCGGATTTTAAGTTTTTAAATTTTTTGCAAATTTTTTTTTTTTTCATGAAAGAAGAGGAAATTTAAGACGAAAGAATATTGAGTCACAACGAAATGTGTGGTAACGGTATATTTTTTTATAAAATAATAAAGATGATTTTAATTTGAAGACAATAAAAAAAACAAACCGTTGTTTTTCTCATTCAAGTAAAATACAGTGAAACTCGATTATACCGAATCCCGAGGGATAAAAAAAACAGTTCGTTATTTTTAAGAGATTATATGATTTGATATTAACCGAGTTTCGCAGGTTTTTTTTAAGTAGGTAAAAGAAATGCAAAGTAAGAGTGAAAGGTAGGACGCAATACGAGAACCATTTAAAGTACAAATTTTTCCTCGATAGTTTAAGTATAATTGGTATTTGAAGTTTGTAGAAGGAAAATTTAGAAGATTTTATGTTATTAAAAAATATTATGTTAAATGAATGAAAAACCGAGGTGCCCCATTAAAGAAAACATT
The DNA here is from genome assembly GCA_963082725.1 of Pedicia rivosa. Classification (NCBI taxonomy): domain Eukaryota; kingdom Metazoa; phylum Arthropoda; class Insecta; order Diptera; family Pediciidae; genus Pedicia; species Pedicia rivosa. The sequence continues at coordinate 12,070,343 of OY720151.1, read as the reverse complement.
AAAGTTAATTGGTTTAAAGATGTAGGTTTGTGCTTACTAAAGACATTTTTGCTTGTTTTTCTTTTTTCTTTCACGCTAAAAAGTTAATTATAAAAAATAAACTTTATTATTTCGTTCATTACATTTCCTTCGCTTAGGTTTAGGGCCGAAATTGTGAACATCAAATTTAATTACAATTCTTAAGAAAAATCAATGAGCCTATACTTAATGTGTAACTAGAACTTGCAGTTAAACCTATCGAGTTGCATCTCTTGTAATTACCACATCTGACACCTATCTAAGGTAAGTGTCCCAATCACCGGCCTAGTACCAATCATCGGCGGTTTTGTCCATTTCTCGCAAAAATAAGAATTTTATAACGGAATATAGCCAGATTCCAATTGGAAGTTAATTAACGATTTATAATACGTTAGTTTACACGTTTCTCGAAGTCCGAACACGTTTTTACGAGGTTAAAAAATTAGTTGAATTTCAAGCAGTCAAGGATACAGTTCAGTGTGAAAATTCGTAGTTAAGTAAGTTAAGAAACTTGATTAACATCATAAGCAATTTGAGAATTAGCTAAAGTCTTAAATTCAAAACAAATTATTTTAAAATAATCTTCATTTCATTATATTTTATAATTAATAACCAAATAGTTCTGTTTAATATTTATTTTAACGAAAAATTAATAATTTAAAACTACCGGAAATAGGGACATGATAATATTGTGTGCCTAAATTATCGGCGCATACGCCGGTATAAGGAACATTGCAAACATTTTTTAATTTACTTTTTTTTAATGAAAATATTGAATTTATATAATTTTAGTAATTTATTTGATTTCTTAAAATAATAAATTTAATCCGGACTAATCATCGGCATACAAAAAATGAAGTATTATTTTATGAAATAATTTATTGAATTGTGTTGATATTATGATATGCCGGTAATACGGCTAAATATGCCGATGTTACCAGCATGGCAGTTCATATTTAAATGTTTTGTTTTCTTGATTAAATGTGCTTTAATATTAAATAAAATAATTAATTATAAATGATAAATATTTCTTGAATAAGATCTTGTTCAATTTTGATAATTTGGAATATTAATTATTTATTACAATCAGAAAGAGTTTATATGCCGATGTTTAGGACAAGTTTAGCCGATATTAGGAACAATTTTTTATTTTTACAGAAATGAATAAAAAAATAAGTTTAATAAATAACAGAGGTATTTATTCGGTTCCTGACATTCAAAAGTTTCGTTAATGATTTAATGTTGTTCCTTTAATGTTTATTGTTTTTTTAATGAATTTAAAATGTGATTTAATTTTTTTTTTTGCATTTGTAATAAAAAATCTTTAGTTCTTAAGAATAATTATTTAATTGAAACGGATTATTTTCACAAATACAGTATTTCTCAAATTGATCAGGTGTTTCATTCAACCTCTTAAACTCGTATAAGTTCTTCTCACTCTTATACATGCCGATGATTGGGACACGCAAAACCGATAATTGGGACGTTAAATTTTTTGATACGCCGATGAATAGGACATTTTAAAATTTCAGTTTCAGAATGAATTAAGTATATTAACAGATGTTTTAGGAACTAATTATTTAACTAATCACAAAGCTTATAAAGTTATAAATCAAAAAAAAATCAGCTGTAAAAATTTATTTGATAAATGTAATTTTCTGAGCGATTTTGAAGTAAAATAATCCTTAGCATGCCGGTGATTGGGACACTTACCTTATTAAACTTATGGACAGAATGAGTTATGGCCCTCTATGTATGAATTTTCTTATTAAGTAAGTACATACTTACATATTTTATTTTTATTTCTTATTAAAAGAAGCATGCTGAATTTGTATAAATATACAAAAACAAAATGTAAAAAAATACGTAAATAAGAAACAGAAAATAAATAATGAAAAATAAACAAAAAAATAAAATAAAATAAAATAAAATAAAATAAAATAAAATAAAATAAAATAAAATAAAATAAAATAAAACAAAACAAAAGAAGAAAAAATTTATAATCACGATCCAACTTAAAAAAAATTTCCACCAAACACCGACATACCTACATATGACTTTACCACATACACACACGTATTTAATCACACACCTTTATACACGAGTCACATACACACACTCTCATTAAAAAACCTGCTGATGGAAATATTCGAATGTAAATAAATTCAACAAAAGCAGAAGAAAGAAAAGAATAAAAAATATTGTTATTTTTTTCCATCTAAAAGTTAAGAAGTCTTATTATTGTTGTTTTTTTTTTGTGTATGTTTGTTGATATTTTCTTTGCTAAAACCAGTTTCAATTTTTACCTGTTAACCAACAATCATTTACCATTTACCATTTTACTATAAAAAAAACAAAAACAAAACTTAAAAAAAACATAATCATGATTTACATGTTTCGTTGTCTTTTTTTACAAAAAATACATTCCTAGAATTTTCTATCCCTTTTTTTCTATCTTTCTCTTCATTATTTAGTTATTTTATAATTTATACGTACTTTTGAATGGAATTGAAATGTAATTTTATTGATCACCCTTTACAAACGAACACCCACACAGGAACACATACACCAATAGAATTAATACAAAATAATTATTTATGCCCGGTAGTTGCTATTTTAACCAAAAAAAACAAACGAAAATATTAGAATTAACAAGTTTTTAAGGTTTTTTAACAAGATTTTCACGTTTCTCAGCTAATTAATAATTTATCATCTTTTTCTTCATCAATAACAGTTAATTCCACAGGTACATATTTAGGAGGTAAAAAATCAAGGTAAAATATGGAGATAAATATTGCGCAATTAACTTATTTTTAAAATTTAAATCAGATTTGAACAAAATTCAAATTGGAATTCGAAAACAGTTTCATAAAATTTCCTAAATATTTTATTATTGTTGATTTTTAATTTTTATTTGTTATTGTTGTTTTTATTTGACATTTGAAGTTAAAACAACACGAGAACAACAACAAGTAGTAAGTAGTCATATGATTATTAATTTTTATCTGATTCGAGAGAAAAGTCACCTTGCCTACTTTGTACATTTTTACATTTTTTATACTTAATGTTTAATTTTTTAGTAGTTTTGTTAATGGTTGGATGACTATAATTATCATGATGATCATGATGATGATGATGATAGCTTTTTTTATTACTTTTATAAAAACAAACAAATAAAAGTCAATGTGTTTAAATATTGAATGTCTGTCCATAACCAGAATTTACTAAACTGAATCATTTTATTAGAAAGTTTGAAGTATAACACTTTTCAGTTTTATTTTTCTTTTCTTCTTATTTTTTATTTCTTTTTGTAAAACTAAAGTAATCACAGAAGTGATGACGATGTTTGTGAATATTCTCAATCAAACAAAAACAACAATAAACATGCAAACAAACAAACAACTAAATTAAACTGTCAAACCGAACAAAAACAAAATCGAAAAAACTTGAAATTGACAGAAAGGACTCCAGAACACAAATTTCGTTGTTTGTTTGTTTTTGTTCTTTTTTTTTCAACAAAAATTAACGAAAACAAAATTTAATTAAAAAATATTGAGGGAAGGGAAAAACGACAGAAAAAATTACAACAACAAAATAAAAGGGGGAAAAACGTAAAATATTGGTCAAAATTCACGAGGGAAAAGCCTGAAGTTTTGTTTGAAATAGAGGAATGAGGATAAAACGATGACATAACCACAGAAAATCATGTCACAGAATTAATTTTATGTATGAAAAACACCTAACGCAACAACAGCAACTAACAAAAAATGTCGGTGGTTTTTTTTTATTGAATTATAATAAAAAAAAAAATAAAAAAGAACAAAACAAAATTTAGTACCTACTTACATATGTAAGTTCAATCATTTGGCATCTCTTTCTATTCGATACAAAAAAAAATCATTTTCATTTTTAAGGACGGTCTCCTCACCAACACTAACTCAACACATGAATTTATTCAATGGTGTTGTATGTTATGTCTTGTGTTGCTTGCTTTTTATTAATTATGAAATTAAATGAATTATGTTTTATTTGAACATAATTTCACAAATGTCACAAAAAAAACAACAACAAAAAACAACAAAAACCATTTTAAGTATATCAAAAAAAAAAACACGATGACGATGATGATGATGATAAGGGAATAAAAATATGCCCATTGGAAAACAAAATTTCATTTCCCAAAAGTAAGTAGAGAAAATAGAAAAGAGCCAGAATATAGTAAAAGGAAGAGTAGGAATGAGTACGAAAGGAGAATGAAGAGTTATTTGTTAAGAGGGATGGTATGGAAGGTTATGAGAATATGAAGAGGTTTGGGACAAAAATAAAATGAGAAAGAGTGTCATAAGGGGATTTGTTATTTTATTTATAAGAGGACAACAAACAAACCATTAACAGAATCCCCACTTCTCTCTTCCTGTTCCACACTAATTTACTCTTCTCTCTTACAAAAACTTTATAATTCGATTTATTATTAAGTCTAAAATATTATTTTCTCTTCTGTACTTATTCTGTTAGAAGAAAATTATTTTTCAACGAGGGGTGTGGAATGAAGAACGGACGGATGAGATAATATAATTTTTCGGTCCGGTTCGTTTAGTTTTCTGTTTCGTTCGTTCCCTTTTTCCTTTTCATTTTCTTTTTCTTTTACTTTTACTTTTTTTTTTGTTTATTTGCAAATTCTGCAAAAAGGTTTTTTATTTTATTTTATTTAATTTTTATGTTTTTGCTTCAATCCTTTTTTTTTGTTTTGTGAATGAGGAAAAGAAAACAAAAGTACTAAAGAGAAAATTAAGGAAATTGAAGTGAAGTGAAGGGCAAAGTGTGTTTATAGAATATATTCAAGTGGTGTAAAGAAAGGTTTATTGTAGAATTTTCATCCTAAAAATATTTAAATGGTTTTTGTTTTGTGTATCTTTTCTTCTTCTTCATTTCCTTTATTTTCTTGTTTTATTAATTCTTAGTGTTGTTGATATTTCTTCCGTAGAAATATGAAATAAATTGTTACCGTAAGTGAAATTTCAAGTAATAAAAATGAAGTCTTATAACTTTTTATGTAAGTATACCATTTGATATTAAATACTAAGAGACTTAACCTCGATCCCTTATTTTAAAGATTCTGTGTTTAACAATAAGTAATATCGAATTCGTAATGAAATTAAAGAAACTGAAATTGAATAATTTTAATTTATACCGCTACAGCTACAATGAAATCCCGCCAATTTAAATTATCGCTTAAGTCTTTACTTACTCATGGAAAATATTATATTGCTATCGCGTTTAAACTTTTGAGCACGACTTGAATATGAGTTCTTTTGGTAAACCCATTTGAGTTGCCGCATGAACATGTTCACATTCACAAATTAAATATTCCAATACTTAAGTATGACGATATTTTTTATTTATTGTTTTGACAGTCGGGATATTTTGTTGGCAACATTTTTCTCACACATAAATAAATTCAAATGCAGTTAAAGTTATATTTTTGCAAGCGAATTTACGGTTCAGTGTTGCTCCGGCATTATCTTTAAGTAAGTATACTTACCTAAAGTACTTAGGAATAAGTACACAATTAATATATAATGAATAGATATAAATAAAATGAAATGATTAGACAATCTTATTACATGATTACACTTACGTTATACTTTGATTAAATTCACAAATTTATCAACATTCTGTCAGAATGAGTCATAACGAATTAATAAAATTAAATCAAACCAAAACACAAAAATTATTAAATGAAATATTTTTAACATTATTAAGCATTTAATGTGCAAGAAGCAATGTGTAATCCGAGGTGAAATCAATGGAAAAATATGCAATCGTTTAAAAAAATTTCAGTTAGTTTAATAAGTACTTATTTAAAGAATTTAAAGTTTATTAAGTTTAGTTGCTTAAACTGTGATGAAACAGTTGAGTCTTACTTTAGTTAAGTAAATATTGGTTAATCAATTGGAGAAAAATTATTCATTAGTCCAATTAGATTTTAATTTAATTTCAGTTGACTCCGTAACAGAAAGAACACAAAAGAAAAATAAATTCTACAAATAATGAAACAAGTAGAAAAATGGGGGTGCCGTAACTTATCATGAACTTCTATAAAACTCAAATAAAACGAAGTCCAATTTAATTATAAGGGAAAAAAACAAAACTTCACAAATAAAGTATCAAATGGAGGCGCCACAAATTAAAAAAAAAAAAACAAAAAAAAATTACAAAGCACAAAAGAAAAACAAACAAAAATAAATCGAATAAAATATGTTCGAAGTCTTGATTCTGGTCTTTTCTGTTTAAAAGATGATTTTGTTTTTTTGAACACACAGCTTCACTGAATAGAAAAAAAGGAAAGGAAAAATAAAATGAACAGTGAGAAAATGACAAAAAAAAAAACTAATACTTAGTGGGTCAATTTTTTTGTTGTTTATACTTATTGGAGCTTCATTATAAACTTGTATTCATGTTAAGTTTATTTTAGACAGATGACAAACACAAGAAAAAAAAAAAGAATTTTCATAATCATATCATCGCCGTCCTCAACAAAATTGTGAACCCAAAAATAAATAAGAAGAATCAGGCGCGCCATCATTTTTTAGAGAAAAAATTATAAGTTAATCAGAATAAATCTGATTAGCTTGTGCATATTTGTTTTTGGTTCTTTTAAAAAGATTTTAATTGAATAATAATCTATAAAAATGTCCTTGAAAGAAGTTATTGCACGCTGTGCGATAGTGACAGATCGCAAAAAAATAATTCAAATAGGATAAAATACGTGCAAGAAAATTTATGTAAAAAAAAAATACTGAATATAAATTTCAATTCTTTTTTTTATTGTGGTAGCAAGAAGGTAAACAACAGATAGAAAATGGCAAAAAGGTAAATTATAGGCATAGTGAAGACGAGTGAGGTTCTGTAAAAAAAACCCATTACTACAAAAACAAACGTCATAATTTTTAAACCATAAAAAAAACTTACAAGTTAACAATAATTATTTTTCAAATTTCAATTTACGTTTACGTTTAATAATTTACGTTCAAACTATGAGAATCCCCTTGTTATGGGCAAAGAGAAAAAAATTTGTAAAAGATGAAAAAAAAAGTGGTTAAACAACAATTGTGAATTCCGATTTTTAATGAGAATAAGAAAATAAAAATAAAGCTAAAATTACAAATAAAAATCACAACAATTTATGTTTTGGAAAAAAAAACCAAGAAAAATAATTAAAAAAAAAATAAACAACAACAAATGGGAAAATTCAAAATAAAAAAAAAAATAAACAACGTTAAAAAAATTGCATTTTTGCTGGCGCAATTGTTGTTGTTCGTGTTGTTCGTGCTGCCACCTTAAAAAAAATAAAAACAAATAAGAAAAAAAAACACAACAACGGTAAAAATTAAAAATATGCAAAATAAGAAGAATAAAGAATAATAACAACAACAACAATAACAGATAAATGCGTGAAATTTATGTTAAAAATTTTCTTTAGCTTAGATAGTGTGTTCTAGACATGTGTGTGTGTGTGTGGTTATGTGAACAATAAAATCATTTCTTTGTGTGGAAACAAAAAAATTGAGGTTAAAAAAAAATAAAACCAAAAATGTGCAAAGGAACACAAAAAAAAAAAAAAATGTTAAATTGCAATTCGTGTCTTTTGTAAATTTTTTTTTTTTTTTACTTTTTCATTCTTTCTTTTGTTTTGTTTTAGCTTTAAGCTCCTTTTTTTATCAACACCGAGATTTTTCTCAATCATTTTTAACAGGAACCTGGACAGGAACAAAAATCATTTCAATTTTAATTTAAAAATTTCATTCAACAAATAGAAATTCGATCAAATAGTCAATCCTTATGAAAGAGTTAAAACGAAAATTTGACATCACGTAAATTAAAAACCTTTAGAAAACAAAGAAACAAAAACAAAAGTAAAATTATAAGAGTTTAGAATCAACAGTGCAAAACTTTAATTAAATACTTAATAAGCGAGGAATTAACCACTGTGTGCAATCCTGAGAGAACTCTTGGGGAATCTTTGTGCAATCTTTGTGAAACGATTAAAAAATTTCTGAGGTTCACAAATTAAAAAAAGACGAAGAAGTAACGATAAAGAAAAAAGAAAGTTAAAATTATGATAAGAGAAATTCTTTACAAATAAATAAATAAAACAGAAGTTTCCATAATTTTCTGGTTTTACTTTTTTTTAAATTTTATAACATTTTTCAACTTAAACCGCCAAAACTATAAAATAAATAAGTACTCATTTACTTACTTAATGAAAATATTATTATTTTTACAACACATAGATTGCACATACCGAACACCGTTAGATAAGTATACAGTGCTTAACATCCGGTCTACAATCAAATTAAATCTAAATAAGTAAATAAGTATATAATTTCTTATTCTAAAGCTCAAAATATTTTCAATAACTGAAAAAGCACTTGAAATTTAAGAATAAGTTCAAGGCAAAATTGGAAAATTTTCCACTTTTTATGTTTGTTCTTTTAGAGTTTTTTTTTTGTTTTTTGCATTTTCCTTTGTCTCAAATTTAAATTCCGTTCACATCAACCAGAAATAAAAACGAAAAAAGTAAAATAAATAAAAAAAATAAAAAGAAATAAAATTCGTCTGATGTGTTTACCTTTTTTTTTTATTTTTACCTCAATTTCTTCCCATCACAACCCCCTCCCTCTCTTTCAAATCCAAACCACATAAACACGTAGGTGGATACACACATATACACGTATATCCAACGCAAATACATAAACACAGATTATAGAGAGGGAAGGAAATGTATACCAACACACGACACACACACACACACACACAGAGAGTGAAAGAATCAGAATCAAACACACTCATCAAGTCAAGTCAGGTAAGTGTTGTGACCAAAAAATGAAGAAAAACAAAAAAAAATGATCTCGCATTTTTATAGGAAGTTTGTCTAAATTGACACTGACAGATTATGTACTTTAGTATGTAGCTAATACACATACACACCCATACCTACTTACTCAAATACACTAAAATATATGTACAAGAGTATTGATTTACAACAACAAAACAAAGACAAAAAATAAGTTTTCGGAAGAAGTTAAATTTTTTTTTTGTTCGATTTCATACGCGCAAAAAAAAGAAAAATTGATGAAAAACATCGTTCTTTTGTTTGTTTACATTTTCAATGAAAGCAGCCATTTCTTACAAAAATGGGTTTAGGGGTGAAGTGGGATGTATTAACACTAGTTCAAGACACTCTTTTGATGAAGCATCAGGTGATAACATATAAAAAAAAACAGAAACAAAAAAGGGTAAATTTTAAATGACAAAAAAAAGTAAAACATCTTTTTAGGGATTTACACCTGTGACCGCAATGCAAATTCTAAGAGTCTACTTTAGGGATAACATATTTAAATCATCATCATCATCATCATCATCTTTCATGGAAAAAGGACAAAAAGTTTGTAAAAAAAAAAATTCTATAGAAAATCAGTGGAAAGAAATTGAAGCAAATCACAAAGAAAATAAATATGCGGCTGATGGTGTAAGAATTGGCACAGCGATTACACCGAGAGATTAGGTAATATGTGAAATCTTTATGAAATGTGGAATCCGTGGAGAGTCAAATTTGCTATTCGTTACCCCCCGGATTACACGCAGGTTTACGTAAACGAATTTTTTTATCGATTATACTTTACTGAAATCAAAGATTGAACAAGAATTTAGAAATAAACGAAAAATAGTTGATTAATGTAAGATGGGATGGCAAGAGGGGTTGTTGGATTTGGTGAAATGAAAGAGATAATCGAACTCCAGAGACACAAATAACACAAGAAATCGATTTGAAAATAAAAACCTCGGAAAATACGTAAAAGGGGGGAAAAGCCGTCAATAAAATTTATATTTCAATTTCAAGGGTAAAAAATACGATCTCAGATCCCTTTCTACAAAAAAAAAACCCGTTCAAATAATTGGACGAATAAAATTTGTTCCAACAATAAAAAAAAAAACGAATTCAGAAAGAAATTTGAGAAATTTTCATAACTTTTCATAAAATATTTTTCGAAGGAATTTTCTTCTAAGTCTAAGGAAATAAAAAACAAATAGTAAGTATTCAACGGCAACGTATGAGAATCTTAAATTTCTTTTGCAAACAGGTAGATAAAATTCGAGGGTGTAACGACTATTAAAAATGTCCATGATTTCAATTTCAATTGGATTTCAATTGGCTTCATCCATGATATCAGTGGTTTCGACAGTTATCTTCATTAAAAATTATTCTGAACAAATAAAATCGGAAAAAGTGCAAAAATTGAAGAAACAAATAATGAATTTGACCTTTACTTTATAAGTAATTATTTGTTTTGAAGTCCTTGTGACATCAAAGGTTTCTTAACATAAGAAATAAAATAAAAAATCTCTTTAACGTAACTTAAGAGCCTAAGAACTTACTTGTCGACTTATTTACTTAAAGACTTTCCCTACAATTAAGATTATTTATTTTGTTAAACTCAATTTAAGTATTCTTAGGGGGGTAAGCGGTAAGTACTTATATCTACTAGGTGCATTACCTATACCTACTTACTAGGATACTTAAGAGAAACAGTAAGTAAGGTACCCTAGTAGATAGATACTTTTAAGTAGTTTTGTTAGTTAAGTTAGGTAAACCTGACTGCTTCTTACTTACGTCTATTTATTTATTTTGTAATGAGCAACTGTGAATTACAAGGCTAAACAAAGAAATACTTTTGGGGGGAGATGAAGGAACCGAGATAAACTTTAAAATCTTAAAAATAAATAAACTTTGAATCATTTGATGGGTGAGAGGAAAGGAGAGATAGGGAGTGAAACCAACATGAACAACAACATTAAAATTATTTTGAATTTCAATCATTGATTCATTCATCAGTTATCCACTCACTCTCCCCCTCTCTCACTTAAAGTCAAAGTCAAAGAAGAAAAAAAATTATTCGCTTACCTTCACTACTAATAAAATTCCATAAAAAATCACAAAATAATTAAATCCAATTGTTCCTGATGATTTGGTCATGTTTTTTGTTTGTTTGTTTGTTTGTTTTTTTATTTGATGATTTTTTTTTTTTGGTTAAAAAAAATTACGTTTACTTTTAGTTGTTGTTTTTTTAATCGTTTTTATTATTGAATCAAACCAAAAATCGTCGTCGTCGTCGTTGTTGCCGTCGTTGTTTCGCGATATGTACTTTTATATTTCTCCTTTCGCGTCGAATTTTTGTTTTTTTTTTTTCAATTGTTTTGTTATTGTTGTTGTTCTTGTTCTTTAAAAAAAGTGATGATGATGTTTGATGATATGTGTCTGTGTGTGTGTGTGTGTATGTTTCTCCTCCAGATTTCGATAGATTATGTGTATGTTTGATGTGTGTTAGTGTATTGGTATTTAGGAGTGTAAAAGTATTATTTTAAGTCAATAATAAAAAAAAAATCTGCCGTTACTCCAAAACAAAAAACAGAACACAAAACAAAAACTAAAATATTTTTATTTTTTTTTCACTCTCTCCCTCTCTCTCTCTCTCTCGTTTTAATTTAATTCACAAGAAAAAAAATAACAAAAATTTATTTTTTATTTTATTTATGTTGTTGCTTTTTTTTTTTTTCTTAAAAAATTATTCTTGATTTTCTTTTTTTATTCATTTATTTATTTTTTCTTTTCTGTTGAATTTTTAACAACGACAAAAAAAAAACTTTTTATTCGAAAAACATTAAAAAAAAAAACTACAAAACAAAAAACTGGTTAACTATTTGTTGTTGTTGTTGCTGTTGCTGTTGCTGTTGTTAATTTTTGTTGTATCAATTGTTGTTCTTGTTGCTGTATTGTAATTCCAATATTAATCCAATTTTTTGTTTGTAAAATTAACATTTTTCCATCATCAATGGTATAAAAAAAAAATACCAAAGATATAAATGAAAAACACAAAAACAAAAACAAAAAGAATAAAAACAAAAACAAAAAAAAAACAAACCGTAACTTAAAGAAAATTTTTAAAAATTTCAACTTTTTTCTTGTTTGTTTTTATTTTTTTATTATAGAAAACTTTTTTCGTTGTGTTTCTTTTTTTATTCGTTTTTTGTTCGTTTCTTTAATAAAAAATATCTTCTATAAACAGAAGAATATCTTGATTAGAATAATAAAAATCAGTGTAGAATGGATTAATACTAAGCGACATTTTATCTTTATCTCGTTTTAACACTTTTTCTTTCTCTCTTTCGCACGGTTTAATATTTAAATTAAGGTAAGTTAAAAAAAATATTTAACACTTCACTTGTATTTTTTTTTTTTTCTGAATTTATCAAGAGAGAGGAAAACACAAATGAAAATTCTTAAAAAATAATAAAAAAAACACTTTTTTTTAAAATTCAACACAAAAAACGAAACAACAAAAACAAGTCTCACAGAAACTATTTCACCTCAATCTGTTTCTTCGTTTTGTTTTTGTTTCTTCTTTTTTTTTTTTTATTAGGATTTTGTTTCTTGTTAGTGTGTGGCTGTAGACTTTCTTTTATTTTTGTTTTATATTTTCTCTGTGTGACGCCACACACACACACACACACACACACACACAGAACGTCGAGCGGCGATTTTATTATGATTTTTTTTTGTTTCTCTCTCTTTTAACTTTTATTTTACGTTTTTTATTTTTTTTTTCTTTTAAAACAAAATATTTATTTATTTATTTAATAAAAAACAGAAGATCAAACAGGGAGATGATAAAGAAAAAATTATTGCAAATGACACAAAACTTATTTGAATTGATCTCATTTTTATCTATTGATTTCTTTTGATTTTAATGATCACACCTATCTCTTTCCTTCTTTAACTAACACGTTTCTTTATTTATTTATTACTTTATTTTTTATTCCAACTAATAAAATAAAACTAATTTTTTTTCTTTTCAATGAAAAAAATTTAACTATAATTTAGTCAATTATTATTAAAAATAAATATAATTGAATTTAAGATTAAAAATAAAAAAAACTACTTTTTCCCCGTCCCCCTTTTGTATTAATTAATTGAAAGGTGAACTAATTATTAAAATTTTTAAAAAAAAAAAACTGATTTAAAATTTTTAAACCAACAAATTTTTAAACAACAAATTTTAAGTGAAACGCGATATGAAGTTTACCTATTTCAATTAGAGATTATTTATTTATTTTTTCACTGTTTAATTTCACAGAAACATAAAATAAACACTTTTGATATTTTTATTAAACAATTTAAAAAAAACTAGAAAAATTGGTATAAAAATTTACCAATTTTTTGTGTCAAAAATTACGGGGAAAAATTTAATAACTTGCGTCTTACTTCTATCACGTAAAAAAACGTACTAATCTTTCTCACTCATTTATTTATTTCTCTCTTCTCTTATATTTAACGGGGCGAAATCAATTTGACGGAGCGAAATTCTATTATGAAAATTAAATTCAATGTTTTTAAATAAATCTTGTTGCCAACTTCACGCTATTTACGCTATTCAATATGGTTTAAAACTTTGCTTATTATAAAACAGTGAACTAAAATTAATTTTTCCCTGAATGTTTGACTTCCACCTCTTGGAGAGTAGAGCTACTTCCAGTCTTAGCAATATTTATGTTTGGAAATAGATGTCAGCCGTGAAATAAAATAAGTTAAAAAAAATGGTAGAAATATTGGACTAAGTATTTTTTTAGGTTTTTTTTTTGTGGTATTCGGAACGACGTCACAAGTGAACTGTGTCAAAGAAAGAAGGAACATTTGAATTTTACTTCCGTTTTTAATGAATTTAAATTTGGTTGCTCGAAAGTTCTTGTGTTTCCCAGCTTGACCAATTATTTGCTTGGAAGTAATAAATTCTTATTGGTGAATCATTGTACATTTATAAATGGACTTTCAAGTCACCGTTTATATTTTATTCGAATTTGCATCTTCACCATTATCATCTCACCAAAACCTAATATGAACCTTCATCATAAATTATCTTTATGTTCAAAAATCATTTTCTACTTTTCTACAAAAAAACTGATGGTAAAAATTCTAACGCCTTTTCCTCCAATATGAATAAAAAAAAAATAATTACAACAATCAAATGACTCAATTGTTGTATCTATAATTTAATTATGACTTCAAAAACAATTGATTTTGACTCTGGAAACAATAATAATAATAATAGAAAAAAAAAACACAAACGTAATCTATAAAATTTAAATTATGATCGCACTAATGAAATTAATTTATAACAATTTTTTTCTGTTTTTTTATTTGTTTTTTTTTTTTTTTTTGTTCTTTGGAATTCAGTAATTCAATCCTTATTTCTTACTAAATTTTTGTTTTTTTTATTTTATTTTATTTCTCTATTTCTCTTGTGTCAAAAAAAAAAAAATTATGTAAAAGATAAAAATCTTAATATTCTTATAATTATTATTTTGTATTTTATAACACACAAATCAATTCAACGTTAATAATTTCCGCAACTTGAAAATAAAAATCACGAACGAATTTTTGTGTGTCGTTTTTTTTTTCTTTCTTTTCTGTTGTTGTTTTTGTTGTTTTTTTTTTGTTTTTTTTGTTGTTGTTTTTGATTTTCTTAATAAATTCATTCAACTTTTGCATTATTTATTTGTCCCTGAACTTCCTCTTCTCTCTAATTTTATTTCAATTCATAGGTACGACTATTTGACGAGAGAGACGACTATGTGTCATTTTAAAATGATGATAATTGGTCCTTCAATTTTTCTAATTGTTGTTTTTGTTTTTTTTATCGTCATGAAAATACAAAAAAAAAACCCCAATTTTCAATTTTTTTCTTTGTTTTGTTTTTGTTTTTTTTTTTTCTTTTCGTCTAAAAACATTTAAACAAAAATCCCTAAAGTATAGTAAAGTTCAATCATCTATATATAATTGAAAATTACACGTGCGACACTTAAGTAAATTTTAATAGGTAATTTTGTGGTGATTAAAAAAAAAAATATTTCTGTTTAAAATTTTTAAATTGGTTTTTGTGTTTTTTTTTTCGTTCGTTCGTTCGTTCGTTTACAAGCAAAATAAAGGAAATAAAAATAAAGTAGGAAAGAACAAAAAAAAACAAAAAAGAAGAAGAAGAAGAAGAAGAAGAAAGAATATTAAATGTATTGAAAAGTAATTAAATATTTTTAATCACAAACAACACTAATAATAATAATAATAATCGGTAAGTGAAGTAAAGTGAAGTGAAGAGAAGTGAAGTGAAGTGAAAGGGAGACAAACTATATATACAACAGCAACAACAATAGGAACAACAAACGAAAAAATAATTACAACATTTCTGATTGTCAACGTTTGTTAATTTTTTTTCCCCTTTTTCAATTCTTTTCTTTTTTTGCTTCTACAACAACAAACACAAAAACAAAACAAAAAAAATTAAGTGATATCGGCAAAAGTTTTTGTTTGTTGTTGTTGTTGTTGGTCATTAAACGTTATTTGTCTGACTAAATTCCTTCTTTTTTATATGTTTTAAATTGTCCTGGCGTTTGTGTTGTTGTTGTTGTTGTTGTTCTTATTTTGTTTTTATTTTGGTTGTTTTGTGTAAAATATTTTTAAAGAAAATAATTTTGAATGGAACAGAAGTTCAATCAACAAAAATAATTTAACGCAAAGTTAACACATAAAATAATTAAACTTTTATGATAATTTTCATTCTTTATTTTATTTATTTATTTTTTTTTTTTGTTAATTTATAAAGAATCGTCATAAAACATTTAAGAAATCGTTTCAGTTTCAGCAACAAATGTCACATTTTAGTTGGTTAGTTAGTTTTATTTATTTTACAAGGGCAAACAACATTTCGGTTATATTCACCCTTGAGACCAACTATTTTTGAGGTGGGTTCTAAACCACCTAGCATCTGCACATGCATTTTTACACCTGATTCGGCACATTGCCAGCTCTTTAGGAAACATGCAAGATTTCCTAAGAAGAATCCTTCGGTTTAAACCTTATCCTTGCACACCAATCAGAGGGGTCATAGATGTTATTAATCATTGCCCACTTACTTATGTGTGTTTAGTACACAATTAGCCGAAATGAAAAATTCCATCCATCCTCGGTCGAAATTCGAACTCGGTACCTTCCGCTCCAAAAATTCACATTATACAAAATCAAACAAAAAAATGTTTCGATTTATTCTCACCAACTTTATTTTCCATTCAAAAAGGATTAAATTATTTTTATATTCTTTCATCTGTAATATCACAATGTGAGACTGACCAATGACAATTCAAAGTCTCGCAGTCCAAAAAAAAAAAGAATAAAAAACGATACGATAATCAAATGGTGTGGTACCTTGTGTCTTGTGTCTACCTTCAATTTATCTGTTACACCATAATATTTTTGCTACTGTCGTACAAACAAAAAAAACATTTTTATACAAATCACAAAACTTTATAAGTTAAACAACAACAACAACAACAACAACAACAACAACAACAACAACAACAAACACTATTAACAAAAATTTGAATAATACCAAAAAAAAAAAAAAACAACAACAAAAGCAAACAGAGAGAGAGAGAAAAAAAAATTGTTTCAAATTAAAATAAAAATAGTGAAAAAACCGGGCATACCGCCGCCTATGAATGAATATGCCGCTACCGCATATAGAATATAAACCACATTCTTTAATATCCAACAACAACAATGTATGTATCTTTTGATCTCCATTTTGTTGTTGTTGTTGTTGTTGTTGTTGTCTTTTGATAATAATCGATAAAATATTAGAGTGAAAGATAAACGAATATTTAAGGATATTAACTTCTGACGGAAGTTATAAGTTTTTTTTTAGTATTGTACATTAGGTAACATATTGGCAACAGAAACTCAAAATGAATAATTAAAAAAAACAAAAACAAACAAAAACAAAAAAAAACATAATTAAAAAAACAAATACAAATACAAAAACAAAATATTTCGCGATCAATTTCAGTTTATTTGTTTTTTTTTTTTCAAATAAAAATTCGATCATTTTAAATTTTAATTGTTGTTATTGTGTGTTTCGGTTATCGATACAATTATCCAATGATATGACGCGTGCGAATTGCAGATTAATATGACTTACTTTTTTTTTTGTTGTTCTTAAAGTAAATCTCAAAACTTCTATTGTTTTATTTCTTTTCATTATTTATTTTTTGTATTTGTTTTTGTTTTCTTCGTCTTGTTTTGTAAAATAAATAAATAAATAAAAAAAGTCATACATTGTTGTTGTTCTCTTGAAATTGTTGTTTTTTTTTTTATGTTTTCATTTTTCATTTTATCCAATTTCAAGATTTTCTTTTCTTTCACCAAATTAAGTTAAGTTAACAAGAACAACCAACAACAACAACAACTAACAACAACTAACAATAACTAACAATAACTAACAATAATCAAATAAGTTAAATTAGAACAAAAGTAAAGAGAAAGAGAAAGAGAGAGAGAGAGAGAGAGAGAGAGACATAGTATAAAAATGAATGACCGATTTGTAGAAATTATATTTTATTTTATGGAATTAAAAATAAAAAAAAAACCAGTAGAAGAAAAACTAAGTCCAAGGACACAAAAGAAGAAGAAGAAGAAGAGGAAAAAAAAAAACAAAACTTATTGACCCAATGTTAATATAAGAAGTTTAGTCAGGAGTATTATTTCACACAATTCATGGTCATTTAATTTTTATAATGAATCACAAATTTATAACTGGACAATACGGAATAAAATAGAAACAGAGTTTGATGGCAGACAGACAGAGAAAAAAAAAAAGAGAGAGAGAGAGAGAGAGAGAGAGAGAAAGGAGAAAAAAAAAACAAAACAAACGGAAAGTGGAATTAGGCGCACCGTCGTGTGACATTTTTATTTAATTACGTAATAGAAATTTTTTTGTTTTTCAATTACGTTAAGTCAAGAGAAACAATTTTATTTATTTTTTTGTGACGTCATCATTTTTTTTTTTTTTAAATTTATTTATATATGAAAGTTCATCCGTTTCAGTTTAAAAAATTGAAAATATATAACGAAGGGGTGAAGGTTAAATTTTAGTGGTCAGAAACATTAAACAAAGCAGGCAATGTACCGAATCAGAATTAAAAACGCATGTGCAGATGCTAGGTGATTTAGAATCCACCTCAAAAATAGTTGGTCTCATCTAAAGTGGACGTTAAAAAACGATAGACAATTGTTTATATGGGAGATATCCGAAAAAAGTCAATAAAAAACAAAACACTTGATGTAAATCAAGTACAAAGAGAGAGAACATCAAACAATTCAATAAGGCTACCATAATTTTTTAACTTTTTCAACGAATTAAAGTTATGAATTACAATTCGTGTAAGATTGAAATAAAATAAAAAATCAAATTTTTAAAAACACGCAACCAAACAGAAGTTAAAAAATTGATCAACCAAAACAAAAACAATTTCCCAGAATTTTCAGGAATTCTTTCTAAATGTTTTGTTCAATTTAAATTTCTGATGTAAATTTTGAATAAAATTTTACCAACAATTTCATCAAATGTTCAAATTTTCTATAAATGAACTTTAAGAAGACGTAACGTCATTCATTCAGATCCAAATGAATTCAATTAAACACAATCCGATAATCTCATTATGATCGAAGAGTTATAATGTGATCATCAGAAAGTAAACTTCCAACTTTTGAATTAATATTTTGACACAAATTTTTTAAAAAAAAAAAGATTAAATTAACACAAATAGAATTCTTAGAATAAAAAAATAATCTGACGACATCAGGATACAAATAATGACATCATTGTGTAATTAGACAAGCAACGGCAAATTTATCAGTTTGCGCAAGATTTAAAATGTTCAAAATTAAGGAAAGTCAAAAATCTGGTAAATTAAAGAAAAACGCTTTAAGGTGATTTTAAAGGAGATTTTTTTACAAGTAAGAAAAAGAAATATTTCCATTGTTTAAAAAATTTTGTAATTTAAAATCAACAACGGGTCTGACCACAGCTAGAACAAACTCCACACAACAAACTAATACATATAAAACTCGAGGAACAAATTATGCAGG
This sequence comes from Pedicia rivosa, assembly GCA_963082725.1. Taxonomy (NCBI): domain Eukaryota; kingdom Metazoa; phylum Arthropoda; class Insecta; order Diptera; family Pediciidae; genus Pedicia; species Pedicia rivosa. Next base: position 12,051,289 of record OY720151.1, on the reverse strand, counting down.
AACAAATCATGCAGGAACAAATTAACCTTAACGAATAGATCGGAACAAGAGAGAACAACAACAACAACAACAACAATAATAATAATTTTTATTTATAATTGAAAGAAACAAATGAAACCGAATGAAGACAATTCAAAATGAATTAATTGTGAGAAATGAAAAAGGAAGAATTGCGCTGGCTCCTTAGTTGTGTTGTTGTTGTTGTTTTTGTTTTTTTTTTAATTCAGACAATTTCTGTTCATTTATTTATTTTTTCATAAAATCGATTCTCTTAATTTGTTTTTTTTTATCGCCTTTTGAATTCATTTCCCTTTAGTAGCCTTTTGAATTTGTTTTTTTTTTTTTTTTTTTGCTCTTTCTCGGAAATTCTGTAAAATCCAAAAAAAAAAAAATGATCTTGAAAGCAAAATAAAAATAAAAAATTAAAGAGTTTTTTTTTTAATCAAAACGATAAACAGAAAACAGAAAATAAAAGCAAATTACAAAAGAATTAAAAAAAAATTTAAATTGATCCAATTTGTTGTTGTTGTTGTTGTTGTTTTTTTTTAATTTTATTGTCTCCGCACTTTGGTTAATTTGATTTTATTTCCAGGTGATAAAATTAATAATAAAATTTTTTCGTGTTTGTTCAAATTAATTATTTTGTGTCCGCTTCTTTTTTTTTTTCTCTTTTCTTTTGGCATTAATGTTGATTACATTAAATTTATGTTTTTTTTTTTTCTTTTCTACTTTGAACTAAAAATCTTATGACCATCAAAAAAAAAATATGGATGATGATTGGGTGATTTGTGATATTATTAACGGATTCAGGAACGGGACGAAATATTTATATTGTAATGTACGCGCGCACCAATAATAATTATTATATATTTTCACATTTTTCTTCTCATCAGGCACAACAAAAACAAAAAGCAACAAAAACAACAAAAAAAAAAAAGCGATTACGGGGAAAAATCAAAAATTGATCAAAAAAAAAAACAAAAAACAAAAAACAAAATTTATAAACAGTAAATTTACTTTCATGTCACATGATTAAAATCGATTTTTTTCTTCTTCTTCTTCTTTTTCTTTTCAAAATCCGTTAAAATAATTGAAGATCTCTCTTTGATTTTGTGTAATCAATTTAGCCTATCAGACAAACATAAGGCGACAATTTTTGTATTATCTTACCGTTTCTTTAAAAAAAAATTGAAACAGTTTCAATAAGAACAAACACAACAAGAAAAACAACATAATTAAGGGAATAAATTTTCAATAGCGATTAATCGATTATTTATCAACTAATTGATGTAGAATTATCGATTTCAATCAAAATGTTTTAAAATAATTTAACTGCACAAAGAAATTTTCGATCGATTAATCGACAATTAAATTTTCGATCGATTAATCGACAATTAAAATTATCTTCTTTTAAGATCAATTTTTAATCAATAAAATTAACAATCGATTAAATACAAATCAACCAATAGCGATTAGTCAATACTCAATCGAGTCATTTGATTAATTGATTATATTATAATTTATTTTTCCATTTTGATCAAAATTTCTAGAATTTTAATTAAGCAAAAAAAAAAAAAAAAAATTAGAAAGAAAAAAAATAAAAGAAACAATTAAGAAATTTAACAAAAAAAAGAAAACAAAAATAAAAGATGTTAAAACAGACGTTATGATGCCACATAATAATCATATAATTTCTTTATTAGAATTTTTTTTCTTTTTCTACATTTGTGCAAAAAAAAAAATAGAAAGAAATTAATTTCATTTTGGGAAATTCCAATAAAATAAAGGAAAAAAAAAAAAAACAAACATAAATTATTAATTCCAAAAATAAAGAAAGAAGAACAAACAAACGCAGGCAGGCAGGCAGCAAAAAAAAAAAAAGTATAAACACAAATCGCAAATATAAATTTTTTCTTTCTCGTGAATAAATCTTTTAAAAAGAAATTGATGAGTTATGAAGATGATGATGATGATACTGTTGATGATGATGACGATGATGATGATGAAGAAAAAAAATAATATTTATATGAAATTCGGTTAAAAACTTTATTTAAGAGTTAAATAAAAGACCAGAAGCACGGTCATAATTATTGCAAAAATTTGCGGTCATTGATTTTTATACACACACACACATTTATTATTTTTTGTGTGTTAATGAAAAAAAAAAAACAAAATATGTTGTGTTGTTTATTTATAATTTTTTTTCTTCTCTTATTTATGGAACTTGCGCATATTTTGTAGATTTGTAACAAGAAGAAGAAGAAGAAGGATAAATCAAAAATCGGACACATATTTTGTGTCTTGTTCTAATTCTTATACAGTTTAAATTCTTTAGTTATTTTAAAGTTTAAAATCTGATTTTTATCAGGTACAAAAATATTGTAGGACAGAAGAAATTAGGTCATCTTACCCTCTTCATAACAACAATTTAATGTGAATGCACAATAAAAAATTGAAAGGAGAAAAATTAAGATTCAAAGGAAGCAACAAATGATTAACGCTAATCATTAAATAGCTTTTAAAAAAATTGAAATGTAGAATAGAAATCATCTAATCTTAGAATGTACAGTTAAAGGGGCAAATTATAAATTCAGTCTCAATGTCATTAACAAATTACTACAAAAATTTCCAATAAACATTAAATTGCATAAATCACAACAGTCAATTATTCATTTGTCATTAGTTCAACAAAATATTAAAAATTCATTCATAATTTACATAATTCCAAATCCATAACTCAAAAAAGACCCCACTTTATTTTCAGATAAAAATCATTTCATTTAAATTTATTTGCAGAGTGGCGCAAAAATTTTTTGTATTCACATAATTTAAAGTCTCTTGCTTTACTGTCCTTAGTTACCTAAATAACACAAAACCCAAAAAAAAAAAATCAAATTAAATAATAAAATCACCTTGGTTACAACAAATTAAAATACAAATGCCTACTTACATTAAGCTGATTAGATTATGAATTGTCAGTATTTAAATTGTAAGTCCAGAAAATAAGGAAGATCATCACATAAATTAGTCAAAGTAATTTGCCAATATTTTTTTTTTTATTATGGTCAAGTCATAAAAAGTAGAGTCACTTGATAAGTTTAAGGGATAAATTTAGTTAATCCTCTCATCGTCATAAAAATATTTAATCCATTTTATTTGTAGCACCTTTTCATAGTCATCATAAGTCAAGCCAAATACAATTTTTTTACCCCTTTTTTCTTTTTATTTCGAAAAAAACTTTTATTATTTTATGAACAAAATTTCAATGCAATTCTTTAAAAGTTAAGTTCTGTTAAATTAAGTTGAAATGTATATATATCAAACAGGATGTTTAACCTTTAGAGTTGTGACATGACTTGTAATACAGTACTGTGACTGCGAAGAAGAAGAAAAAGAAAAAAAAACCCATGGGTCACAAAATAATCCTATCAAACAAAACAAAACAAAACAAAAAAAAAAACATCACGCCAAAAACAGAGGCATTAACCCCTTCTTGTCCTTGACATTTGTAATATCTTTGTTTAGTGTGCTTTTTCATCTTATTTCTTTTTTAAACTTTAAAAATAAATATAAATGGATTACAATTACACGCATTTTTGTTTTTCTATTTTTTTTCATATTAACAAATTACGATTAGTGAAAAGTTTCTCAACTATAATTTCCGATAATTTTCTTATTTTTTCTTTTTTCTAATTTATTATTATTTAATAATAATAATTCATTATTTATCTACGCACATAATTACATAATTTATTAAACGCATATAATTTTCTTATATTTAAATTTTTTGAAGATTTAATAAAAATTTTTATATGAATGAAAAATCAATTTTTCTTCTGTTTCTACATTTGTTTGTTGTTTGTGTTATTGTTGTTGTTATCTTTATTTATTTATCTTTTTTTTTTTCTTCTTTAATTTCAATTTGAATAAAAAATAAAAGAAAAGAAAAATTATTACAATAATTCAAAATGAACGGCGATGAAAAATATATGAAGAATAAATAATAAAATGAATAAGAAAAAAAAGAATAAAATAATAAAGGTGATGATGATGATGTTGATTTAAGACGATGATGAAATTAACTTCTTTTTTTTTCTATCTATCTTCTATCCTCTTCTTACTTCTTCTTCTTCTTTTTATAAATTATATTGAATATTTGGAAGTAAATCACCATCTGTTTAAAATAATATTATTTTATATTTAATTTTTCTTTTTGTTGCTGTTGTTGTTGTTGTTGTTGTTGCTGTTGTTTAGAATTAATGTTTTATTTTTTTTGCTATATTTTTAATAAAAGATGCTATAATTTAATGCTATAAAAAAAAAATACACAAAAAGACGTTAAAAACGGTAAACGAAACAGATGAAGAGAAACAAAAAAGAAACAAATGCTGATAGTGCAAAATAGATTTTTTTTTTATTAATAAGAAAAAGAAGAAGAAGAAAAAAATATTCAAATCTTCAATTTAATATTTTTATAAATAAATTAATAAAATAATAAACAACAGAAGGTGATCTTAACACCAAAGAAAAAAAAAACGGTATAAAGTTCAACAAATAAACAACAAAAAAAAAAAAGAATTGTTAATAAAATTACAATATAAAACTCAACTCACTAATAAATTGCATATTCAATAAAATTAAAATAAAGTAAATAAAGAAGAAGATCCACTTTTTATCTATTTCTAATTCACTTAAATTTTTTGGTTCATTTGTCTGTGATCTTATTATTTAAGTGTCTCCGCACTGTCCAATCTAGTTTCATTAAATTCGTGTAAAATTTAAATTCAATAGAATATAGAACTCAATTACTTTATGTTTACCCATGGTTAAGTTCAACTTTTAGTCTTATTCTTTTATTTACAAAAAAAGAACAAAAAAAATAGAGAAGAAAAACGTCATAAAAGTTAACTATCAATAAGCGATCAATGAGCGATCAATAAACGATCAATTTTACGATCATTCTTATTTATTCTTTTTTTCTTCTTATTTTGATTTGATTGAATTTAATGACGAAAAATAAAAGAAAAAGAATAAAAAATAAAAATAAAAATATGTAGAAGAATAGGAAAGAGTTCAATGAACTTAAAGAGGAAAATACAGAACCGATTTTTTTTATATTATTATTATTAAGAAATTTTTCAGCAGAATTTTCCCGCAGTAAAATTAAAAAATTTAACAAAAAAAAAAAAAAACATTAAATTACAACTTAATAAAAAAAAGCACACACACACACACACACACACACATATACCGGAACTACAGACAGAATCTTTTTTCTGGTGTTTTGTTCTTTTGGATAATTTCATACAAATTATAATCTTTTTGTTTTGTAGATTATGTGTGTGTGTGTGTGTCTTTTTTTTTTTTACTTCATTTAATTTCACAGAAGACGCAAAAACAAAAACTATAAAAATGACTTTTCAGTTTCATCCGATGAAACATTTTTTTATATTTTTGCTTTTTATTCTTCTGTAATTTTTTTTTTTATTCTTTTCTAGAATTTTCATTGTTTTTGATTAAAACTCAACAAAAAAAAAAAAGAACCATAAAACATTCAGAGGCCATAACATAAGAAAATTAACAAATCGTTAAAAGAAGACAGAAGAAAAAATAAAACAGAAAATGTTAAAATAGAAAAAATTAAAATAAAACAATAAAAAATAAGTTACAGTGATATGACATGTGTCGCCTCTGGTTGTGTGAAATTGAACTGAAGGCTAATTATAAATCAAATTAATAGACGATAATTAATTACACATGTGACCTTGGTATATAAGTATCTGACTGGCAGTAAGTTAAATCATAATATGGAAATCAATTGATTAATCTAAAATCATCCCATCTGGCAAGATTATTTTTGCATATTGTTAAAGATCCTTTTTTTTCCCCTTTTCATAATTACATTCCCATGAATTTTCTTATTTATTGAAATCGTTATAATAAAAAGAAACCGATTATCGAAAGGAACAAATTCACAAATAATAAAAAAAGGGTTAAAGAATTATCAAAAAAAAAAAAGGTTTCAGGTCAAATCTAACTAAAAATTTACCTGCGCTTCCTATAAAAATTTCATTTGATTTTCATAATCTTTGGTTGTGATTTTTATTAAATTAAAAAAAGAAAAAAACAACAACACAGAAAATTTTCACATCCAATGTTTCTTATGTTTTGTTGCTGTTATTTTATTTTTCTTCCATGTTTATTATCACTATTGTCATCTGCATCTTTCTCTAACCACATTTATCACGAGTGTTTATTAGAAAAAAAAAAAAAACTCCCACGATCAAACTTATAAGGTTTTCTTTATTTTACTTCATTTTTTTTTTCTGGAATTATGAAAAAGAGAAGAAGAAGAAGAAAAAGAGATAATCATATTTTTCTTCATTTGTTCAAATCATTCATCCCATCATCTTCCATTGAATTAAGCCAGGTGCTTCTTTTTCTAATTTTCTTCTTTTTTTTTTTTTCCTCTGAATTTTTATTCTACGGCGGCGTCATGAAAATGACTGTGCGGTGGCGGCAACATAGTGGAGGGTTTTTTGCGGTGTCGATCGTGTTTAATGGTTTTTAAATATGATTTTCTTCTTAAATAATTTTTTTTTTTTTGTTCGTTCTTCTTTTGGTTTTTGTTATTTATAATTTTTGAATGAAAATTATAATTGCATTTTTTTTCTCTTCTTCTTCTTCTTCTTCTACTTCTTCATGAAAACATTATTAAAGTTTGTTTCTTTTTCTTTATTTTTAATTAATTAACGGATAATTCACGCGTATATAGGTAAAGGTACTCTCCAATTTCATAGACACAATCATCATCATCATTATCATCATCATTATCATCATCATCATCATCATTGTAATCATCAGTATAAGGTAAACAACCTTTAACAATTTTTTATTTGAGCAACTATGCAAGAGCGAGATAAAATAAGAAATTAGTAACAACCTTTTGTTGTTTTGTTGTTTTTGGTTTTTGTTTTCTTTTTTTCATTGTAATTATTTTGTTGTTATTGTTATTTTTAATTATCTTCATCAATTGTTAAAAATTGGTGAATTGTTGTAATTGAATTTTAATTTAGCAAACGAATCAACCATAGTTCCGTCATGGTTAATCACCCACTAAACAATTAATGAATTTTTGCCAAAGTTGTTAAATACTTTGAGGGAACTCAATCAGTTACAACCGTGAATTAAAATGAAAATTGTAATGCAATTTTTTTTTTTTTTCATTAAATGGGTGAGAAAACTTTGGCTTAGGTAAGATAATTAAGTCGATTATTGTAAAGACTTAAGTCTATATTATTTGTAAAGATTAATCGATTGATGAATTGGAATCTTCAATCAGTTGTAAATTATGACAAAGCAACAAATGAAATTCAAGTCCTTTTCGCATACATTAAGAATTTGACCCTGATTTCTTTACCTTTGTTGATTTTTTCTTTTAAATTCAATGTAAAGCGAAAAGTTAATTAAATTTTCAAAAAAAAAAAAAAAAAAAAACAATAAAGAAATAATTAACTTTATTTGAGTTGATGATGAGATGAGTTTAAATATTGATTACCAAGGAGGTGAACATGAAAAAGGTAAGAAGGTTTGTTACGTTACCGTATATTACATAGTTTCTTTTCCTCTTCATTTTCAATTAACGTAAAATTTTAAACAATTTTTTATTTTTTTTTTTCAATTTTTCAAAATAAAAAAAATAAACGTAAACTTTTAATGATTTTTTTTTTCTTCTATTTCATTTTTTTTTTGTTTCAATTAAAAAACAAAACAACAACAACAGCAATAGCAACACAACAACAGCAACAATAACAACAACAACAGAAAAACAAAAGCCAATTGAGATAAATTGTACAAGATAAAGAAATTCAAGTACAAAAGTGTTTTGTTGTTGTTGTTGTTGGTTTTTTTTTTTTTGGTAATTTCAGAAAGATTGGATTAATTTCTCATTTGTTATTCTTCTCAAAAATAATTCCTCTGAAAAGGGCTTGAAGATCTTTTTGAATTGATTAGAATCTTTAATTTTAATTTTAATAAATAATCTTCAACAAATCATTCTAATTAATAGAAGAATTCATTAATTAGTGAAATAAATTGGTTTTCAATTTTAATAAATGACCAAAAAAAAAAAAAAAAATTTCGCAATCAAAATCGAAAGAACCGACATCCAAGATTTGTTTTTATAGGAAAACATGAAAGAATAATCAAAATGTTTATTGGAATTTTTTTGGTTGAATAAAATATTAAGATAAAATTAAATTAAATTCTATAGAGAAATTATCATAATATGTTGTGAAAATATTTATAGAAATAATCTCTTATAATCGTCACTCGTTTGTTTCGTTTTTTTTTTTTTATTCATCAAAAAAATAGATACACAGAGAGAGAAGAAATATGCCGCGCGAATGAAATAATTGACTATTTATCTTTCATTAATTTAATCATAATCTTCATTCTTCTTCTATCTAATATATAATAAAACGGCACCTTCTTCTTCAACATCTTTTTATTCTTTATAATATTCTGCTTGTTTTTATATTTTTTTTTTCTTAAATAAAAAATGATAATTTTAATAAATAAAAAATGTTTAATTCTATAATTTTGTTTGTTCACAACTTTTCTCACGTGAAAACAATAACAACAACAACAACAACAATAACAACAACAACAACAATAATAATAACAATAAAAATAATAACAACACAATAGCCAGAATAATACAATAACAAATATTAAAAAAATTCCAGAAATTCTGGTCCAGAAAAATCGATATAATATTTTGATTTTTATTTATTCTTAAATTTTTCAATGTTAACTAATTAGTGTTGTATCTTCTTTCTTAATCTTTTAATTTTTAATCAGAAGAAAACAATAAATAAATAAATAAAAGAAAGAAAGAAAGAAAGAAAGAAAGAAAAAAAGAAAGAAAGAAAGAAAGAAAGAAAGAAAGAAAGAAAGAAAGAAAGAAAGAAGGGAACGCATACGTGTTGCGCATAAAACTTGTTTGAAAGAATATTTTGTAATTTTGTAAATTAAAAAAAAAAATTTTCTGTTATAAATTTATTTAAATTGCAGTGACAACAAAAATAAATGATAATTAGATTATAATTAGAATAAGACGATGATGATAAAGATGAACTCTAAAAAAAATGAAGACTAAGAGAAAAATGATAATTTTAATTATTATTCAGAATGACAAAAGTTTCGTTTGAATTTATCTTTAGTTTGAAATGTAAATTTCTACAAATGTTCGCTACAAAGTTCCAGTAGAGGAATTTCCTATTTTAAATAAAAACTTTACAATTGACGTGAATGGAATGTCACAGTTAAAATAAAGCGACTGATTTAGAATTTAAAAAATGTTGTAATTACATCAATAAATCCGAAGGGGTTAAAAAAATTTGTTTTTGAGTTTCTTTAATTAGAAACCGACTCGTCCTATGAGTATAAAAATATATTCTGTTAAATATTTTATGCTAACAATTTGATTTAGATTTTCTTAGAAAAATGGGCTCGTCCTATAATATTCTGTTTAATGAATTATATCTTCATCAGTGGGTTAAGCATAAATTTCTCATCTTTGTTTAAAAATATGTAATGCATTTTTTCTTCTTCTTCTTCTTCGATTTATTAAAATGAAAAAAAAAATTAAATTAATAAATAAAAACTAATTAAAGCAAAATATTCAAAAAAAAAACAAACAAAAATTGACCGGATTCAATTCAAAGAAATTTTCTTCTATATAAAGACAATAATTATTAATATTTATTTCTTGTCAATTTTGTTTTTGTCATTTTCGTTAATTTTAATCAAATTATTTATTCATAAAAAAAAAAAAAGAAGAAGATTTTAACGGAATTTCTGTTTTTCTTGAATAATATTCTTTTCATTCAATTTTTTTTTTTTTTTCTTATCCTAAACTTTAATCGTTCTTTATCGATGTTTTTTTTTTCTTACCAAAAATGAAAAAATTAAAAAAAAAAATTCCAATTAATGGATTATTTTTGGAAGCATTTTTTTTTTTGGTTTTTTTTTCTATTTTCTAAATTATGATTTTAAATTTATTATTAAAATTTTCTTAATTTTAAATTATGATTTTTAAAAAAAAAAAAATAAAAAAAATTTACACACAATAAAGAAGAAGAAAAAGAATGAAGAAACATCGGTGACAAAGAAAAAAAAAAATAGTCAGGTCATGGACGAAAAAATTTCAGATAAAAAAAAAAAAAAACGTATATAAAAAAGATAAATAATCTTTAATGTAGTAAAGTAAAGTTCTGTATAGGCTTTAGGCTGGAACTAATATGAGATATTTTTCATTCGAACGTCATCAGAAAATATGAAAAATATTTTTAGAAGCATTAAAGATTATGGGCAAACGTCAAGTCTCCCATTTGATGTAAGTTTAAATTAGATTTATGTAGACGCATTTACTCACGCGCCTCACACACTCACACAAATCCTTATGCGCTTCACCTAAACTTAAAAGGGAACTTCAAAAATATTTCTGAAAATTTCAATAAATCGATTAATCGAATTTTAGATTTCTTCATCGAATTTATGTGAAAATTCACCAATTTGGACTGTGAAAAGTTTTATTAAAATCTTAATTTAACAAAAATCATTAATACGAATTTCAATCATAGAGATAAAATGTAACTCAGAACAATTCTTTAATGTTGTAAATGTTATTATTATTTAATTATTAGATATGTCTATACGGTGTAGCAGATTGTAAATACACTCGGCTCTCAACATATTGATGAAATACAAACCTCAAAGTGAATCTAATAATGTAGATCCCGTTTCATAAATGATCGTTGCAGTTGATACTAATTCTAAATCTATCCCATTATTTAATGTTCATACACTTTATTTCAATAAAATTCTTCTTTAATTCAAATGTACTATTTACTAACTAGGAAGTTTACAAAAAAAAAATAATAGACAAATGTAAGAAACTCTGAATAATAATAATAAAAAATAAAATACCAGAACAGCAATTCGACTTTAGTTACGACTCCCCATAAATAAAAGAGAGAGAAAAAAAATCATCATCATAAAGTACAAGAATTATTATTTTCTAAACCCAATTAAAATAATTAAATTAAAGTAAAAAAAAAAAAAAAAAACGAGCAAAAAAATCTAAAATTTGTGTTTTTTTTTTTAATTTTGATTAAATTGTTCTACTTTTATTTTTGTTGTTGTTGTTGTTTTTTTTTTCTTCATCAAAATCTAAAGTTAAAATTAAAGAAGAAGAAAAAAAAAATGGTTAAAATAATAATAAATAAAAGCAATAAACCAATTTTAATTGACCATCGTTATAAATATTAGATCTAGAGATCCATCTAACTGTATCATCCTAAATTTAATTTAATTTAATTTAATTTAATTTTTTTAATTTTTTATTGTTGTTGTTGTTATTGTTGTTGTTGTTGTTGTTGTTACTGTAGAAGTTTAATGACTATGCGCGCGCGTGCTCACATATGTAGCAATTATAAATATTATTATACGTAATAATCAACGTCTTTCCCCTTACCATCTTTATCTTTGTCTTTTTCCTTCTTCTTCTTGTTATATACGTATTTTTTTTTTTTTGTGTAAATTAAATTATTATTAATATTTTATTCCTAATTTATGTTTATTAACCAAAAAAAAAAAATATATATAAAAAAAAGACCAGAAAGAAAAAGATAAAAATTATCCAAATTAAAATAATGAAAAATTAAATTAAATTAAATTAAATTTGAAAAAAAAAAGAAGAAAATCTCCGGTTTAGTTTTGGTTAAGGTGAAATTAAATTCGTTATAGATTCTGGTTGTTACGTTTTGTTGACGATTTTAAATATTCTTGAATTTTATCTTATGTTTTTTTTTTCTTTTAATTCTTTCACCATTAAATAATTAAAAAAAATATCCATTCGATGAACGTTTTTTTTTTTTCTAACATTTGAAAGCAGAGAAAAAAATTTGTTTTGTTATATCAAAAGTGCAGGTGCAAAATTAGTTTAAGTTTTCTACCAAATAAATTTTCAACTCTTTCAAAAAAAATACAAAAAAAAAAAAAAAAACAAATCAAAAATAGAAAATTAAATGTCACAAAATGCTGGACAGGAATCAATAAAATTTTATTCTATCCAATTTCAACATATTATGTGAAAAGAGATGTTCCAACCTAACAATAATAATTTTTTTTTTCGGAAAATTCTATAAACATAAAAAAAAACACACAGAAGAGATTATTAAAGAAAACCAAAATGTTAAGAACATATTTTGCCATTTAACATTTTTATATTCTTACTATAATAAAGATAACAAAGAATATAGAAATAAGATGTTAAAAAAGACAAACAAAAAAAAAAAAAATAAGAAAACAACAGAATAAGTTGTGAAGAATTTTACGAAATGAAAAAAAAAAAAAATACCACACAGAAATTTGTATAGAAATTTGTTAAAATTGAATAAGAAGAAATTGTTATTCGCTTATTTGTTCTTGTTTGTTTTTTGGTGTCAAATTTTCTTCTAAAAACCCTAAAGAAAATATTTCACCGTTAATTGATTAGAAAGAATATTATTAAAGAATAACTATGGATTTTTTTTTAATTCTTTGAGTAAAAATACAAGAAAAGAAAAAAAAACGAAAAAGAAAAAAAATCTTTAAGAAATAAACAAAAAATTAAATTACACAAATCATTTTGTTGGATCAAAAAATTTTTATTATAATTTCTTTTCAATTCATTTCTATTCTTTTATTTTAATGAAGATATACACACAGATATATGCACACATCAGAAGAAGAAGAAAAAGATTCTGTATAAAGAAAAGAAGAAGAAGCGAACTATTAGAACCATTATCTCTTATTATTATTATGATTATGATTATTGACGTTCTGTTGATCAGGTTCGTAAATTGTAATAAATAAAACAGCAACAAATGAAAAGAAAAAGCAACAAAAGAGACAAACAAAATTAAATTTAAATAAAAAAAAAAAAACAACAACAACAACAAACAGCAACAACAAACAGCAACAACAAAGAAGCCAACTTTGTATATTTTTATTTATGACATTTTATCTTCAAAAGCTTCATTTCTCTGCATGATTGTGTGTGTGTGTGTGTGTGTGTAGTGCGTTTAACTGGAATGTTTTAATTATTCGAACGCTGAACTTTTTTTCTTGATTCTTTTTTTTTTTTTACTTAATTATTATAAAATTTTTTTTTAATAATTTAATTTTATTAAAAAATATACAGAATTCTGTTGTGTTTTTTTTTTCTTGTTTCATTTGCATTTTTTTTTTTTTCTTTTCTAAAGAAAAAAAAAACTAAACATAACTCACAAAGGATTATGAAACAACAAAAATAACAACAACGCCAACAACACAAAACATAAAAGTAGAATAAAATAAACTTATTTATTTTTTGTATTGGAAACAGAGAAAAAAAAAAAGTTGCTATAATTTGGTTCGTCGCTTAATTGATGAATTTTGTATTGAAGTCTTTTGTTTTGCAATGTCAAAATTTTTTTGTTTAAAATTAAAACATGGCGGCGCCTATTTTGACAGTTTCTCATTTTTCTTATGAAAAAAAAAACCAAAATCTAATTATTTACGTGTAGCCAATAATATGTTCGTTCTTCTTCTTCATTTTTTTTAATCTCTTCCAGAATTTCATCCGCGAATAAAACGAAAAAAAAATAAAACAGGTTAGGAAATTTATCTTTATTTCTTTTATTTGTTTTTATTTATTTTTCAACCTTTTTCTTCTTTTTATTCTTTTTTAATTTAATAAAACGTAAAAAGAAGAACAAAAAAAAAAAAAAGGTAAAAAAATAGACTTCTTAGCTTATAAATAAAAGAAAACAAAAAGACATCAACATCCGTCCCTCGCAATAATCAACTGTTTTACGTTTACGTTTTACACAAGAATATATATATACATATGCATATTTATCTATGTGTATGTGTGTGTGTGTGTATCTATGTAGTTACGTACTATAAACCCAATGACTTAATAAACATTTATAATAATAAAAAACTAAACAAGAATATGTGTCTTTTGTACGTATACATAACAATATAAATGAGTGTAACGTGATTAATGTCTTATGTCAATTTCATAGAAAAAACAAAAAAAAAAAATTTTAAACAAAAATAAAAACAAAAACAATAAAAATAAAGAGAGAGAAAAAAAAAATGGAGGAGGAAAAGAATTTTTTTCTGTTTCATTATTATTATTATTATTATTATTATTATTATCTGTTCCTTTATATTTTGAATAAATAAAAAGAACAAAAACAAAAACTAACAAATGAATTATACGCAAAGTATAGAAAAAAAAAACGCAAAATTAAAGTCTAAGTAAAAATCTTGACCAACGACTTTTATAAAATTTTCAAAAAAATTTGTCTTTATAAAATGCTATAAATATTTTTTCTCATATCTAAATTTTTATTGTTTTTTGTCTTCTCTCTCTCTCTCTCTCTCTCACTATTTAATGAAGTAAATTATAATTTATATAAGTTGAATTTAAAAAAATATGCGTGTGTGAGTATGTGTACAATTGTGTGTGTGTGTGTAGGTACATACATAATAAATATATGTGATTCTAGATTTATGTGGATTTTTTTTTTGATTCTTAAAAAAAAATTAAATAAATTAAAATAAATAAAACTATAAATACTCTCTTCATACATACACACACACACACACACAACACACACAGAGAATAAGCATGTACATGAATTATACACGCACACAGAATAAGAAATAATGCTATAAAATTTTATAAACAAAAAATCATGTTTTCTTGTAAATTTTTACCATACGCGATGGTAGGTACAAAATTCATACATATAAATTATATAAATAAATAAAATTATTTATAGTGAGTTAGTGCGAATTACTTTTAGATTCTTTTTATTTTTTTGTGTTTTTTTGTTTTCTTTTCTTTTTAAATAACGGTAAAAGAATATATACAAATAAAAAGTCCAAAAAGAAACAACCTCCACACACACGTCACACACACATATGTATGTAAACATAAAATCAAGTAAATAATATGAATATGTGATTTTAATTTTAACTTAACTCTTACTGTCCATTTTGGTGCCTTATTATTCTTATTATTATGGTTCTTATTATTTTGGTTCTTTAAGAAAAAGTTACTATAAAAGTTGCTATAAAAATTTAAAGACATTCATTCTTTCTTTCTAAACAATTTTTATTTATTCATCATTTTTTTATTTCTTCAAAAATAATTCAAATCTATTGCGCATTCCAAACACTTTCATGTTTTTTCCCTCTTCTTCTTCTTCTTCTTGTTCTTGTTCTTGATTTAGAGGTAAATTCATCATCATCATTTTGATAATAACAAATAATATGTAATAATAAAACTATTTTACTTTTATATATAATTCTATATCTGACGTCAAAATATAAGTAGAATAATAATAATGTTAGAAATAGAATTTTATTTAAAAAAAAAAAAATAATTCATACTTTTATTAAGAAAATTACCGTGACTATTTTTTTTTTTCTAATATTTTCTTAAAGAAAAACAGAAATAAAATATAAAAGACGACACTCGTATAGAGAGGAAAAAAAAAAACGAAAAAAATAAATAACGTAACGAATTGTCTTTTTATTTTTTTATATTTCAGTGAACGATGATTCCCTCTGTAATTTTTTATTTTTTTTATTTTTTATTGTTAACAATAATTTACAAAAGAAAAAAACAACTGAAACAAAATTCTGGATTTATAAAATTTTAAAAAATAAAATAAAAGAAGGTAATGTGCCGGTAAATCGAGAGGGGGGGATAGAAAAAAGAAAAACAAGCAAAAGACAATTTAAAAGATTGTTACAGGCGACGAACCTATTACATTATTTAACAAAACACTTTTTAAAAGAATATTTTATTTAAGTTCATTATAATTACAAATGGAAACTTCAATTAAAAAGCCTTTCACCTTTTCTTAAGAATAATGAAATGTTACGTCATATTTTTAATAAAGAAAAAAAAAACATTTAAAATTATTGTTTGAATGTATTTTGAATGACGTCATTGGATATGTGATTTCCTGAAGTGAAATGTTTGTACCTTCTATACAAGATGAAAGAAATGAAAATAAAATAATATCTTTTCGAAGAATCGTGAAGAACATTAAAAAGATGAAGAAGAAGAAGAAGAAGAAGAAGAAGAAGGAATAACAAATAAAAAATAAATAAATAAAATAAATATATAAGAAGAAATAAGAGGAAGAGGTGATGAGGAGGAGAAAGCAGGAACAACAAACTAAATATATAAAAAAAAAAAAAAATAAATGGAAATGCGCAATGACCTACTTTTTGCATTTTATATGAAAAAAAATAATTTTTATTTCATTTCTTTTTTCTGAAGTCAGAACCAGAAAAGCGATCTCTAAATGAGAAAGAAGGTAAGGAATATTTATTTATTTTTTTTATAAGAAATCAAACAACAACAACAACAAAAATATAAAAGAACAACAACAACAAAGAATGAAGAAAAAATATTCTTAAGAAATTAAGAATTTTTTTTTGTATTTCTCTTTTTTGATTTTTGTTGATCGTTTGTTGATCAAGTATCATTTTGATTGGGTTTTGGGTTGGGTTGGATTTGGGCGTCTTTAAGAAAGAGAAAGAATAAAATAATTCGATGCAATAAAATAAATCTATATAAAAAGATTTTTGATTCTGATTGTGTTGATGATGATGAATCCAGTAATTCTTAGAAGAATTCCTTAAATAAAATTTAAATATTTCCATTATTTTGTACTTTCTTTTCTTTACGTTTTATCCCACCATCATCATAAGCAACATCTTTTCTCATCATCATCATCTCATATTTATTTTTAAAGCATTAAAATTCAATGATTAAGAAATTTACAAAAAAAAAAAAAAAAAAACAATAAACGAAAAGTTCAAATAAAAAGAAAAGAGGAAACAAAAAACATTGATGATAGAAAAAGAAAATTACATAAAATCTAACAAACTAGCGTCACGGTCTAAAGTCACGGCGAATTATCTCACAAGCAAAAATAACACAAAAACAACAAACAGCAATACACACACACACACACACAGAGTGAGAATAAGAAAACAACAATTTAAAAATGAAAGAATAAAAAGCAACAACAAAAAATCCCATTCGCCATCTTAGAAGTCAATGCACTTTTAAACTTGGACTTGGCAATGGCAATACTCAACACAAGAATGTCTTATTATTATTACAAAATACATTTAACCACATGAGCACAAAGCATACACACACACACACATACATATATACATAGTCAGAGTCAGAGTGTGATAGAGAGGGGTGGGGAGAGAGACAGAGATAAATATTGTTATAAAGAAATAAACACGAATATAATTTATAAATAAATACAAGAGAAAATATACATTCGTGAAGTTGGACTTTTTTATATTATGCAAAGACTTGAGAAGTTTGAAGTTTTGTTTGAAGTTTGTTTGGAGTTTTTTTTTCTCTCTTCTTTTTCTTTTTTGTTGTTATTGTTGTTGTTGTTGTTGTTTTTTTTTTGTAGTGAGAATTCATTATTATTATTATTATTATTATTTTCTATTTCAATTTAACGTTTGGCTTTTATATAGACACGAGTTGTTCTTTTTCTTTCTTTCTTTCTTTTTTTTTATTTTTTTTCTAATTCGATTTTTTTTTAAAAATTATATACAAGAGAAAGAGAGAGAGAGAGAGAGAGTGAGATAGAGATAGAGAGAAAGACACTTTTTAAGTGTAAAATATAAATGATTTAAAAGAAAAGTAAAGAAAGGAATGAAAGAGAAAATATTATAGAAAGAATGGGATGCATAAAAAGAGAAGGAGAACGAAATCAAATCAAAGTTTTAAAAAGAGAATCTTTAATATAAATATTACAGCATCGTATGAAATGTTGTTTTATATAACAAATGCATGAAGTAATGATTATGATGATGATGATGATGATTAGAATGATGATTGGCTGAATTAATTATAATTGTTAAATTTATTTCTGATTTATTTTAATTAGTTTTGTTTGCTTTAATTCATATTTTGTATTTATCTAACCACATCTGTGTATATTTGTATTCCTTGAAAATAGCCTCTATGTACAAACATGAAGCTTAATTAATTAGGTTGGAAGAAATACATGAAGAAGAAAAAGAAGAATACAAATAAGACTTGTATTGGGATGTAGCAAGAAAAAAAGGCTAAGGTTAAGAATTTTCATAGAGTTTAAAAAATGTTAAGGTAAAATGTGGACAGTCTAAACAAGAGGAAAAATCATGGGATGGGAAAAATTATTTAATTCGGGAATTTACAAACAGAACAAAAAAAAATGAATTAAGAAACAAACAAAGAAATACACAAAAATAAAGCAAACACAAAACGGTTAATTGTTCTTTTTATATTTTTGTGGGTTAATTAAAAGACGACAAGGCAATTTTTGTGTGTTCGCACAGGTAGGCAAAACAAATGTATATGGACAATCCCTCTTCCTCTTCTTTATTTTATTGCACAATATTGAGCCATTCTTGGGTTTTTTCTTTGTTTTTTTTTTTTTTTACGACTTTCTTTCTTTTGTTGTGTAAAACCATTTTTCTTATGTTTTTTTTTGTTGTTGTTGTCATTTTTCCTGTTTACCATTTATTTTATTCTCAACCAAAAAAAAAAAAAAGAACACAAAAATTTCGTCGAATTTCATGAACCTTCATCACCCCTATTATAAAATAAGTCCACAGAGAAAATATATATAGAGAATGAACGTGTGATGTTTATCTTCTTCTTCTTCTTATGTTTTTTTTTTTTGGCTATCTGAGGTGTTTTTTATATTTATTTAACCTCGTTCATCATATAAGTTTTTGTTTTTTCTTTTTTCCACAAAATAACAAAAGATTCTTTCTTGACAATTCTATGTTGTTATTGTGTTTTTTTTTTTTTTACCAAACAGATAACTATAAAACAAATAATTTATGTCAAAATATATACAAGTTTGTGTGTATTTTATTTTCAACTACACCACCAACTCTTGTCAATATTCCCATAAAATATAACAAGTTAAAGTTATTGATTTATTAAAGATTAAAGATTGAAAGTTGAACAATTTTACAAAAAACTAAGAAAATAAATCAGTGTTGAGAAAGAAATCTGTGTACAGAATCAGTATGAGAGGATTTATAAAAAAAAACTTTTATTTAATTTGATCTCAACAAAAAAAAAAAAACTGATGATGGATGATGACGGAGGAGGATAAACAGGATAATTAAAGCTTTAAGCAGGAGAACATAAGCTGCTTTGTACTTTCTAATAATAATTACAGTAAAGATTTAACAAACATACAGACAACATTACGTAAAGCCTTTAAAAGAACTAACGTATAAAAAAGAATTGTAACATCTGAGAGTTCGTCGTTTTTCTAGACTAAGTTAAATTATCATTATAACAGGAATTGTCTTTATAGAAATGAAATTTTGAAAAGTTAAAAATCAAAAAATAAAAATCCCCGTCGCATAATTAACACTTTCGATGAAAATATTTTCTAAAAGAGTAAATTTAATTTCATTTTGATCAAAACAAAAAAATAAATAAATAAAGAATCAAACGGAATAAAACAGAAAAAAACAAAAACAAATCAAAACAAAAACTATTCTGATTCTCCTCTTCATAGTCAACTTATTCTTCTTCTTGATACAAATAAAATATTATAATCTAAACAATCCATTCGCGTACTATACTAAATACAAAATACCAATCATCATCATCATCATCATCATCAACAACAATAACATTATCCACTTCTAGCATGATGATCATCAATGGATTGATTTTTTATTTTTGTTTTTATTTTTATTGTACAGTTTTAAGGGAAAGCGATCACCTACAATCGGAATCTGGAATCGTCGGTGTATACAAATATTCTTTCTTTTTATTTTTATTTTTATAAATAAAATATCAGTTAAGAGGTGGAGGTCTTTCTTTTCCTCCTCCTCCTCTTCCTTCTTTTTCTCCTTCTATTCGTATTCTTCTTTTTATGGTACATTCTGTGTAAGCGCACTGTAGGTTAAATATTCATTCTAACAAAATCAAAATAAAGAACAAAGAAAAAAAATTTAAGAAAAATATATAAAAGCGCGATTCAAGCAGAATTAAAAAGAAGAAGAAGAAGAATTAAGACAAGAATACATTGGACGAAAACGATAATAGAAATATTTATGAGAAGGAATAAAATGTGTATAGAAAGATAAATCTTAAAGGATTTAATTTCTTTTTGTTTTGTACAAAAAAAAAATATAATTATGAAATTATTCAAACAAAATTTATGTTCGCATTTTAAATTAAAAAAAATTATATTTTTCATTTCTTTATAATTTGACTTTTAATTAATCAAATTCCTTTTTTAGAGAAGAAGAAAAAATCAAAAAAAAATAAATAAATTGTTTATAAGTAAAAAAAATAAACTAAAATAAAATATTATTCCTAACGGAATTTTGGTTCCGGAAGATTCATCATTAATTAATTAATTAATTAATTAAAATTTTCCACACTACTTTGTTTTCTATTGGCAAAATGGCCGCAGTTTTTTTTATATTATTATTATTTTATTTATAAAAAAAAAATAAACTACTTGTGGTTGGATTCGATGAGTTGGCTCAACCTAACAATTATTATTATGGTATGGAAGAAAATACGTCTGAGGTTTGAGGCGAGGAATATAAATAAATAATGTTGTTTGTGTGTGTGTGTGTATGCATGTGTATTATGCTTAAGAATCCAGAAACTTTATTATATAAGAAGAGGAGAGAAAGAAGAAAATTACATTCAAGAAATGAAACGCGCAAATTTACCGTTAACATTTTTCGTTACAAAAACGTATTCTGTCGGGAATTTTAAACTAAAAAAAAAAAAGAAGAAGAAATGCTGAATAAATATTATTATATTTTTTAGTCCCATACTTTGTCCATCCGTCGTCATCGTCATTTGTTAGTGTTCTGATTTTGAATTAGAATTCAGTCAGGGATGGACGACTTAAAGGTCATTGTGTCTGACAATTTTTTTTTTATCGATTTTAATTGTTGTTGTTGTTGTTTATATTCCTGATCGCAACACAGTGGCGAACATAATGATCACCCACGCCTAACTATGCGACTCGACCATATTTATTTTATTTATAATTTGAAAATAGAAAAGAATTAAAAGTAAAAAAAAATGAATATTTCTTTTATAAAATGAAAGACATTTGGTTTGATCAATGGGATTGGCTTTTATTAAGAGACGATCGCAAAATTTAATATAATACATTTTAGTTTTATTATATCTGTCTGTATTGTGGGTGGTGGGTAAGGGACGTGAATAACCATACACTCATTTACATATACAAAAAAATATACATGATGTAGGCGAATGTGGGTCATGATGATTTTGGGAATTAACTTTTGTTTGATTTTTATATTCTTTGTTGTTGTTGTTATTGTCCGTTTTTTTTTCAACTTTTTTTTATATTTATTCTTGGGTGAGATCATTGCTGTGGATTATTTCAGTATTGTTGTTTTCTTCATCAGAAGTGGATCAAATATGACATATTACCCAAAAACCCAATCGCATAGATATTTTTGGATATTTATTATTTTTTTGTTGCGCAATTTAAAATTGTTTCTCAATAATTTGTTGTTGTGCTCCCCCTCCCATTCCCGACATTCACCAAGATGCATACATACAAAGCTCACGTAGCCAGAAATTATTCTTGTTTTCATTCCTGTAATTCAAGTTTAATTTTTTCTTCTGTTTTTTTTTGGGTTCACTTGCCATATCATCATCAACACGATCGAAAATCGTCATCATCAATATATTTTTGATGATCGTCATCACCATCATCATCATTATCATCGACGGGAATGGAAGGTAAAACGTATTATTTTGCACAAAAATATATACCAAAGAGGAAAAATATATAGAATTTACCGTTAGTCCGGTTTGGTTCTTGATTCTTTCCGCGTCTTAGAGTTAAGTTTTTATATTTTTTTTTTGTTGTTTTCTGCAGAAAAATAACAACATACAAGAATATATGGGTGGGGACGCGACACAGACATCAGAAATAAAACCAAAAAAATAAGAAAAAAAAAACAAACCAGAGTAAAGTTTAGTTTGCTTCTCATATTCCCTTTTATGTCGATGAATGTCCCTCAAGACTTGACCCGCTTCCTTCTCGCACAAAAAAAAAACGAATAAAAAGACGAGTCTTTTTTTGGAATTAACTGAGATAAAATTATGGAAAACAATATTGAAACAGGTGATCGTGATTTTCAAAATAGATGAAGATTGCAGATGAATTTTACTTCATATAAAAATTAAACAAATAATAAATAATTACTTTACCTTCCTGCTCACACACTCACAGAAACACAGACATTTATTTCCATTGAAAAATTACAGAAATATATAAATGAAGGAAGCTACTGTTTGCTCTTCCATTAAAATTCTATATAATATTTCATGATGATGTTGAAATATGATCCTTTGGTTGAATGCGCAAAATATACAATCTTTTTAAAAAGACAGGAAATTTACAGGAAAAAAAAAACATTAAAAATTCGCTCAACTGAGAATGCATTTCTCACGCAATTCTATTTTTTATTTTTCTTACAAATTATCTTTTTTTTTTTTCTTTGCAAACAATGAAGAAAAAAATTTATTTCACAAAAATTATGTAAAAAAAGAGAAAGAAAAAAAATTGTTCCGAATAAAAAGTGCAAGTGCAACAAGTGAAGGAGGGATTCAACCATATAATAATGTCTGAAGGGCCTAAAAATAAGATTTCAATCTACCCTAATTTCATAATACATCAACAAAAAAAAAAGACGTCCTTGAGTCGATCATTATATTTTTTAGGGTCCAGTTGGTTGATTTCAAAAATGAAATTTCCCTGTTACCGGATATTGTTGGCGTGCATTCTTATAATATTTTTTAATACAAGGCAAAAGGGCATACACTAATATATTGGGGTAGGTTTCATTCAAGGTACAATTTTTTCTTTTGTTTGAACAAGAAAGTGAAATTTTTATTTAAAGTTTCCTTTTAAACAAACAACAATAACAATTGTAACAGAAAAATTATTCATTTCTGAATTTAGATCAAACATTTGCGTCACCTTTAGTAAAAAAAAAAAAATAACATGCGTTAATTTTGGATGATCTTTCATCAATGGAATGTAGTCAAAAGAAAAAAAAAATTAACGCAACAACATTATTAAAGAAATCAACTTAATTAACGCAAAAAAGAAATATTTAAAAGCATAGTGTTGTCACCTTTAAGAGAATCTTTTTTTTTTCTTTTCAATATTATACAGTTCCCCCCCCACCACCCTTTTAACACGACCCCACATCATCACTCTCACAAAATTCGATTTGTGTGTAACTTTTTTCTTTCTTTTATTGATTTTTTTTCCTATTGTCGATTTTTATTGAAAAATTTCTATCATTAAAAAAAAAAAAAAATAACAAAAGTTATAAAGATGAAGACGAAGATGAAATACGAATAAAAAATGAATATTAAAAAGTAGAAGAAAAAAAAAATCAAGTTACATCATAACATCATCATAGAGGAGAGATAAGATGGATAGTTTATTGGAGCATTGACCTTATGAATGTCGCATAATATTATGAAGAAGAAGAAAAAGAATAGGAGGATGAAGATGATAGAAGATGACATTTTTTTTTTGTTTGTTTGTTTGTTTGTTTCATTTGTATTTTGTTAGATGGGTATTTGTTGTTGTTTTGTTTTGTTATTTTTTTCTATTTGAAAATTTTGTTTCTTTAAGATTTTCTTCCTTTTCTGCAAAAAACTAGTTTCAAAGAAGAGCTAATGATCGTGAAGTGTAGATAGAGAGAAAAAGAATTCTGACGAGTTTTTAATTTATATCGTTTATGGATTTCTGTTTATTTCTATTTTCTTCTTCTTCTATTTTAGTTTATTAGAAGAATTAGAAAGAAAACGGGACCTTTTGGTGACCTAATTTTTTTTTTCTTTCTTTCTTTCTTTCTTTCTTTTATTTTTTTTTTTTTTTTGTCTTTTATATAAATTTCGCCCATTTGAAATAAAAAAAAAAAACAAAATTTATTCCTCCCATCTAAGCTTTATATCTTTACAGAATGACAAAAACTTCACGTCATTTTTATATTTTCTTTTCTTTAATAGAGAAACAAAAACAAAAAACAAAAAATCGTATAATTTATATTATTGAATTTAATTATAATAGAATGCTATTGAATTTTTTTTTTTTTTTTGTTTTGTGTCCACTAAATATTATTTTTAAGCTTTGCACACACACACACACACACAGACACCAACATCCATTAATAATTCATTTAAACATTAATATTTTACGATCGTCGAATTTTAATAATAATGAATTTAAAACAGAAGCGATAGACAAAAAATATATGTGATGGGGAGGTGGAGGTGGTGGAGGGTGATGTATAGTGGAGGAGTGTTAAAAAGGTTAAATAATAATAAGAAAAAAATTTATTATAATTTTAATTGTTTAATATTCGTCTGAATCAAAAATTTGATCAATACATAATTTTCACTCTTGTGGATTCGATTATTTTTTTTTTTCTTATATAATAAATTAAGTCAAGTCAAGACTTAAGTTTTGATTATATAAAATTATATTAATATTTTTGAACCTATTAAAAAATGACGTATATGAAAAATAAAATGATAATTATTGAGTGAAATGTTCAATAATAAATGGCCGTCGTAGGTATAATATTTTATTCATTTATATTTAATTGAATTTAATCTCTTCCGGTGACGTCAATATATGTGCCTATGGATGAGGTATATCCGTTGAATATAAAGCAAAAATAAAAGAAAATTAATACTTTAAAGATGAATAACTGAACACTTAATTAAGGTAAGTTGAAAAAAATAAATGCGGAATCGAATTGGATCAGTAGGAGGGTTTTTTTTTATTGTACCTGTTTATTAACGATCTCTAATTATTTATAATATTACTAATAAAAGCTGCAACATTGCAATTGAGCAACAATTAAACACGTTTATCAACACGGTTCATTATAGTTAACCTAACAAGAAAATAAGTACTTCCGATTAATGATAATCTTATACGTTTATTCATTGTTAAGGGTCAGTATACGGATAATAAGTTTTTTCTGAAACGGAAATAAAGGATAGTGATGGCAAAAAGATCTTTAGATTGGCAAACACTTCAATGACAATCATTATTTTTATTTTAACATTAACTGACTCTGAAATCCCCACACTTTTCTTTAATACAAAAAACAAAAAAGATAAAAGCCGAGTGACAAAAATACTTCCAAATATAGCCAATTACGCCAATTCACGTTGTCTGAATAATAATAATGGACGAACAAAAAAAAAACCAAAAAAAAAAAAGAATTATTAAAGACAAACAAAAAAAAAAAAAGCAACAAGTGACAATAAATTATATACTGGCCATCATCATCATCACCAACAACATTATAATCATCATCATCATCCGCAAACAAATATGTGTTCATAAATATTTTTTTTTCTAATCCAAAACTGCGTCCGTTGTAAATTGACTTCCTCTTGTCTTATTTTATAATTCATTTTCATCATAGTCATTACGCAATGCACTCACATACACATTGTATAAGTTTTTTTTTTATATTGTCTTACCATATTCTTCTTTTTCTATTCAATCTTAGAAGAAATAATAATTGTTTTCTCTTTTTTATTCCATTTTAACATTATCTTGATTATTGTCTCAAACCTTCTTATAATAATTGAATTCAGTTCTTATTATTATTTAATAATTTTTCTTCGTCATCACAGTCATTGTGTCTTATATTTGACGTACATTTTCATTAAATAATAATAATAATAAAAAATGTCTATTGTCTTCTGTCCTTCTTTCTCTTATTTTTTCTCTATTTTTCTCTAGTTTGTTAATTTTTTAAATTCAAAACATTGAAATAACATTTTTTTTTTTTCTTCAACGGTCAAGGTTAAGATTTCTCTTTGACGCAATCAGATTTTTCTTTGTTGTTGTTGTTCTCTTTCGTTTATAAAAAAAAAATGAACATGACCAAATGGAAATGCATTTCAATACACTTGAAATATTTAATAATCGATTGATTTTGAACGTTTTTTTTTTTTGGCTTTTTATTTATTTTTTTTTTAAATTCAATTGAATTGAATTATAATTGAATTGTACATAACTTCATGTTAGTGTAGTGTTTGTATAACGAATTAACGTTTTTTTTTTGTTTTTGTCTCACTTCAATTATGTTGTTTAAATTTATACTGAAATATAATTCCAGCCTACTTCTTGATTTTCTTTCTGATTTCATTTTGGGAGGAACCGCCGCATATAGTAAAAAATGCATCTTTTTCTTTAGTCGTTCATTTATTCTTTCTTATTCTACTTAAAAAAAAAAATCTGTTCATTCTTATACAAAATTAAATTAAAGAAAACAAAAAAACTGCTTGATCTTCTTTTTATTTTTTGATTCTGATTTTGATTTCTTCATTCTTCTTCTTCTTTTTCATCCATCGCATCGAATCTTCTTCTATTTATTTTTTTTTCATGTTTTTAATTTTATAGAGAAAAAAAAATGTATTTTCATTTTAGGAAACTTTCTTTTTTGAATTGCATTTTACAAAAACAGAATGAAAAAAAAAAAATCGTGTTTTAGAGACAACCCAAACCAACAGAATAAATTGATATTTTAGTTTCTTTATTATGTTGTTGCTGTTCCTTTATTTGTGCCTGTCTGTCTGTGTGTTTGTGTATATATTTTTTTTTCTTTAGCTCTTTGATTGAATTCAATGCCATCAACAACATTGGATGTTGAACTTGATCTCGAATTTTGATTGAAATTTTTATTTGTTTTATTTTCTCATTTTAATTTTTTTTTTTGTTGTGTACTTTTTTTTTTCTTATTGTTGTTGTTGTTGTTGTTGTTGCTTTTTGTTTTTTTTTTTTTTTGTTCTTGTCTCTTTTTCGTTAAAGTACTTAATTATCTTCATTTTAATAATGTTGCAATTTTAATTCTTCAAATAGTTGTTGTTGTTGTTATTTTTTTTCATTTCGTTTGTTTCAAATATAATTCGATATTGATCTTGACTTTAATATTTTATAAAAAATGCGCGGGCCTTAAGAGGGGGACACATATTTCCACTTATATAATCTTCAATCTTATTCAATCTCTTGTTATTATTACCGGTTAAAAGCAAAAAAAAAAAAAAAAAACAAATAAAAATAAAAATAAACGCAACCAGAAAAAAAAATGGCCATAAAAAAAAAAGCATTTTGTTGTGAGAGAAGAGAAAAAAAAATCTAATTTCCGGAAATCAAACATTTTGATACAAAAATAATAATAATAATAATAAAAGTATATAATAAATAATAAGAAGAAGAAGAAGAAGAAGAAGAAGCATAAGCAAGTAAGTAAAGTAAAGTAAGTAAAAAAATATATGTATACCTAACCTCAGAAGTGGAAGAACCAAAGTCGAGTTCATTGACATAAAAATCAACTCACGGAAATTTAAGACACAAAAAAAAAATTATTTTTTTTTTTCTTGTTAAGAGCAAAGTCTCTCTCTTTCTTGAAAGATGATGAAGAAGAAGTAAAAGACCAAATCAAAAAAAAAAAAAAACAAAAATCTCTGATCTTGAAATTGAAAGAAGTTAAGAAAAAAAAAGGCAGAAAAAAAATCAGAAAGTTAATTTTTGGATCCACATTAAAAAAGAAGAAGAAGAAAAAAACCGAGATGGGAGGACAAGAAGGAGTATTTCATATTTATAATAATCAAATTTTTAAACAACACAAAAATGTAAAAAAAAGCAAATTTAATATTTCCATAATTCCTTAGAAAATAATTTGATAACTTCCTGTTCCTGTTTCCTTTTCAAATACCACAATATCTTTCCTTTTAAATTTCCCATCATCCATTTCAATTTTTTTGCCCTAATTTAACGACGTGAATAAAATAAAAAATCTCACCCTCAACACCAAAGAAAAAAATCGATGATGATACAAAAAAAAAATACACATCAGTGCAAACCCTTTTTTTTTTACATCTTTTTATTGTTTTGTGTTTGCTCTGATTTTTTTTATTTTTTGATGCGATCTTCGAATATCCTTGAATGCCACGTTTGAACAAATAAACAATCGAATCAAATCAATTCGAGGGAATGACACATTTTTTTTTATGAATAAAATAATGTGTACTCGTCGTACATACAATACAAACAAGGACAAGGATAAAGGAGGTAAGAAAAAAAAAATAGGAAGAATAGAATATTCTACCTTTTAATATTCTAAAAGGACTGAATGATATTGTGAAGAGTGTGGGAATATTTCACAGGTGAATTATAATAAAAATGATTTATATTTTTTTTTCTTTTCGTTTTAAGAAAAATAAATAATTGTTCTATTTATTTTTTTTTTGTTGCACGAGGATGAGTTTGCGAATTTTATTTCTCATTTTTTTTTTATTCCTACTTCGCTCCTCTTCTTTTGTTAGTTTTTTTTTTTTCTCTTATGTTGAATTGAAGTAAGCATAGAGTTTATTTCAAATTTCAAATAGTCGTAACTCTGTCACTATGACAACCAACGTTAAATATATTTTTTGTATTTTAAAAATTTGAAATTTGAAATTTGAAATTCTTAAAAAAATAAACGCAAAAAAATAACAAAATGTTTTTTATCGCAAAACAATTGAACGGTAAAGGTACCTGAAAAAAACAAATAAAAAATAAACTCTTTCAACATTTTCGCATTTTTCGTTTTTTTCCTTTTTTTCTTTTAAAATCATAAAAAAAAAATATGTCCTTTTTTATCCTTTTGTATCATATCCCATTCCTTTTCTTTTCTCGTTGTTTATTTTATTTTAATAAACAAACCGTCATTTAATTTTATAACAGCCGATGACAAAACCTTTAAAAAAAACCCTTTTCGCAAATTATTTTCCCTTTCATTTCACAAATAAAAAACAAAATTATAAAAAAACAAACAAAAGCAACAGAAAAAAGGAGAGAAGAAGAAAAAAAACCCTTTTTTCTATCCTTTTGAATTATATTGTTTTACAGCTTCCCGCACTATGATGTCTTCTCTACCTACCCCCACCTTTTGACAATACCCATTTCGCGATTTAAAATTTTATGATGTTTCCATCAAAGGAACGTGAACATTTTATGACTTTTGTCTTGTTAACTAAAAGGAAGTTTTGTTGTTATTGGTTGGTACTTTTTTTTTTATGTCATTTAGCTTCAATTAGATTCATGTTTGCCGACAGATGGGTTAAGGAGAAAAAAAAAAAGGATGCACATAAACTATTACCCCGTTGACCTCAATCGAATTTATATGATGACAATTCAAATTCGTAAAAAGGGTTTTTTTTCCAAGGACTTTTTTTTTCTAAATAATGTTTTTTATTGAATTTATTGTCTTTGCCACGAACCAGGAAACTTTCAGTGGCACCTTGTCTATTTTTTTTCTGTACATTTTTCTTTGAGTTTCCATTTTTTTGTTCTTCCTTGTAATATTTTTGTTTGCCAAACAAAAATTCAGCAAAATATCGAATGTCCTTTCATTTCCCGTCTCATTCCATCAAAAAAAAAAATGAAAAAAAAATCTATAAACAGAAGGTAGAAATATTTCATTATTTGCTTAGGATTCCCGTTCAGGTGGTAAACTGTTGAAGACAGGAAGAAACAGAATAATCACTTAAATTTGAATACAGCATCTCATCCTCCTGTATTCTGTATTTTCTAAATTGAATAAATTTCTTAATCTCACAAATGAATGAATTCTCAATTAAGTGTAAACCTAATAAATTTAATAGAAAACAAAAATAATTACTTAAAGAATTCTCACTTTTTATTTAGGTTTTTGATTATTCATTCTTCTGTACCATTTACCATTATTTTACATATTATAAACATAACCGAAGATGAATCAGAAGAAACAAATAAGAATATAAGTAAAACTTTTTTTTAATTTTAATTTTTTTTTGTTTATTTATTTGGTCCGCGTCATCTTAAATCAAACATATGGCTTACTTACAGTTTAATAGTTAAATAATTAAAGTCTATTGCGCCGAAATATACATATTTAATAAGGTGAATTATGGTCTGTTTCTATATATGTGTGTGTGTGTGTATGTGTGTATGTACTATGTGTGTGTAAGCGCGCGCGTATATATAATTTTGGTTCGCGGTATTACCTTTAATTTTTATTACGATTCTGAGTTTTATAATCGAGTTCAATACCTTTTGAATTGTTTTTAATAGATTTTTTTTTTTTCTTTTTCTTTTTCATTTTTTTGTTTTTTGATGGGAACACAAAATCCTCCTATAAGTTTAGTAACGTTATATTTTGTAATTGAATAATTCATTGTAAAGTGCAAACACACTCACACACACACAAATACACAAAAATATTTCAGTTTTTATAGTAAAAAAAAAAAAAAAATTTTATAGCAAAATTATGTACGTTGTGTATTTTATTTTCGGGAATTTCTTTTTAAAAAATTTAAGATTCAAATCTTATATGTTTGTGTTTTGTGTTTTGTTTTTTATGTTTTTATTTCTTTCTATAAATTATTATGCATGCATGCATTTTGTACATATAATTTTTTTTTTGTTTGTCTTTATTTTATGTTTTGATTTTATTCGCGTCAGCATAATGAAATTTTAACGATTTACAAATTTTTTAAAACAAAATAAAATAAAATTTATTCTAATTTTCTAGTTTTTTTTTTTTCTGTTATTGATTTTGAGTTTTGCATAAATTTGTATGAAGTTTTTATTTATTGAAAAATTGTGATTAATATTTTATTAATTAATTGAAATTGTAGAAAATAAAAGAAGAAGCAAAAAAAAAGAACAGAAGCAGAACAAAATATGGAACATTTTTTTGTTCAATTCTAAAAAAAAAAAAAAACTTGAACAAAAAAGTTTCACCTTCAAATGGGTAAAGTTGAAATTTTATGATTTTTTTCTCAAATATTTTTTTCTGATTTTCACTTTTGGTCAATAGCAGTAAAACCAAAACAAAAAAAAAAAGAATTAAACAACATCTGGACCTCCTGTAGATTACCACATTAAAAAACGGAATCATTGAGAATCTTACAAGAACACAAGGCTGTGATTGAACTTTTTAAGTGAATAAAGACCCGATGGGAATGTCTAAAGTAGCCCATTGCTGATAAGTCTTCTCACTCAAGAAAACCAAAAAAAAAAAAACTAATTTAACAGCAAAAAAAAAAAAACCTTTCAATCAACTCAAAATTATATTCCGGTCAAAATTTCCTCTTTCGTGCGACCACTCCTAACTTATATTATTACATAGAAAATTCACATAAACCACAATAATTTTAAACATCAGATAATGATCAGATAGGGTCAACAATATTATGTATTCAACTGTGTGTGTGTGTATGCCTCTATATTTATCTGTTGTGTGTGTGTGTGTGTGTGTGTGTATTTATTTAATTCACAACAACAAAAATGCAAAGAAGAGAGTTTTTTTTCTGTTACAGGCTAACTTAAAAAAAAAATACACTCTCGAATTTATCTCGATCTAAAAAACAAAACCAAAAAAAAAAAAAAAATTATAATTTTTAACCATTTTGTTGCTGCTGTTGTTGTTGCTGTTGCTGTTGTAATTCTAATTAAATTTTATAATTTCTAAATAAATTGTTTAATTATGGTGATTCACTAAAATTATTATTATTATTATTATTAAAAACCAAAAAAACCACAACAACCAAAAACCAAAAAGAAAAAGAAAAAAAATAGATAGAAAGAAAGAAAGGAATGAAACGAAAGAAAGAAACGAAAGAAACGAAAGACAGAATATGTGTAACAGAACAATAATAAAATAATAATATTTATTTATATGAATTAATTAAAAATGAGGAGAGAATTAATGACCTTTGATGGTGTTTTTCATTTTTCGTTTTTCTTCTTCTTAGTTTTTTTGTTTTTTCGTTTGTTTCTTCATTTTTTTGTTTGTTTGTAGTATTTTTTTTTTTGTTTT
Source organism: Pedicia rivosa (assembly GCA_963082725.1). Lineage (NCBI taxonomy): Eukaryota > Metazoa > Arthropoda > Insecta > Diptera > Pediciidae > Pedicia > Pedicia rivosa. The sequence continues at coordinate 12,019,222 of OY720151.1, read as the reverse complement.
TGGTTCTTCTTCTTTTATAATTCATTATTAGTAATATTTTATTAGGATTTGTGTTTTTATTTTTTTGTTTTTTTTCTAATTTTGGTTGATTCTTTGAACGAGGTCAACTTTCCACTATCGTTCATTTTTAAAACATTTTTTTTTATAAGCGCGATGTGCGAGATATTTTATTAATTCAATAAAAACAAAATTGTAGATTTAATAAGTTTACAAATTTTTTTTCTGTTTGGTCTATGGTGAATTACAAACGCAATGTTTTCTTTTTTTTTTTCGGTCTAAAATCTGAAATAATTAAAATGATAACAACCAACAAGAAGAAGAAGATGAAGAAGAAAAAATTATATAATCATAATTTTCTCATTTGTTTTCTTTGTCTTTTCATTTATAAAAAAGATTTTTTTTTTCTATTTTTTAAAAGAGACAAAACATCAAGTTAAGATTGAATCAAGATTCCAAGAGTTCATTGAACCTCAAAAATTCTATGATTTCTTTACTTCTACTTCTTCTTCTTCTTCTTCTACTGTGGTTATGTTTTTTCTTTCAAAATCTATTGTGATCGATTGATTTGTTTGACCAGTTTCTAGTTTACTCTTTATACGTTAAGTAGGAAATAACAAAAGTCTATTACCAGACACTTGATTTGTGTTTCATCTGTTTAAAATTATTTAAAAAAAAAAAAGCTGATCAACTGTAGAGATTTTAATGATTTCATTTCCATTTTTAATGATCAGAAAATGTATCCCCCCCCCCTTCCCCAGTCCTCTTTATTCCTATGTTTTGCTTCACTATTATTAAATTTATGATTTTACATAAATTTTTTCTTTCCTTTGATATCGAAAAATATTCATGCAACTTTGTCTCACAGACAAGATATAAAAAAAAAAAAATTATAATAAAAGAATTAATAATTTTTCATATTTCTTCTTTTCATTCTTTTCTTTTTTCATATTTTCTCAATTCTTGTTTTGAAAATTTATTAAAGAAAAAAAAAAAACGAAAAACGAAAAATGAAAAAAAAAACTAAAAAATTTATATAAGAAATAATCATCAAAAGTTCTTTGACCTCGTACAAAAAATCGCGGCTCGTGTCCAAAAAAAAAAAAAGTATCCAAAAATTTCAAACGTGATCGAAGTAACTTAGCAAGTTCTCATGTTGTTGCTGTTGGTGTTGTTGCTGCTGCTGTTGTTGTTGTTGTTGTTGTTGTTATTTATTTATATTTTATATTTTTACGATTTGTATTTATTTTTTATTTTTTACTTATTTCTTCTGCGTCGTTATTTTATTTATTTATAACAGACAGATGAGGAAAACAAATTTTAAGAGGGGTAAAATGGGCGCGCGGAAGGCCGGCACCTTGTCTTGTCGTGATTTCGTAAAGTCCAGAAAGAACGAATGAAGAAAAAAAAAATAGAAAATATTTTTCAAACGCGATTACGCGTTTTAAATCGGATTATAATAAATTTGTTTTAATTTTATTATTATTAAGTTTTTTTTTCTTCTTTTTCTTTCGTTTTATAATTTTTTTTTTTTAATTTAATAAAAGAAAACCAAAGAGAGAGAAAAAAACACGCACACACGAAAGAGAAGAAGGGGAAAATTAACATTTTTAATTAAGTAAAATAAAAAAAAACAAAATACTTTGATCGGCGATAATCAATTGAGATCAATTTTTGTTTTTATAATGGAATAATTTTCCTTAAATCATCAGAGGAATGACGATACTAATGCTACAGTCCAAACTAAACTTTACTAAATTTCTTGCGTACCTACTTCTTCTTCCAACTAGCACATCTGTGGTAAATAAAGTTAACATATGTTTACCTCCTCACTAGTCACTAGTGATGACTCCTGAGGTGATATAGAATGCATCCACATTATGGACGTTGCTGTAGAATGAGTGCTGTAGATCTGTAGAACGTTAGGGTGATCGAGTGCCAAGTGTCAAGTTTAGATAAATTTCGAACACAACCTTAATTTTATTATCACAATCACTTAAAATGTATGAATTGATTAGAAGTTTTTTTTCAGCAAATGAACACGAATCAACAAATAATTATCAAAGAGGCTAAATATTTTTTCTTTTTTAAGAAAAAAAAAACACAAAAATTTGATGTTTTTTTTTTTGCTGCGTAAGAAAAAATTCTACAAACACAGAAAAAAAAATTAACCGGCTTTTTAGTTGTTTTGAATGCATTTTTTTTTATTTCTAGCAATAAAAAAAAAATGAATGATCAATGTTGCTCTTTTCGATAAAACACAAAAAAAAAACAAACAAATAAACAAACAACACAAATCACACAAAAAAAAAAAAAACTAAATTCTAACGGTCCATTATGAACAGCGAATTTGTTTTTTGTTTTTTTTTTTAGCGATACGCGATCGTTTTTTATGTTTTCTTTCTTAATTATAATTTTTTTGCGATTTATATTTAAATTTCGATTTAATTTTGATCGTAAATTTAGTTGACAAATATTTTATGTTTCTTCTTCTTCTTCTTCATATTTTATATGTGTGTGTTTTTTTTTTCTTTTCATTTCTTCATCGTTTGTTTTTTCTTTTTTTTTCTTTTGACGACAATAACCCGATTTTAATACACACAGAAAACCGTCAGCCAAAGCCTAGTGTGTGCTTTTTTTTTTTTGCTTTTTTTAATATTTAATTTTTTTTTTTTTTAATAAAATAAATAAATTAAAGAAAGAGAATATATATTGACGATCAATTTAAAGAATATAATTTATGAGGTCAGATTCAATCTAATGGAACTTGTTTTATAATAAGAGAGAATCTTTTTATTTATTTCATTTCTTTTTTTTTTTTGTAAATATTTATGTATGTTTGGTCAAATATTCTGTAGAGAGAAAAAAAAAAGAAGAAGATAAATAAGAAGAAGATGAATATTATATTCGCGATGATAATAATAATAATAATAATAATAATAATAATAATAATAATAATAAATAAAATAAAGTCCATTGACCTCAACGAAAAATATTTCAGAAATAAATTATAAAATAAATAAATCAAGTATAGATTTTTTTTTTATTCTAATTTACACAAATTTTCTATTAAATATAAAAAAGAAAAAATTCCATAAACAAAAAAAAAAATTTTTTTAGAGAAGTAAAATTTATTGATCAGTCATCACTATTGATCACTCATCTTATATTATAAATTTAAAGTTATCTCTAGAAAGAAAATAAGAAGAAAGAAGAAGAAGACGAGGTGATAAAGAGAAGAATAAGATAAGTCAACAATACCCACTGACTTAGTTACATACTCTCTTCAGTTTACACACCGCAAACGCGCGCACATTTTGTATAAGTCACGTCATTCTCAACTTCGTCTTCTTCTTCTTCTTATTTTCTTTCTTTTCTTTCTTCTTTTTTTTCTTCATTAAAATTTCAAACAAAACAAAAATATGTATTTTTATTTAATATTCTTCTAATCTAAATCCAAGTCACATGAGACAGAAAAAAAAAACAACCTAAAGACAAACAACAACAAAACAACCAAAAAGTCATATTAATGAAAGAACAAAAAAAAAAAATATATATATAGTGTTTGGTTTGGTAAGTGAAGTGAATAAGGAAAATTAAGTTAAGTCAAAATAATAATAATAATAATAATAATACATAAACGTAATAATAAAAATTCCGCCTACTTTTTCTTAGACTAACTGTATATAAATGAAACTTAAAATGTGACAATAAACATGTACCTACAACAACAATCAAAAAAATAATAATAACAAAAATATAGCAAAGTGAAAAAGAATCCATTGAAGTTTGAAATCAAATGAGGAAATCATATGAATACAAAAAACAAGTGAAGTTGAAATAAAAAATGTTTCTTTAATTTTTTATTTTTTTATTCTTTTCAGAAGATTTACATACAAACACAAATACGCGCACACACACACACACTTACATACAATACAAAAAAAAACAAAAACAGTGAGAACGAGATGAAAGTATGCAAAAACAAAATAAAATACGTAATTTACATTGCAATACGTATGTGTCATATTTTTATAGATTCACGTTGTCAAAGCATGCTACAGATAACTATTTACTTTATATATTATTGAAAATTCTAACCTAATATTTAATTTTTTATTCTATAGACAAAAAAAAAACAATTTGAACATTCTGACAATTCAATTTTTCAATGCAAAAAAAAAAAAATAGCAACAACAAATACAAGAACAAAAACAAAATATGAAGTAAAATGGCGTCAATCAATTCTATAAAGATTTATGTTGACAGTATTTTTTTCTACATGACATTCATCCTCCTCTATAACATAAAATAAATCCATTCAATTTTTGTGATAGTAAATTATTATTGTCTTTCTTTCGTCTTTAGTCTGTTTTTGTTTTTGGTTTTTTTTCTTTCATTAGTTATTTCTTGTTGATGTCTTGTTGTCCTCATGTTTTGTCTCTTGATGCAGTTTTGCATTTAAATTAACAAGAAAACAGAAATAGAATATAAAAAAGAAAAAAAACTTATTTAAAATAAAAAAGTTATTACAAAAAAAAAAAACACATTAGGTGTGGGATTATATTGTTGCTGTTGCTATTTTTTTTTTTTAATGTATGCCAATGTGAATAACCTTTCGTTTTTAAATGCGGAATTATAATAAACAAATTATTGTCAAGTTTGTTTCTTGTGTTGTTCTTCTTTTTTTTTTCTTTTTCGACAATAATCAAAAACAAAAACTTTTTTAATAATAAAAAAAAATATATATATATCAGCAGCAGCAAACAAAACAACAAAAAATGTAACAACATTAACACAAAAATAATAAAAAAAAAATGTCTCCATTGTTTCTTTTAGTAAATAGAGAGAAAAAAAAAATTGTATCGTTCTTGTTAAGAATATAATGAATTTTGCTCTAATCCTTTATACCCCACCCCACCCTCCCACTTTAAAAACTTTTTTTTTTAGTCGTTTTTATTCTTATTCTCTTTCTTTTACTTTTTTGCTTTTTGTTTTTTTTTTTTTGTTGTTGTTTTTTTTTTAAATTTTCTTGTTTTGACATGCAAAAGCGAAATATACTCATTCAACTGTAAAAAAGTAAATTTGATTCGACAAAAAGTACCGTAAATAGTCGCGGCTTCTGGAATTTCAAGCAAAACAAGAATAAAGTATAAAGAAAAAGAAGAAGACGAAGAGTAAGAAGAAGAAGAAGAAGAAGAAGAGGTTCGAAATAGAAGAAAATAATAATAATAAAAATAAAGACGCGATGACAACAACGACAACATTACGCGAATGAAAGAACAAACGAAAAATAAAAATAATAAATATTTAAAAATGGATTTTGTAAAAAAAAAAAAAGAAAGAAGAAGTTAAGTAGAATTTAAGACGAAGTTAAGATGAACAACAAAAGGAAAAAGAAGAAGAAGTTATGTTTTAAGAAAAGACAACGTAGAAAAAAACGATAAACCAAAAAAACAAATGACACACACACACACACAGAATATTCGCTCACGCAACAAATATTATATTTTATCTCTTTTTTCTTATTCATCTTTTGTCTAAAAATAAGAAGAAAAAGAGGAGGAGTAAGATGCAAGAAAGAAAGAAAGAAAGATAGAAAGAAAGAAAGAAGAAAAGAAAGAAAGAACATATCAAAATGGTCATAATATATACCTACTACATATAAATGTGCGAGAATTGTGGTATTTATTTAAAACGACCTTCAATTTACCGTTTGCCTTAGTACCTTATTTAACTAAAATCATCGCCAATTCACTCTCGGATTACGTCATTGTGTTTATTATACAAAATGTGGATTATGAATAAATATATGAAATAATATGGATGAGTATGATGATGATGATGATAACGGATAATGGTGGGGTTTTATTTTTTTAAGGGGAACAAATATATTTTCATTTTCTAGTCGATTAACATTAATTGAACTTTATCGACAAAAACAAATCGTATAAGGCGCCTCCATCGACAATTTGTTTTAGGCGCCCCCACCAAAAATATTAAATGGGTGGGTCTATTAAAGTTAACAGCTTTTAAAGGTTTCTGGTTATGACTCATTCATCATTATAGTTCCTGACGTGTTTAAAAAATAATTATTGGTATGGTTCTTCTAAACGCACTCAAGTTAAATTTTAATGCGCATGTAATTAGAAATTAAAATTTTCTTATTTCTGGAAGTGATTTCATTTTTTAAAAACATTAAAAAATTGTTTACATTAAGGAGCTGAAAGTTAAATGTCCAGAACAAAACAAAAAACTAAAAATGTTGAATGTGAGGGATGTAATTGATGCATTCCTTAATATGCTAATTAATTAGCTAATTTTATTTGTTTAGTTTTTTTTTTCTTGTTTCTTCTTCTACTCTTTAAAGTGCATTGAACTGAAATGAAAATTATTAATGTGTTTGATTAATTTCGAGGTCATCAAGTTTTTTTTATTCTTTATCTTATTTTTGGTTGTCATCTTCAAAAAAAAAAAAAATATTCAACGGCGTACACAAGTGGACATATTAATAAGGGGGTGCATAATTCGTTTGACGTAAGTTTTTAACCAAAAAAAATATCAAAAATTTGCTTAGAAAATTTTACAAGACTGACATAATTTTTATCATTTCATTTGAAGTGAATAAAATTTGAACTTTTGACCATAACAATCTTTCCCATCATTAAAATCATTTATTTAACAATATACGGGAACAATATACAACATGTCATATCATATAATAAATTTTTCCATTTGAATTTTAATTTGATAGAGTAGGTACATTATTTGTAAGTACTTTTTCAATTTGTACAGATATAGATTTTTGTCAAAAAGAAAAAAACAAACTTCACAAAACTACTTCAAGCCCAAAAAAAATAAAACAATAAACAAAAAAAAAACAACAGAAAAAAAAATCTTAACCTTGTAGAGGAACGCCTTTGTTCATCTGTTCATCTTTACATCTTCTTTATAAAACATCTTAAGAGATTTTTTTTTTCCTCTCCTTCTTCTTTTAAATGTTTGCAAGATTATTATAGAAAAGTTAGAAGACGTTTTATATTTTTTTTTGTTTTTGTCCACTCTTTTTATTTTATTTAATTTTTTTGTGCTTTTGGCAAACGGTCATTTCATGATTTATATGAAAATTATCGAACGCGTTTTCTTATAGAATCTTCTTCTTTTTGGTTTTTTCGTTTTGTATAAATAAATATGAATAAGTTTTTTGAATAATATTTATTTATAAAACTTAAGAGACTTTATATTATTAATAAGAAGAAGAAGAAGGAAAAGAAGAAAAAGAAGAAGAAGAAAAAAAATTTACAAAAACAATAACAGATCAAATGCCTTTGACCGATAGAATGGGTTTATCAAATAATATGACGCCATTATGCTAATTTACTTCTATTTCTTTTAATTTGTTGTTATTGTTGTTTTTGGTGATCTGTAGGCTGAGATTAAGATTTTTTTTTTCATTTAATAATTTAAATTTTGTTTGTGGAATGTATATTTATGTATTTATTCATTTCGATTGATTTTTGTTTTTGTCTTTTCTTTAATTCTTATATATTCTTTTTTTATTTTTATTTTTTGGTACAGACACAAACTGAAAGAAAGATCATAATCAAAATATGAATATATGGTCGCGTTAAATAAACCTCAATTTATTTTTTGTTTTTTTTTCTTATTCTTTTGGATTATATTATTATCTTATTTTATTTAGTCCAACTAAACTATTTATTAATGAAAAATAAAAATAAGAAAGAATGAATAAAGAAACAAACAAATCAAACCAAAAAACAAATCTTAAACTACAACGACAATGAGAAGGAAAGAAAATTGACGAAATCAAAAACAAAAAAAAAACAAAAAAAAAAAGACACAGAAATTCTTTTCTGTTTCTCTTTTATAAAAAAAATGCGCGCGCAGATAAATACCAGAAATTCCCAAATTGAAATCGAACAAGACGATTAAATGAAATATTTTCTGTTTTGATTTTGATTTTTCTTATTTTTTTTTTTTGTTTTTGTATTTTTTCTTGAAGATGATGAAAATTTTGTTATTGTTGATGATGATGATGATGACAAATGAAAATAACGACGAATAATGATAATGATGATGACAATGATGGTAAAAGACAACAAACGATTCCACTTCGTCAATTGTAACGGTTCTTACCCAAAGCGTATATAATACATAAGAATCATCAACAAAAACAAGACAAGAAAGATCAAAACCAAGAATAACAAGTAAAAGAAGAAGAAAAAAAAGAATAAATAAAGAAGAAGAATAACAAGAAAAATAACAAAACTAAGTGAATGTATCACGTGGTCTTTTAAGCGAAACGAAATAATGTTAGAACGGGATGGTTAGTAGGTTTCATGTTGGCCGTTTATATAAGATGAAATAAGACAAACAAAACAAAAAATAACAAAAAGGCAACAACAAAAATATCGAAAATACAAAATGGAAGACAAAAAGCCAACGACCTCGCGGTTGGTGAAATTCTTTTTCGCTTGAGAATCGCTTTTTCTTATGGATTTTAAATTGATTCTGTATGTTAGTGTGACGTCATCACGATGTAGGTTTTCTTATTATAACAATTTTGTTTTTTTTTAATCCGCTATTCTATTTTTTTAACCCCCTTTTTTATTATCTTCCAAGATTTATTAATTTTTTTCAAAAGTTTTATAAAAAGGGAAATTAAGGTTTGCGTCTAAACTGATTGAATCCTCACTCAATTTGTCCCAACTAAAATGGACTTGAATTTCAAAGATTTTTCTGTTTGGTACAGAGATTTACAGTCATAATATCTTGTTTTTAAGGAATTCAATTTTTTTTTTAATTAGGTTCCACTTTAAAAAGGTACAAACGATGGTAAAACAAGAAATCCGGTGATAAAGTTACATTTCCTGGATTATAAACATAAGATTTTTCATCTTTTTCATCATTCATTTATTTATTTATTTTTTTTTTTTTTATTTATATTATTTTATCGTCTTGCTGATGATTATAATCATGGCCGGTTTTTGATTTCTTGTTAAATTTACAAATTATGGATAGATATAAAAACATAATAATTTTTGCAAATGTTGACGACGTTATATAAAAACGCACATTACTTAATCATATAAACTTAACAAAAAATAAAAAATATAAACTTGTACGATGCAATTTTTTTTTTGTTTTTCTTTTTTGATGAACTTGGACTTGGACTTGGACAAGTTCAGAAGGTCAATATTACGTCATTATATATAAAAGAAAAAAAAATTATGATTATATTCTTTATTTAAAAACAAAAGAAAAATATGGTTAGTTGTTAAAAAAAAGTTAATGTATTTTTTGTGTTTTAAGAAAACAGAAAAAAATTTATTATAATATTTGTTGTAAATTATCTGCGACATTTGAGCTTATGGGAAACTATTTTTTTTTTTTTTTGTTTTGGGTGGAAAAATAGAAAAAAAATATGACGATTTATGAAGTATGTTACCAATACCAGAGATAATAATAAAAAATATATAAAATAAAAAATTAAAATACAGAGTTACACGAATCATGTATTATTGCACAATTAATCACAAGATTCAATGCCAAATCCACGCGTTTTATAACATAGAGAAATCGTGACATCATCTGACTTGTATATAACTATGTAAAAATTATATATAAAAATGATAATAATTATAATCAATAGTCTAATTGCTTCTATCAATATAAACTGTATATAAAATAAATATGCGCACCAGTAATAAATAAAATAAAAGAAACGGGTGTTTGTTAGATTCCAAGGATTCCATATGATGCACCTGAAATCTCTTGTATCTATATAAATACATACTTATACATTATATACAAGAATATTTGTTCCATTTTTATTTTAACAAAATAATAATAATAAAGTTAACATTATAAAGTGATTTTTCAAGGTGCGCGCGCGCGTTCACCTTCAATTAATATTAGTTTAATAATATTATTTTTCTTACAAAAAAAAAAAGAAACAAATCTTACATATAATATTTTTCTTCTACATTTTTTTTTTTTTTGCCGTGATTGGATATAAAAGTTATTTTACATTTTTCCTATATTCTCTCTATATTACTAAAACAACACGCGGTTTTTCTTTTCTTCTTATTTCATTATAATTTGATCTGATCCAAGTTCAAGATATGCATAAATATAATAATAATAAGATATAATAATATTATTATTCTATCTTAAGATTGATTCTTGTGGCGTTTTATATATCTCCCCGGTGTTTTTTTTTTTTTTGTATTATTATTATTAGATAGATATTGTAAGTATTATTTATAGTTAAAATATCTAGAGGTAATTCTATAGATAAGAGATGAAGTGCGAGGTAAAATCGTCATTATAAAGATATATTCAACAATCTTACATAGACATAATATTATATATAATCATAATAAACATATGTGTGTGGTTTTTAATAAAAGATTTTTTAAATATATATTTTTTTTTTGTTCCTCTATTGAATATTATTGCTGGTATGTAATAAATTAATTTCAATATAAAACAAAGTCACTATTCCTATATATATATATTCTTGTAGGAATATTTTATTACAATTGGAATCATTACACATTACATTACATTGTATTATTTTTAGTCTTTAGAGTTGCAATAATATAATTTTATATGAATGCAATTTAAATACTGTAGTTTGTACATAGTTTTCGTAGAGGGATAGATTTTTTATTTAGATAGATTATAAAATATATAACACAACATACCAGTGTTGCAATGAGGACGATTATTATTTCCAGACAATCATTTTTTTTTTTTTTTTATTAGATTTTTTCCCATATCCAAAATGGATTAAACTATAAACAAATTAATTAATATTCTTTTCCCATCATCATCATCATTTGCAAATAAATTTAACTAATATAAGAATAACACCTTCATATAAAACAAACCCTCCCGCATTTTATTCCCTTTAAATAGAACAATATCCATAATGGATAATGGTAACAACAACAAGAAAAAAGAACAATAGAAAAATATATTATACCGTAGGTATTAGACTGAGGCGTCTAATAATTCTGTATGTTAGAAAATAAATTTCTTATGGAACTTTTTTATTTCTTCTTTCAAAAATAAAAAAAATAAAAAATTATAAAACAAAAAACAAAAACAAAAAAAGTCAGAATCTTCTCACGAAATAAAAAAAGTTTATTTAATTTTAATTAAAACAATTAACTGCGCGCACAGACAGACATTACATATGTATAACTTACATACACGATTTGCGAAATATAAAAATATAAAAAAAACTTTGAAAGCATTAAAATAAAAAATCCATCAACAAATTCTATATAGCCAAAGTCATGGAAGAAAATTTAGAATTGCGTGATTCACTCTAAGAACATGAAATATCATTCCAGCGCGCCACAATTATAATTAATTTTATAAAAGAAGAAAAAGAAGAAGAAGAAGAAGAAGAAAAAAGAAGAAGTCATAGATTTCTTACCCGTCTCAAAATTATTTATTTTTATAGATTTTACACTCCTAATTCATCTCTTCCTGGTTCTTCCTGTTATTGAAAACACACGGAACAACCGGAATTTAATGTCTTTTAATGCCTTCAGGTAAGAAATATAAAATAAAAATATAAATAACAAAATCAAGAAAAAAAAAAAGAAAGAAAGAAAAAAAAGAAGTAAAAATTGTAATTATTATTGACACTTTTTATGATTATAATTTTTGATATAAAAAAGTTTAAAAATTAAAGAATAAAAAGAAAAAAAAAACTGTTACGTAAAATACTGAGGCACATAAATGTTGTATAAGTACACATTTTCTCTCTCTCTCTCTCTGTTTCTCTTTTTTATATAAATAAATAAAAATAAAAATATAGAAAAAAAAAAAAAGATTTAACTCTTCCATGTCAGCGAATTTCTCGTTAAAATGTTGTTGAACTTGAAAACAAAAAAATATATATTCTTTTTTTTTTCTTTTTTACGCAAAATGATTTCATTATTATTATTATTTTTTTTTTATTTTGTTTTGTTTTTTATTATTATTATTATTATTATTATTATTATTTATGAGTTTAGTTTTTTTTTCTATACATACATAAAAAAAAAAAAAGCCATATTATATTTGTGCTTTAAAAAAGAAGAAGAAGATTGAAATGGTATAAAAAAATAATAAATAAATAGAAAAATATAGAGTGAGAGAGAGAGAGAGATAGAAAGAGAAAAAAAAAGAAATTAAATCATTTTTTCAAACAACAATGAACGCAGTCGAACCATGCCAATTTTTATGGGGTTTTAATATTGTCGTTGGCATGGAAACTAAATAAAAAAAAAATTGCTTCTTTTTTATTTTTTGTTTTTTGTTCGTTTATTTCAAACGAAATTTTTGGTTGGAAATTTAGAGACATCCGTCACTTAGATACAGAAAAACGCCTCCTTCATATTTAAATTAATAGTTTTCTTTTAAACGTTTTGTGTTTCTGTTCATCTTTCTTTTGTTTATAATAAATAAATTGATATTGACCGATAACAGATGCCTGAGAAATTATGATTACGATTACGATTTTTTGTGTTAAAAGTAACACTTGTAAAAAAAAAAAAAACAAAACAAAAATAATAACAAATGAACTCTGATTCTTTTTAATCTTTAATTTTTACTGCGTCTTCTATTTAATAAGAAATGCATAAAAAAATTTGTACAAACAAAAAAAAAAAAACTGAACCAAACCAAAACAACAAAAAAATAAAATAAAATAAATAAATAGAAAAAAGCTTATAACATAACTAAACCGTTTGATTTTTCCTTCTTTGTAAAAAAATTTCTTCCTATTCATCACCTTCCATTAGAGTTACCATTAAACGTAAAATAATAATAATAAAATAAATAATAATAAAAAAAAACACACACACACACACAACAGAAAGAAAACAAATCATTTTCTTATTGTAACAGATGGTTCATAATGTTACCTCTGTTTGATGTTGATTGATAATTGCACAAGTTTTCTTCTTTTACAATTAACGGGGAAATATTTATTCAATTATGTCTCATCAAGACAAATCAGAGTAAAATCAAAGGAATAACAAGAATCGGATAACAAAATAATAATAATAATAATAAAAAAATCCTTCCGAATGATTTACAGTTTTTATTCAGAATTTTATTTGCAACTAAAAAAAAAAGAAATAAAAAACAAAAACAAATTAAAAAAACAAAAACAAATACAAAAAAAAAATAGTAAATGAATTACAAGAAAAATATATAAAACGCAAAGTAAAAATAAATTAAATAATAAAATTTCCTCAATCTTCTACTAATGAACATCCGCCCATTTGAGGATAACTTTTTTTTTTTTGTTTTTTCTTTTCTTATAAACAGAAAACAAAAACTCTTGTGATTCACTTTTTATTAAAAAATAAGATGTTTGTATATTTAAGAATTATGATGAATTTGTTAAATTTTTAGAATATTTTCGTCATGTTGGTAAAAAGTCTTCATTTTTTTTGTTTTCGTCATATTTGTAATTCTATGATGATTTGTTTTTCTTAAATTGTTTTTACTTAAAGAAGAACTTTCTTTACAAACAGAAAGCAATAAACATAACGCAAATAAATCATAATAATTTTACACATGATTAATGAATTTATGTACAAAGAAAAAAAATGACGTTGTATTTGCCATTTAAAATCAAATTGTGCAATTTCAGTATAAAAAAACTTTAATTAATCTGTAAGAAGAAAATTATTGTATTTCTTTGAATAAAAGAATTGTTAGAGGATGGATTGTAATTGGGTTCCAATCCCAGTTGAGTACCGAAATTTTGTTCTTAGCAAATTTTTTTTTTTTTTTTTTAAAATTGAACGGATAAAGTTTTTTTTTTGTTTTCAAACAATTGAACAATTTTAGACAAGCGATGGAATATTATTGAATTTTATAATTAAACAAACAACCCTGAAATAAATAGAACGTTGTGATTTTTTGTTTTCAATGTTTTTTGACAAATTATTTAACAATTCAATTTCAATACCATATGTACACGATTCTAAACAACGTGATCAAAACGACTGTCTCCCTTTTTACATCAGAAATTTTTTACATTTTTAATTCTTTATTTTAGGACATTTGTGAAAAAATAAAAAAGTTAGAATAAAGTTTATTTATAATAGGCGATAATAAGCTGCAATCACTGCTCACGCCTGACTTATATTTTTTTGCATGTGATTCTTATTTTTATTTAAAGAAACAACTTCTTAAATTTGTCTTAAATATTTGACTGCACGCATAATTCAAATTATAAATTATTAATAAATTTTGTTCATTTAATAAATTTTAAGTTGTCCTGTTTGTATTATGAAATATTCAATCAATAGACAATTAATTATTCGCAAAATTCGTGCTTAAAATCTGTGTTGTACAAAAAAAAATGTATTTTACTAATTTTGTCGGTTGGTGCGTTTTTTTTTTTTTTTTTTTTGTTACTAGCTGCAAAAAAAATAAACAAAAAATCTACGTCAGTTTATCCATAGACTTTCAAATATTTGTCAGATTTTTTTTGTTGTAATTTTGTGGAAGCACTAAATGAAAATAGTACATCATTTTTTAAAGAATTAGTCATTTTAATTATTCTAAGAAAAAATAAACTTGAAAAAAAAAAAATAAAAAAATTCTAGAAAAATTAAATTAAATCATGAAAAAAAAAAAACAAGAGAAAAATTTCATAATATTTGTTCACAATGGACAAGTTGTGTTAAGTAGCTAATGAACTAGATGTCTGAATTTTATAAATAGGTCAAATTATTAGTCATACAAAGAATTATTTAAAAATCAAATATTTAAAGAAGCACACGTTCATTTATTGACCAGTGTATAGTGATATGATCGAGTCACCTACTTCTTTTTTTTTTCTCTTTTCTTTTTCCATTATAAGAAAAGAAAAAAAAAATTGATTTTAAATATTTATTATTTTATTAATAAAGACAAACGTGTGTTTTGTATTTTCATTTCATCCATAAATATCAATCAAATGCATTCAGAACCTACAGCTTCTATTTAATGCATTACACATATAAAATAAATGAATATCGTTTTGATCACGTGTTTTTGTATGTCTCTGTTTTTATTGTATTTTTCTTTTACTTTTTTTTTTATGTAAGTTGTAGGTAGATTTTGTTTAATAATATTTCTGATATTTTTAATAATATGCAAAAAAATACTGGTACCTGCATTTAAATAATATTATTATTATTTATTTTTTTTTATATAATAAAATTTATTGCGAAAATTGTTTGTAACTATTTTTTTTTTTTCTCGATATAATATTTTTCAAATCGGTCAGAATATTTCAACATTTTTTTTTTGTTTTGCTCTCTTGGTTGTCAGTGTTCAAAAATTCAAATTTTATAAAATATTTTATTCAAGAAAAAAATATTCTAATTGTAAGAGGGATTTGAGGAATTCACGTGACTAAATGATAAATAATAGAGGAAGCATAAATTTTAAGAATTCTTTCTTAAGGCAAACAAAAAAAAAAAAAAATTATGACAATCTAACGTTTAAATATTTATACAAGAAAAAAAGTTAACTGAACAGAAAAGTGATTTCAGTGTAATTTATGGCATAATAAATGACAGTTCTATTACCCTGACAATTTTTGACAGAATATTATGAGTGTGACAAACAAAAACTACCATCATCATCATCAATTGTTCCCAACTTAAAATGTCACGATAACAAAATTTAATGCCCGAAAAAAATTTGTCAAGCATAACAAACGCACGAGATCAATTATGCAAATATTGATTTAAATTTGACACACCCCACCGCTCACCCATCATAACTTTTACCACCCAAAAAAAAATATATATACCTCACACTCTACACCACAAATATTATACCTGTTAAACCAGGTGTTTTTGTATTAATTATATATTTTGACACATTTAATTTTTATCTGTTGCCTTTCTCTATCCCTCTCCGCCACCCGTCTATTATATACTTTTGTTGTTTTAATAGGAAGAAACAAAAAGAAATAAAAAAAAAAAATTAAAACATGATCGCCATATTTTTATTTTATGAATGGATAAATACCGCATATCGCGTCGCATTGAAAACAATTGAAATTGAAATTTATAAATTTGGACACAAAAGCGCACGCGGATTATTATTATGAAGTTAACGTGTTCTCGTCGCGGTCGCGATTGCGCAATTTAATTTTTTTTTTTTTTTTCTAAAATGAAAATAAATAAATAAATGAGTTTAATTAATTCATTACACGCATTATTTCCCATTAAAATTGACGAAAAAATAAAAATAAAACACAAAATATGATATTAGAATATGATCGTGACGCCATTCTTGGATGAACATTTTATTTATTCACTTATATTTTTTAGTGATTTCCTGGTTAATGAACATTCCAATTAAGTGGCATCTTTACTATGCAAATACCATATGTGTATACATTTTTTTTTTATGTCACCATCCAACATTTTACAATAGAGAAAAAAAAGTAGAGAAAAAAAAAACATGAATTTATTTATTCATTTTTTTTTTTATTTTTCAAGTTTAAGAGCCACTTCTTAACCCTCTCCCTCCATATTTAGTGTATTAATCGTCTTAGTTTTTTTCTTTATTATTTATTATAATAAATTCATATTAAATGATCACAATAAAAGAATTAGATGACAAAAGAAAAACGAATTAAGAAGAAGAATATTTTGACATAAAAGACAAAAATTTTAAATTAAAAGAATGTAATTCGCGCGGATACATTGATGACATTTTTTCTATAGAAATTTTTGCTGCCATAAAAAAGAATAAAAGGAAATTATTTTTTAGATCAAACAAATAACGAATTTATAGAAGAAGAAGAAGAAGAGAAACCGTTTTAAACCATAAATAATCCTAAAAATAATTAATTTAATTTAATTATTCGTTAAGAGTTTTACTGAAAAATATTTAATTGATGCAATACCGGAATCTCATTAATCTCTCTAGATTTTTTTTTTTCTTTTTTTTTGTTATTGTCTCTTAGAACTTTAGAATTCTTCTATTATTTTTTTTTCATGATCTTTCATTGGACATTATTTTTTTTTTTCTTCTTCTTTCTTTCTATAAAGATCCAGCTGCTTACTGAATGAATATTGTACATTATTTCTATATACGTTTCAAGGTCTTGTTAATTTTCTATGAAGCAGCGCGTATAAGAAAAAAAAAAGGGGTTTGCTGTTTTGTTTTCATTGTACTCGTATATAAAATTACTGAAAAATATAAAAAAAATCAAAAGAAATTCATATGTCTGGTATAGAAATATAGGCAGAGATATAGATTACGAGGTTAGATCAAGGTTAATAAACTTTTGTGATTTATTGGTTTTTAGCGAATAATTATAATTTTTAATTTTTATATTCTTCTTCTTCTTCTTCGATCTTTTTTTTTGTGTGTAGTTTTTAGTTTAAGTTTTCATTAAAAATTAAAAATAAGAAACTTTCATTGTGATCGTTCTCCTTTACCACTTCTCTCTTATGTACCAGCAACCAAAAAAAAAAAAAAAACATGAGACCAGCGCGCTTTAGATTCAGCTCATTAAGTTATCTCTCATTCTTTCTTCTTCTTCCATTTCACTTCTATTTTTTGTATAAAAATTTTCTATATGCGAGTTTGATGATGAAGTCCAATGTCGATTATTATAAAAGTTGTTTTTTTTTTGTGTGTTTTTATTGGATATTTACCAAACCGTAAAACAAGCCACAGAAAAAACCACAAAAATTTTCTATTATTTTAATAATAACATTTTGTTGTTTTTTTAAGCGCATAGAAATTTTTTTTTTTGTTAAAAATTAGATCAATCGAGATAAATGATAAGGGCTAATATCTGTTCGATTAAAGTAAAGTAAAGAGATCATCATTTGAATCTCTACAATATTCTCCGTTAACATTTTTCAATCAGAAATTCAAATTAACGAATAAAAAAAAAACGAATTAAGAAAATAAATAAAAAGCAAATTTAACATTTCACTCGGATGATGATTAGAAATAACAAGAACCAAAAAATATTAATGTGGCGTAACCTTTCTAAATAGACCAGTCATTATAGATTATACAATTGTTGGTCAATGTACAAAAGTATATCGACTTTATTAGATGAAGAAAAATTATATAGTCAGTCAGTCAGAAGTCATAAATAATAAATACATAAATTATGTTGCATGTGTTATTTTAATGAGACATTTCTAAGTAACTGGAGGTGGTCACATCATAAGGTTTTACTGTAATAATTAAAGAAAAAATAGGCTTATATTGAGAGAAAAATTTTATATAATGCATATGATTGTGGAACGTCATCTTTATGATCATAATAATAATGATCATGATTCATGAGCATAGACATTGGGCTGAACAGAATCCGCCAAATCATTGTTTAAAAAACTTTATTATTATTATTTATTTTTTTAGGTTTTTTAACTACATGTATTATGAGTGGTCAAATGTGATGTCTTCAATCAAACACATGGCCAACAGAATCACATTTTATTACGGTATATTGCTCCTCTTCAATTCAAGTGAATTGTTGTTCTTTTTTTTTTTTTTTTTAGTGAAAGAAACAACAACTAAAAGATGAAGAAGAAGAAAAAATAAGCGGTGTAGATCAGATAAGAATCAAATCTAAGATATATAGGGAAAGGGGTCTTTTTTCTGTAAACAAAAAAAAAAAAAAATCTTCAATAAAGAAAAAAAAAAATTCAATATTCAATTAACCGAAAAAATATTTTCTTAGAACGAAGAAAATAAAACCAATTCAGCCATACTGTTTATCATCTTCATCTTCTTCTTTCTCTTCTGATTCTGCTTGAATTGTGATTTTATGTTTATTTTTGTTTATTACAAAAGACAATATACAAAAGACAACAGTCGGCCATTACGTGATTTGAAAATTCAAGAACGAAAAAAAAAAAAAAAAAGATGAAAAATTTATAAGAAAATAAATTTAAGACGATGATGAACAAGAAGTATAGAAGGGAAGAAGGTAGGAACAAGAAGAAAAATTAGCATTCAATAATTTTAATTTTAATTTTTTTTGCTGGTTTTTTTTTTTTGTTGTTTTGTTTATTAAAAAACTTATAATAATTATAATAATTAACAATTAAGTTTATTTGTTTTTTAATTCTATTATTTTATTGTTGTTGTTGTTGTTTTTGTTGTTGTTGTTGTTGTTGTTGTTGTTGTTTTATTTTGTTAACTTTTTATCGGTGTTTATTTTTTTTTTTTGCACATCTTCTTCTTTTTTTTTCACAATAAAAATAAAAAAAATAAAATAAAAAAAAAATAAATAATATAAAGTTGGACTGTTGGAGAGAAGACAAACACTAGAGGTATTAACAGTTACGCAACAAATACACATAAAACAGTTTTTCTTTAGCCGCGTCGCGTCAATTTAAAAAAAAAAATAAAAAAAAATACAGAATTAACACAACAACAACAACAACAACAATAACTGAAAACAACTAAAATGAATAAAAGCAACAACAACAACAGGAAAGTAAGAAGAAGGAAAAAAAGTAAATGACGAAGCAGCGAATTAAAAAAAAAAAAAAAAATCAGTGGAGCAATCTTTAGCGATTAAAGAGGGTGATGCACTTTTTTACAAGAAAGAAAAAAACAACAACAACAAACATAAAAAAAATTTTATTTTGTTTATTTAACGCAAATAAAGAGATAAAATATTTTTGTTTATTTCTTTTTAATCATCTTCTTATTTACGTTAAATTCATTAAAAAATAATTTGTTGTGATTCTTATCTTAGATTAATCCGTTTTCAAATGTTTTTTTTTATTAAGCGAATTTTATACAAAAAAAAAGAAGGTGAAAAATTTTTTGTTCACCCTGTAATTTAGTTATTTTATTCAACACGATAAAACACAAAAAGAACATCAAAATAAAAGCAAACAGAAAAAAAAGGAGTAGAAAAAAAAAATTGATAAAAAATAAAGAAAAAAATCTCTTGAGGTCTTTTGTTGCTTTATTTTCTTTTTTGTTGTGTTTAAGAAAAAAAAAAAGAGAGACAGAAGACAAATAATATGTGTGTGTGTGTGTGTGTACTTTAAATTCTCTCTCGTTTAAGAAATTGCACTCACTCTCTCTCTCGATTTTCAGTCGTACATTTAGTTGAATTTAAATTGAAAATAAATAAAAAAATTTTTTGATTCGATTGGATTCTTTCTTAGTACCATGTTTTTGTTTTTGTTGTTTTTTTTTTGTACCTTTTGAGAATTTTTATTTTCTGATAAAAAAATATAAAATAATTTAAAGTAAGATGGAAACAAACAGTAACTATCTCTGTCTTTCACTCTCTGTACATTCTGTGTCTCATTTTAATTTCTCACAGTCTCTCTTCCTTTCTCTCTAATATTAAAAAGATCATTTAATCTCTTTGGTCTTGTGCTTTGGCTTTGGCAGAAACAAAGTTGAATAAGTTGCCATGATCTTGGCAATGGTTTTTTTTTTGTTGTTGTTATTTTATGTTGTTTTTTTTTTTCCTTCTATAATTGTTGTTGTTTATAATATTCTTCTGTTTTGACCATTTTTACAAGAATGCATTTGTATTTGTGTCTGATATAGTATGTAGAATGGAAGAGTATGTATATATTTACATGACGTATGTGTGTACCTGTGTCTATGTGTATATATTAAAGATTTATATAATAACAATAATAATTATAATAATAATAATAATAATAGATAATATTAACAATAAAAGGTATAGAAGAATAAGAAGACGAAAAAAAAAAAATAACCGGGAATTTAACTTTTGCTTCACCAATTCCTTTGCCTATAAACTAAACAAATCTAATATAAAACCGCGTTCTACCAGTATTTGTCTCTATTCACATATGTATGTATTGTTAATTTTTTTTAACATATGTATGTGTGTGTGTTTATTTATTCTTGCATATGTATTCTTAAGATTTTTGTATGTATTTAATTTGATGATTACGTTTCATGTCTCAATTGTTTAAATGTATTTGTGAGTTGTTGTTGTTGTTGTTTTTTTTTTGTGTATTTTTTTTTTATTCCTCTAAGATTTTTGCTCATTTGAGCGCTGATTTGACTTTGAATTAAGTCATTGAACTTTTTGGATGGAAGAATCAAGAATGTTTTTTTTAATTCTTAATTTTTTTTTTATTCTTATTTTTTTATTAATTTCGTTGTTATTCTTTATATATAATTTTTTTTGTTCCATCAAGCTGTTTTTTTTTTTTTGTGTTTTTTAAGGAAAAAAACCAACGAAAAAATATTATTATTATTATTTAGTTTAATAGATTTGCTTCGTTCAACAAAAATATATTATTTGTTGTTTTTAATTTTATACTCTGGGCAAAAATATTTAACATCCCTCAACAAACATTCAAACAGTCCATATGCGTGTGTTTCTGTTCAATATCTTCTAGATACAATTTTTATTGCCATAATTAAAAGGACAAAAAAAAATGGAACATTTTTTAATTTTTGATTTTTATGATTTGCAAACAAAAGTTAAAAATTATGAATATTTTAGGAGGCGTTTTCTCGCTCCTTTCTCTTTTGAAAAATGTATCCTACTAAAGTCTAAAAGTACTTTCAGAAAGAAGGAAAAACAATAAAGATTTTATTGCCTTTATTTAAATAAAAGAAACAAATAAAACAAAGCAAAAAGAAAAGAATCTAAGGATACAGGCACAGCCTGAGATCATCAAGATGTAAAAAGAGACGATCATTTTGTGGAGGATAAAGGACAATACAGATAATATTTGTTTAGATTTTAAATAATATTTGTATTGACGATTTTACTTTTTATGATTACTGTGAAAATTGTTACACTGTAAAAGTTCAAGGACAAAATTAAAGATCGCAGATTATTTAGTTCTCGATGGAACTGAACTCTCTTACAAAAACACTATTTTATATAATATTGAGAATTCTTTAGCGAAATAATTGTTGATTTGATTTTAATTATATCGCATGATGATAATAAAAAGACAAACCAAATCATAGAAAGAGAAAAAAAAAAACTCGCGCATAGAACTTCCGGTCTTTATGTTAATTTTTATTTTCTTGTCTTTTTATTTTTGTTTTTTTTTTTCTTTACAAAAATAAAATCGAATTGACTTCCGTTAATGCCGAAAAGAAGAAAAAAAAAACACATACTATATACACACACACACATAATAAAAACAAAACAAAAAACCTAAAAGAAATAATTCTTTAAACCGCGTACATTAATTGGTCAGTGTTACGTCACAATAGAATAATAATTAGAATCATAAATGTAAATATTCATAAGACAACAGACCAAGACAACCTAAACCTAAGACCTTTTTTAAAGAACCCCTCGACATAAAAAAAAAAACAATTAAGCGGCATCGAAACACTACATTATTTTATAACAACAACAAACAAAACCGTATATATCGTAAGAAAGAACATCAAAAACACCAACACTACAATAACAACAACAAAGTATAAGAATAAGAAAAATACAAAATTCGCTCAAAAATTCCCATCACACCGGGCATATAACAAACAGGCAGGGCTGAGTCTGTCCATGAGTCCAAACCTATTTTTTCTGTACAATATTCAGAAAGAAAAAAAAATATCCAAAGACCTAAAAAACAAAAATATTCTACAAAAACAACAACAATAAAAAAATAAGCAGTCTCTCTTTGTGTTAGTAGGTATGACCGTTTCTCTTTTCCTCATCTCGCTCGGACTCTCTTAAAAATTTAAATAAATAAATTCTCTTTTATTTTGTTTGAAAAGAATTTTTTTTTTAAGAAAAAAAAACAACAAAAAAAAATCTCAAATAACATTTTCGTATTCAAAAAGTTAAGCGAAAGAGAGAAAGAGCGAATTTGTAAGAGAAAGACAAAATATCCATTCTATGAGTCAATCGAAACGGGACAAAAAATGAAGTTTTTTTTTGAAAATAAAATTAAAACACAAAACTCTGAACTGAAAAATGGTGTATTGGGGTGGGGGAAAAAGAGCAAGTATAGCTGTACATGTCGTCCATTAGTAGAGTTAGCGTTACCTGGAACAACTTGCACTTAGCTGTAAAGTGATACAAGAGAATCAAACAGTACAGTAAGAGACGGAACGTCGTAGTGTTCACGCGTAAATTTAATATTTTGTTGTTTATTTATATTATTTTTTGAGAAGAGTTTTTTTTTTATAGAAAAAAGAGAAGAAGAAGAAAAAATATTATTATTTTTTTTATAAACACCGGGATCCTGCGTTCTTCTTTTGTAATTTAATTTGTTTTAGTCAATTACGGGATTTTAAGTGAAAAGTTTTTATGAAGGAAAAAGGAATTTTTGGAACAATTTACAAAAAAAAAATTCGTTTTGTTTATTTTTGTTGGAAAAATGATTTTTTTTGAAAAATTTTAATTTTCAAAGAAATTTAAAAAAAAATTCCAAATGAGTGAAAAAGGATAATCGAGATATAAATACTAAATAGTGCAATTAAATCGGATAATTAAAAAAATATATGAAAAGTGAAGACAATCAACAAGTGTCCAAAAAATATACAGTTACAAGTGGGGTGTGAAATTCTACTAAATGTTAAGTGTGATGACGTTTCGTCATCAAATGTTAATAAACATAAAAAACAACCCCACATAAAACAAAGATCAAATAGTTGATCACATATAGAAAAAGTGATTTGATGCGTGTAATTATTGTGTGAGAAAATAACAGAAGAAAAGTGAATTTTATTTTTTTTTTATCAAAAAAAAAATCTTTTGCATTTATTTTTTTTTTTCATTTGTTTATATAAAAAAATAAAGTTTTGTTAAAATGCCGAAAATATTTTTAATAAAGAATCGACTGCATCAACAGCAATTGAGATTATTGGAATCACAAAATTTATTAAATAAAAATGATGAGGATAGACTTGTACCACTCAGTGTATCTGAACAATGTGGTTCAGAACCATTACCACTGGTTGCCAGAAAAAAGGATAAAGATACAGGTTGGTAACATTTTTCCTTAATATTTCTTCGTTTATTTCTTTCAAATTTAGACAAAAACTTAAACCAGACAAAGAACAAATAAAAAAAATAAAAGACTTGATCGAGGCGACGAACCCTGAATTTTTTTTTATATTTGTTTGTTAATTTCAGTCCATTTCACTCTATTCTAACAGAATTTCGTTAATTTCTTTAAAACCAAAAAAAAAATTATATTCTTTGCTTACGTATTTTCTCTCTCCTTACACCACCATTACCACTTAAAGCATTTTAAAAATTCTTAATAAATTATTAAATTAAATTAAATTTAAAAGAGGAAAAAAAAATGTAGGTGAATTATTCAAATCACGATTTCCTACAACAACAACAACAACAACAACGACAACAACTTCAAATAAAAAAAGATTTTAAAAAAAAAATGAAGACACTCACCTATGAAGTGAAATTAACATTTTTTGTTTCACATTTAAAAAATTATTTAATTAAGACGTTTTTTTTTTATTCTTGTAAAAAAAAAACTAAATTCTTTTCTCTTCTTCATCATCATTTCATAATCTTCTTCTTTCCTCTGTCTAAAACAGAGAAAAAAAAATCCAAGAAATAACATAAAAATATTATTCGTCATTGAGAATTCATTTTTTTTTCTTTGACGCATAGTCATATTTTGACCGTTATTCTGTTTGTCTAAACAGAAAAAAAAAAAACAAACAAACATAACTACAATAAAAACAATAACGAGAGAAGAGAAGCAAAAAAAAAAATTAAAAAATCAGTTTGATTTTGTCATTTTTGTCACCTTGTAAATTTTATAATAAATTTACATTTACATATAAATAAATACAAGCGTTCATATACTGTACTACGTTAATACAAACAAACACTTAGATAAAACACACAAATATAACATTCTATGATATAAAATCACACACACACATACACACATGCATAATCAATTATGGAAGAGCAATTCTCTGTAAATTGACACCTGTATTTTATATTTGTATAATTTTTTTTCCCCTCATATATTCCTCTCTGTTTGTCTACTTCTGTTTTCTCTTTTCCACACTGTCGTCTTAAAAAATATTCTGAAGTAAAAGAAACAACAAAAAGAAATTTTTTGTGAATTAAAAATGATGACGTCATACTAATATAAATTTTGGTGTTTTACTTGAAATTGGGAATTCTTTATCATTAGTTTGGTTTTTTACATTTTTATCCTAATTTATTTGAAAAGATGTAATGTAAAAGTCCTTTTCTTTTCTCACACATTTGGCATATGCTACCAAAATACAGGAGCACAGATTTTTCCTTTACATATTTGGTAGAAAAAAAAAAATATACTAGAAAACAGATGACGGTTATTATATGATAGGGTTACAGTGGTTTTTCTTCTAAATCAATGAATTCAAAAAAATTGAAAATCCTAATTTCTAAAATTACAAACATCCTCGGTTAACTCACTTCATCCCATTAAATCAACAATATTACATAAGAGGAGAGAAGATAATGTGAGCGCACCACAATCTCAATCTTAAGAAAAAAAACGTGAAAAAAAAATCTTAATTTTTGTTACCTTGAAATTTAAACCAATCTCCCTTCTATCATTCCCTTCTTATTTATTTCTATATTTTCTTATATTCTCTCCCTTTACAACAAAAAAAATAAAACTTACAACACCAACAAACCATTAAATATCCGAAGGGAATGGAGAAAGAAGAATAACGAAAAAAAAAACACAACAAGTTCAAATTTAACCATCGAACAATAGACAAAGAGGGTGGATTAGGTTTGTCCGAACTATGGGGTGAAGGGAAGAAATTGAAGAGTTTTTTTTTGTTAAATCACAAAAAAAAGGAACACGAAAAAAAAAACTCTACAGGTAGAAGGAGACGATCCTTTTGTTGTTTCATGATATAAAATTCAGGGTTGTGATTTCTTCTTCTTCTTCTATTTAAAATATTGAAATGGAATTTAGTTTTTTATGATTATTATTGAGAATTTTTTTTTTTGTTCAATAGAAATCGAAAATTCAGTATTGAATGATTCGAAACATATGGTCGCAATAAGTTTTATTCTAAGGAATATATCCGTGATGGTCGGTTTTATTTTCTGATCGTGGGAGAGAAATCCAATATTTTTAAATTCTGTAAAATTTTATGGTTCATTTGAATTTAATTTGCCTTTAATTCTATTCTTAGCCAACTGCTAAATAATTTCTTATTACTTTCTATTATTTTCTATTCTTGCCAATTATCTTATTGTACAACAAAAAACTGTTTTCTTCAAATTTGACCATAAGGAATACTCCATACATCCTTTCTTCCTTTCTCACAATCACACATACAGAAGTCCGCATTGTTACTCGAAATACTTGTTATTATTGCTTTTTGTTCTTTATAAAAATTGTAACTCTTACTCAACCTCGCAATACCGCAAGTCTCAATCGACAGTCTCACAGAAAATAATAAATCTGATGGTCAATACATTAAGCTTTGAATCATCAAAAAAAAAATAACAATCGTAATTTACTTTTATATAACAAAAAAAAAAGAGAAAGAGAGAGAGAGAGATAGAGAAAGAAAATAGTGTAATAAAAATATCAATGTCCAATCGTCCAACAATCTCATCAGTTTATTACAGAATTAGTAATGACAATCACCAATTACATGTTAGCCCTGACCCGAAAAACAACAGTTTTTATTTTTATTTTACTTTATTTATTTTATACGTTGGTTTTTTTTTTTTTTATTATTTCTGTACAAGTACCTAGTGTAATACTGTGACTATCCGACTGACTGACTATGAATAGTGAATATCAGATGAATATAATAACAACAACAACAACCAAAAATGTAAAAAATAGTAGAAGTTATATATACGTTATCACATATGTATGTACATATGTACACATTCTTAATTCTCTCTCATATAATGAAAATCAGAAACTTCGCAAAAAAAAAACACCTCCCAACAACAAAACACATTAAAAAACAACAACAAAAATATCAATCTAGATGGAAATGTTTTATAATTTTGATTTTTTTTTCTGTTTTCATTAATTTCCATTAAAGAAATATAAAAAAAAAAAAATGTTATTAATTGAAAACAAAAAAAAAAAAAAAAAAACACAAAACAGGCGATGAGAATTCGTGCCAAGACCAAGGTGAATATTGAAGAAAAAAAAAAAGTACAACAAAAAAAAAAAACGATACAAAAACGTTGGCTTCAATTCGTTTAGTCTGGGACAAAATGTTCATTGTATTTCTATACTCATATCAATTATTTATATCACAGTATGTGTGTTTATGTACGTGTGTGTATACATATACATTATACAATAAGATTTATAGTTTACTTATTTACTTATTATTAAAGTCAAAATACTTATGTGAAATATTTCTTAAGTTTTAATTATATAATAATGTTGGTAATGTCAGAGTCAGAGACATAATAAAAAGATGAAGAAGAAGAAGAAGTATTCACAGCGCCGTAAAGAGTGAGGGAAGTTAACCGTGAATCAGCGTTTGCGATTTCTCTTTAGAATTTACTTGATAATTTTTTTTTTTTTAATAAAATAACACTTTTTTTTTTTAAATCCAAATTTTTTTTTATTTGCAAAATAATGATGTAGCCGAGGATGACTAGTTTACTTTTATTTGGACAGATTAGGATTGAGAATTAATTAGTTTTATTTAGTTTCTGTTCAGGAGATTCGGTTTTGATTTTAATTTTCATTCAAGTTGACTGCTGTTTGCTAATTGAAATTTTTTCAACTAACCAAATATGGCAAAATAATTTAAATTTATTAAATTAGTTTAAAACAAAAATAATAAAAGAAATTATTTAAAAATTTAATGAGAGAAAAAATTCTAATCACCAGAAAAAAATCTTTGTTGATCACAAAATTATTACCTACTCTACTACAATCTCTAAGAATTAATAACATGTTCAATTATTCCGTTCAAAATACGTAGTAAAAATATTCTTTACCATAATTCTTGGAAATTAGAAATATCGTCAATAGACAATTAATATTCACCAAAGCTAATTTGTAATTAAAAAATGGTTTTAAAGACGAATAAGAAGTAAAGTGTAATTTTTGTATGTTTATATTTTACCCATATTTAAACTCAATTCATAGACTAAATACAATAATTATCTAATGGCATCAACAAGTTAAAAACTAATTAAATTATAATCAGATTAAACTTCTTTTGATATTTTCTATTTGTATACGAATTTACATTTGTATTTGTATAAAAATATCAATTAACATTCTTTTATGTTTGTAATAATTTATTTTTAAAAATTCCATTCTTGAATGATTAAAAATAAAATATTTTCAATAAATATAAAATTGTCGTTTGTTGATTGGATTCGATAGAAAAATGAAAAAAAAAAACAAAACAAAATGTCCATTAAGAAACAATTAGCAAAATATTATAAAATTTGTAGTCGACAGAATAATTGGTCAATGACAATCACAATTAATAATTATCATCAAATATTATTAAATTCTAGTCAAATTAGAAAATTTAATTCTCTTCAAAAAAAAAAACACAATAAGAGAAAAAAAAAGGAAATTTTAACATTGAAAATTAGTTTCAAGTTCATTTTTAATCGATGCCGCCATCTTTAATTTCTTTCATAAAAATATACCAACAACAACAACAACAAAAACTCTCATCAAAAATTCATCCATCCGTTTTCTTTTCCCTCTTTATCTTACACTCTCACTATTTATCTACCAAATATCTCATCTTCTCTCTTTCTCATCAAAATTGAATTCACCCAGAAAAACCGTTGATTTTTTCTTTATTTAAACTCATCTGATTGGGCAAGAAGAAAATATTATAAGAGGAGACAAAGAAGAAAAAAAAAACACAGAATGAAACAAATGATGATGGAGAAGAAGAAGAAGAAAGAGCAAATTATACAAAACAGCTTCTTGACGATATAATTTATTTTTGTTGTTGTTTTTTGTGCTTACTTTACACGTTTTTTTTTCTTTATTGTTTATTTAACTTTGATTATTTGCGTAATATAATAAATAGAAAGAGAAAAACGAGGAAGAAGAGGAGGAGGAAGAAAAAAGCAGCAAATAATTTAAATTAAATTACGAATTGCGTCAGAAATCAAAGTTAGATTTAGAAGTGATAGTTAGAAAAGATTGTTGAGACGTAAAGGGGATGGATAGTAGTTGAGTTGGGTGTTGGGGTGGAGATCACTTCAATAATAAGTGGGTACTCTTGATTTAAAAATAACAAACGTGCTTAGAATCAAAATGATTTGGATGTTTTTTTTTTGGTTCTGCAGATTATTCAAGAGGAGGTAAAGTGGTAAGTGAAGATGAAAAAAAAACAACAAACATAAAACATCGAAAAAAACACAAACAAACACAAACACAAAAATAGAAAAAAAAAATTGAATTTAATTAAGTTGATTCTTAAATGATGAACATAATTTACATGATGAATACCAAAACATCATCATCAAGTTAATGAACTCGCGGTGAAAAATAAAAAAAATTCGCGAGAGAGATGAGAATATATTAAGACGATTTGTTTATTTTTTTTTCTCATCTACGTTCTGCCATTTAAATTTTATATTTTGACTTTTGGCCTTTTGGCAAACAAGATTATTTATACTTTTTTTTTTTTAACTTCTTCTTAAAAGCGTTTTTCTTTTTTTTTTGGTCTGTTTTTATTGAATTGAAATTGAAATGGATTGGAGAGGATTAGGTAGAATTTTTTTCTTTTTTTTTTAGTCTTTTAGTAAAAAAGAATACACGTTCATTTAGGATATACAATTCGTTATAATAGAGAGGCGAAGATGAGTAGGCTTAACATTTTAAGAGGAAGAAGAAATAAATAAAAAAAAAGAAGAAGAGGAACAACTGATTATTCTTCATATTTTTCTTTTGATTTTTGACTTGAATGAATGATTTCATATTTTTTATACATTATTAATATTTCTTAGGAAAATGACGAATTAATAAAATCTTTAGAAAAAAAAAAATAAATAATAACAAAATTAAAGAAACGGGTCAGTTTAAACAAAAAAAAAAAAAAAAAACTTAATTTACGTAAGTAAATGAACTTCACTTAACGTGTAATTGTTTAATAAGTTCAAACAATTATAAATTATTTTGTAATTTTAATAGAAATGATTATGTAAAGTAATTCCAACCATCCATCCATCAAATAATTTTACAAATATATATTTTCACAAAACAATAGAATATAAAAATATGTTTATTAATAAGTAAAAATAATTACAAAATTTGAATGTGGGTCAGTCAACCTATTTTCTGTTTTTGTTTTGTTTTGTTTTGTTTTGTTTCTTTTTTTTTTTTTTTTTGTTTTTTTGCTCAAGTTAAATTATCGCGCTACACATATTTTTATTTATTAAACATTTATTGTCACATTATTATTATTGTTGGTGTTTCTGCTTCTTTTTTTGTTGCTGTTGTTGTTGTTGTTGTTATTTAAAATGAATAAATAGAGACACGCAAATGTGTTAGTCCGACAAAGACTTTTAACAACAAAAACAACAATGAAAAAGTCACAAAAAAAAAAAATAGAAAACAACACCAACAAAAAACAAAAATTAACTATAACAACCAAACAACAACAGAAAAACAACCAATAATAAATAACAATAACAACAACAGACAACAAATAATACAAAACAAAAAATGCGACTATTTTTTTTTTTGGTTTTTGGTTTTTGTTGTTAGTTTTGACACAAACAATGGATGCGTTTGTTAAATGTTGCATTTTAAATTAGAATCTAATAAATAAAGTATTTCTGTGTTTTGTTTTATGTTTGTATGAATAAACTAAATTCACTTAACCACATTCAATTCATTATTTATTTATTAAAAGAAGAATATAAAAAAAAAATTAGGAACAAATTATGCATACACAATACAGACGGATTCCACTAAGTTAAATTTATGTTGACAAAAAACTTCTGAATTTTTTTTGTTTTTTTAGAATCCAATAATTATGGTCTCATAAAAGTATTTAATTAATTAGAATGTAAGCAATAACTCGCACAACTGACAAAGAAATTAAAAGAAAAATTAAAGATATTTCAAAGCAGTTTATCAAATATTCTACAAACATTTGATCAATATCTGAAAAACCGTTTCTATATTTCTATTCGAAAAATAAAAAGTTAACCTAAACAATATTTACGTAGGTTTCATTAGTGGAATCCCTACGATATTGCACACCGGAATTATATTAATTGCGGATATCAAACACAAACAAAAAAAAAAATTGTTAATTAAATTAACTTAAATTAATTTACGTTTTTTTCTTTCTTCCGTTCTTAAAATTAATATTTCTGTCTTTCTTTCTTTTTTTTTTTTGTTCGCCTTTTGTTTATAAATTCAAAAATAGTTTTTTTTTGTCTGATTCGACTCAACACTATGGAGCTGTCACATTTTAGAGTTGCCATATTTGATTTAACTTCTTTTTTATTTTGTATTAATTAGAATCATTTGATTCGCCTACTTCGATCGGTTCTTCTAAGTTTTTTTTTTTTTTGATTTTTTTTTGGTAAAAAATGTAAAATGAAATTTTATGGATGTTGTTGTTATTTTTTAGTATCTGAATAAAATAACAATAAATTTAATAAATGAATTCAAAATTAGTTTGTTTAGTAATTTAAGAGTCCTCAATTTTCCTGAATTTGTAAATTTTTTATAATTGAAAAGAAAACAATACAATGATCTAAATTCAAATTAGTTTGTATTATTTTTTTTTTCTTTTTTGAATAATCCAAATTTTTGTATATTTTTTATGCATAATATGTGTTATGTTAAATAACCCACAGTTTGCAAATAATAATAAAATAACAACAACAAACAGTATACAGTAAAATAAAAATAAAACCCACCAAAAAAAAAAAGTAAATACAAAAAAAAAACTTAACTTTTCACTCGCGATTATTTTATGTTGTTGTTGTTCTTAATGTAATTTAACTGCAATAAAAATCATGTCAAAAAAGCAACAAAACATGGTCGATTTAACTCTTTTTGTTGTTATTTGTCTCGTTCCTTTTGGGTGAAAAAAGTTGAAAATTTAGATAAAAAAAAAAAATTATTGATTGTTGTTGTTGCTTGTGTGAAATGTGTGTTTGTCAATCTGTCTGTACGCGACGTTATGTAATGTGTTTATTTTTTTCGTACAATTATTATTTTGTGTTAACGGAAGTTTTGTGTGTTTTTTTTTT
The DNA here is from genome assembly GCA_963082725.1 of Pedicia rivosa. NCBI lineage: Eukaryota > Metazoa > Arthropoda > Insecta > Diptera > Pediciidae > Pedicia > Pedicia rivosa. The sequence continues at coordinate 11,986,998 of OY720151.1, read as the reverse complement.
GTTTTCTGTATATCGTTATCTCTATCCACTCAGTCAATCCTTAACTCTTGTCTCTTCTAATCTTGTTGATCGTGTTGAATGAAAATGAAATTAATTAAATATATTTTGTCTTTTTTTTTTTATTCTCTCGCATGTGTTGTTGTTGTTGTTATTATTTTATTTTTTTATAACGGATCACGGATCGAGTTCAGCGATCTATGATGATTCAGAGAAATTTTTTTTTTGGTATACAAAACTAAAATTTATTAAAACAAAACAAAAAAAAAAAAAATACCAACCGAAAATTCAGAAAATATTGTTTTTTTATGTAAAAAAATAGATTAATTATGATCGGATGACGTCACCGATGTTAGTAGTTTTATTTAATAAAAAATCAAAAAATTTCTTTTTCGCACCTAATCTCAATTATTACTTATTTGACCTCATCTAATTTCATCAGAATTAATTTTATGTTATGATTATGAAAAAAACAAAAAAAAAAAAAACTGTTGAATGACACAATGATTCAATGATTGTGGAATGTTATAAAGTAAAATTTACACATACACACACACACACACATACAGAAACAGAAAGATAGAAAAATTGTAAATACACGTTGAGCAAATAACTTAAGATATTAAATGCATGATGGCATGCAGTATATGACATATTTTTAATGAAAACTTTAATAAAAGATTTTATTTAAAAAACATTCTTGGTCAATTGTATAAAATTTGATTTATTGAAAAGAACAAAAAAAAACATTCTTAATTAATTAAGGATTTGTTCTGAAACGTAATGGTTCTAATTTAGGATTGTCCATGAGAACTCACATAATTAAAATCTAAAAATGTTGTTTAGATTTTTTTTTTCTCTTTCTTTGTAATTTTTCCAACGAAAAGCACAAAAAATAAATTTAAATTGATAAATCATAAAAAATTACGATTAAAAAAAATTTTTTGTAAACATTTTTAAAGTTTAAAATCGATTGATTCAATTAGAATTAAGTGATGTGTGAATTTTATAAATAAAATTTAATAATTATTCAATTAAATTAAAATCACATTGAGAAAAAAAAACACACACACACACACATACATACACAAGTACAAGACAGAGCAAAAAATATAAAACACACGCAAATAAATCAATAATGAAATTTAAACAGAAAAATTATCCATAAATAAAAATTAGCAAAAAAAAAAACCAAAAGAAGAAATTAAAATTAAAAAAAAAAATGTGGTTAAGAAAAAAAGAAGGAAAACTTCTTGAAAATCACGAACAGAAAAATCAATTTAAATATTTTAATGATTTATTTCTAGTTTCCCCTCATCCTCCTTTTCCCACTTATTTAATTACAAAATCAAACAAATCATTAAAGAGACGTCGTTATTTTATAGCTAATAACGGACATAATAATTTCATAATTAAAATTAATAGAGAAAAAGAAACAAGAAACAAGAAAAGTAATAAAAAAAAAATGTTGCCCCGCAAAACAAAACAAAAAAAAACAACAAATATTTAAAAGCTGCAATATTGTAATTTGCATATGTTTAAGGTACAGAACTGTCTGGATAGAAAGATTGAAGAAAAAGAGTAGAATTAGAATCAATAATCAATTCAAATTTTTCTTCTTCTTCTTATTCCTTTCCTTCAGCTGCTTTTAAAAGTCAATAAAAAAAAAAAAAAAAAACTTTAAGTTGTTCAAATTTTAATCTTAAAATAAGGAGATACAACTCACTCCTCTGACCTCTTTTTCATCTTGAAATCAATAATCAATAAATTAAGTAGTCAAAGCAGAATCTTTAAATGTATGAAGTCTAGTGAATTGTCAATTATTATTTGAATTTTTTTTTCTTTTTGTTATTCTCATTATTTAATCCGGTTTCAGTAGAAAAGGAATGAACCAATAAAATTAAGTAGGTAACTCGTCAACTTTTCAACTAATTAAATGGGATCACTCAAAAAAAAAGCAGATCACACTTTTTTTTTTCTTTTGGACGCAACGCGAAACACTTTTTTTTTTCTGTTGTTGTTGTTGTTGTTCTTGTATTCTTTTATTCTGATTTATTTATTTTATTATAATTTTTGGTATTGTTGTTGTTGTTGTTGTTTCATTTTAATTTAATTTTTAAATATGAAAATTTTTGTGTATATTTCTCTTGCCCGTCGCAACCGGATTCATGGTTGTCTTATTTAACAAACGATAAAAAAAAAAAAACAAAACAGAGAAAAAAAAAAGAAAAAATATTGAAATAAATAAAAAAAAAAAAAAAAAATCAAACAAGTGGAAATTATTGTAATCGCATATAATAAATAAATCGCGTAATCATCATCACCAAACATCATCATCATCATTATACATACACAACAACAACAAAAAAACTGATCTACATTTTTTTTTTTTGCTGTTTTTTAAAATGAAAGAAAAACTTGCATTTTTTTTTTATCATCACGTGACTGATTAGAGAGACGACACACAAACTACAGCAATAATAAATAAACAACAACAACAAAGTAATGTAAAGAAAAAAAAACAACAGCAAAACAGAATAAAAATAAATAAATAAAAAAATGGAATAAATATTTCTGTTTTATTTTGTCACTTTCGAATATTTCTGATTTTTTTTTTTTTGTTTTTGTTTTTGTTTTTTTTTTATTATTCTTCTTCTTCTGTTTTTCCATCTCATTTTCACTTTTTGTTTTGCGTTACTTTATTACAATGTTTTGATTTTAAATAATTTGATGATGATGATAATGATGTTGATGATGTGAATGTTTGTAATGATGATGAAAGATAGATGGCGAATTTGTGCAATCGGTCGGGTCACCAAACAAACCATTTAAATATATTTGTTTTGTTTCCGTTGTGTGTTTTTGTTTGTTTCTTTTTTTTTCTTTTTTTTATTAAAATTTTCTTTTATTATTTAAAAATTTTGTTCTTTTTTTTTTGTTATTCAATTTTTCTACTTTTTCGCGTTTATTCAAATACAGCAACAACAGCAACAACAGCAGCATGAGAAGAAAAAAAAAAGAAAAATTATTCAATTAATTCTTTTGTTGTTAAATTTTCACGCTTTTTTTATCACTCTCTTTCTCTCTCTCTCTTTCGCTCTCTCCATAATGGTATTTATTTATTTAAGGAAAAATGCATAAATTTTAATAGAAGAGGATTTAGATTATTCAAATAACAAAAAAAAAAAGCGTATTGTGGAAAATACATTAAAAAAAAAACTGAATTTATTTAACGAATAAAAAAACCAAATGCACAAAAAAAAACAACAACAAAATCAAACAAATAAACAAAAACCAGAACAACAACAATTTATAATAAAAAAAAAAACGGAACAAAGATGTTAATGACATTAACATATTCGCGCATGTTCTCTGAACGGGACACAAAATATTCTTTAGTTTTAAAAATAAAAATAAAACAAATTTAAAACAGAAAAAAAAAAAAAACTAATCAAAATGACAACAAAAAATACAACAAAACAGTTGTGTGTATGTATGTGTGTGTGTGTGTGTTTGTGCGTTTGTATTTTATTTATAAAATAAAGAAAAATATGTTACAATTGTATACCAAATGAATTTGATTAATAAATTATTGGCAATTCCCAACGGAATAGAAATAATTGACATTGAAAGTGGAAACTAAGAATTGATGACGTATATTTTTATTGGTTATTTAGGTACCAATAATAACAACAACAACAACAACAACAACAACAACAACAACAACAACAAAACAACAACAACGTTACTATAAATTAAAAGTATAACTCCTTTCCCTTTGATGGCTGATCTGTTCAATATAGCCTTTTACATTATGACCAAGCAGATAATCAACAAACCCTTTCAAAAGAATACTCATTTATTATTTTTCATGAAAGAAAGAAAAAAAAACGAATGACTTTCGATTTCGAATGAAAAAAAAAAAAAAATTCTACAAAAACAAAAATAAGAAAAGTCATCTCCGTTTTGCTTTTTTTTTCTTCTTCGTTCGTTTTTTAATTCTCAAATCGTTCGTTATTACGTGATTTTATAAATGATTAAGTATTTCTTCTTCTTCTTCTTCTTATTAATATTTACTTCTACTTATTAATCTTCTAAGACTGTTTTTAGTCATTTTTTGTTGTTGTTATTGTTGTTGTTATTCTACGATAATTTAACTAAAGAAAATTGTATTTTAATACAAAATGTACACCCATATGACTGATAAGAAGAAGAAGAAGAAGAAGAAGAACAAGAAGAGAAAAAAAAATGCAACAACAATAAAAACAACCTGTTCATCTTTTCTTATTCATTATTAAATAGACGACATGAGAAAGGTGCACTTTACAAAATAATAATAATAAAGAGTTATAAAAAGACATCCCAACAAAACAAGCATTTTAACACACCATGTCACAAACACATACAATTACAACAGAACAAAAAAAAACACGTATACGGGCAAATACACTTGAAACGTTTTTTTAAAGAAGAAGAAGGACAGAAAAAAATGCAACTGCATTTAAGTCTTTTGTTTTGTATTCGATAAAAAAAAAAACATTTATATTAGGAAGAGGCGACTTTGACTCTAACAGTGAACAATCTCACTATAGTCAGTGTCTAACCCTTTTATTGGATGGGAAATTTTAACATATTTTTTATCCTTTTTTTTATTTTGCCTTCTTTTTTTTTTTTGGTATATTTTTATATTATTGATGAGCCAAAAGAGAAAAAAAAAACACAGAATAAAAGGAATATATGAAGAGGGTCAAATATTTAACTATTTTTACAAGACGACAGGTGTTTATGTTAATCTATCTGTAAGAATAAATGAAGAAAAATTAGAATTTTGAACGGGTTACCTGTTAACTGTCATGCTAGACTGCATGAAAGAATTGAGACTTTTATTTCTGGTTATTTTGACAGGAACAAATTAAATGGACAGAATTCTAAATAACAGCAAGAACCAGAAAAAAAAATGTATTATAAGAGAAAATTTGTTTTTAATGATTCAATATAAAAAAATGTCATGATTTTGAATTTCTTTACTGAATAAAAATAAGATACGAAAAAGAATACGAAAAAGAAATATTATTCATGGATATTATAACATTGCGTGACAATTCATTGTCTTTTTAAATCAAGAAAAAAACAAAAAAAATTTTATAAGAATCAATCAGTCACATTTTGACATAAAACAACTTTATTTTTAAAATAAAATAATAATATTTACTTAGTGATTTCCTTCGATTCTTTTTTAATTCAGTCCAATATAAATAATGAGATTCGCGTCTTGTTTTATGTGTTTTGTTACAATTGTGCTAATTCAAACAATTAAAACAACATTATTTTTGTATGTTAAACACGTCATGTGAATAAAATACAAAAAAATACAAATCCATCATACAACTTTGTGATGTCTGTAATACACAATATATAAAATATTTTCTCTCTCTCTCTCTCCATTTCTTCCAATCTAAAAGAGAATTAAAAAATGTTGGTAAAATAATCAATAATTCGAATCACTCTTAGATAAATGCTACATTAAAAATTGTCCTATCAATTTAATGCAATTAACATTAATCTAACATTACTAAAGATCTTAATTTTTTAAACTAAATAATGAAGTTTGTTGTAATTGAATCTTTTAAATAATTTCATTAATGAAGGTATTTAATTAATTTTGTACATTCATAACGCTTAGTCTCCATATTAAGTTACCAATTAATAATTAATGTATTGCGACCAAGTGTAAAACGGTCATAAAATTTATAAAGAAATAAACGGAAAATATGGCGAGACAATCATACCTACTTATAGTAGTAGATGTTTTATTTGCATTCCACTGCAGAAATAACATCAATCCCTTTTAGCAAAAGATAAATAAAAAATAAACAAACAAAATGCAAAAAAAAAAGCAACGAAAAGAAAAGAAGGAATTTTACAAAATGAAAAAAAAAACCAAGAAAGATAAAAAAAAATATTCGCGCAAACACAAATACAAAAACCGCATGATTGACCATTATCCATAAGAGTAAAAGAATAGGGTTGATGTGGATGTTGTAAGAAAAAGAAACAAAATCAGAAATAACTGAGAAAAAATGAGCAAAAAAAAAAAGTTAACCGCATGATCTTTGAACAATCAGCAACAACAACAACAGCAACACCAATGTAAACTCACGTTTTGATTAAAGTATTACAAGTCCCTCCGCAACGGATTGTATATAAATATGTGTGTGCGCGTATAATTTATTAATATCTCTGATTATGAATTACATATTTTAAATTAGTTAAGAAGTTTCTTTTCCTGTGCGTCAGTCTGAATGTCTACACCACTATTATTTTTTTCTTATTGTCTCTCTGTAGAAATTACTTAATTGAGGATATTATCTGTCTTAAAGATTAATTAATCCCTAATGGCAAACCTATTCTGTTCTGTGCAGAATCAAAAAAAAAAAAAATAATAACAATTCTATTGCCCGTCTCTTGAACACAGGGCACACACACACACAAGAATTGCCTACACATACATGCAAAAACACACATGCCTGAACATAAAATATAAGAAAAGACAAGATAAAAAAGGAAAAGAAAAAGAAGAAAAAAAAAAGAGTTAAAATTCAGATACGGTTATTATACAATACAACAGAATATAAAGTAAAGTTAGCGTTGCTAAAGCGAACTTGAAAATAAAAAGAATGAACAAAAAAAAAATACATAAAGAAATAAAAAAAACTTTTATTTATAAAAAACAAAAAAAAAAATTAATAAACCGGTTCCTCATGAGTGAAGTTCTCTTCTATACGTTTGTTTGGCCGGCTGTTTTGAGCTGTTTTTCTTGTATTATTAAAAACTTTTATTCTCCCTCTCTCTTTCTTTTTCTTAACGAAAAAAAAATAAATAAATAAAAGGAAATAACAAAAGAAATAAGTTTAAAATACAAAATTCACGAAAATGAACGCACACGCATTTACACATACACACACAAACACACATCATTAAAGACAACCTAATAATAATTTTTGGGAATTTTTGGTTATTTGAGTATCGCAAGAAGCAAGTCCAAAACAGTAAGTAGCAGGAAGAAGAGAAGGAAGGGTTGAGAGATTGAAATGAAGATGAGAAAAAAAATGACGGTACATCTTTTTTGTTAATGATGATCAGAAAATCAATCAAAATCGTGCGATGAGATAGGAAGATTACATAAAATATAATAGCGTCAGACAGTGGTTAAGAGACAGAGAAACAGTTGATTGTTTTTTTATAAAAGAATTCTTATTTATATTAAAAGTTAAACAATCAAAGGATTGGAAAACGCCATTTTGATTTCTCTCCCCTTTTGAGATAATAAAATAAAAGACGAATAAATTTGCGATTGTTCCGATTGCGATTTATTCAAAGAATAAATTTTCATCATTATCTTCACTTCACGAATTTTTTTCAATTGGATTGAATTCCTTTTAGTTTTTTTTTTTTCTTATCGTTTTGTGAGTTCAATTTGATTGCTGATCACGCAATATAATAATTTTTTGATCACATCAACAACAACAACACATAAATAAATCGAAATGTTTAAATACAAAATGACCAATACAAACAAATAGAGGACCAGAAAAAGAGAAAGAGAGATAAAATTGTCTGGAACCACTTTTTGTCGATTATTGCCAAAAAAAAAAACTACAAAAGCCAAAAAGAATAAAATAAAAATGTGAAATAAAAACGGGAGACAGTCTACCTACCCCTTCCCCCATCAACCTAAACTGTGTAATTCAGAAGCTGCGATTCGCATGTGAATTTTTTTTTCTGTTGTTTCTTGCTTTTTATTTAAATTTTTTTTTTTTTGTAATTGGCATGACAACGACCGTGCACTTCAACTAATTCCACAACAAAAACAACAAAATGTGTTCGGACCCTATCATTAAACCGTAACTTATACCTACCCACTTAAACTGCGAGCTTTTCTTCAATTATTTAATAATGTAATAAAAAAAATTATCCAGAATGATTAACCTTTAATTACAGAAATGACCGTATCAATTTTTATTTTTACCTTTCCTTAAGGAATATAACATCTGCCATAAATAAAATTTTCATTTCATGTAAATTGATTTCCCTTCTTTTTCATACAAAAAAAAACAAATTAAGTATTTTTCCTTATCAGCAAATTAAATTTGCATTTAATTAAAATTTTATGTGATTTCAATGCAAATTATCTTTTCGTTCATACAGTATAATGCAATATTGCGCGATATTTGTATGTTTTTTAAAGAGCACTTAAGAAATGAACACAAGTGTGCATCCTCCTAAATATTACTCTGTTAAGGCCACTTATTATTTGTGGTAGAGGTTGAGGTTGACAAAAACAACAAATTGTTTTAAAAACAAAACGTAACAACAGAAGAGAAAAAAGAAACAATCAGTGTCTTTATATATATTCTGTTTTGTGTCTTCTCTTATAAATATTCCTACATATAAAAGTAATCACATTTGGCCGCCATCTTTAATTGTTTGACGTTAAATAATCGACATGCTCATTAATTCTTCATGTTTTAAATTTATTTACATACTACCTGTACATACACACACGTACCTACATAAATCTTACTTAAAAATCAGTCAAATGATTTTCATCTCTTGTACAGAAAATAACTGGAATCAATGAAATGGCAAAATATAAAGGAATTGTGAAAAATCAAATTTAAAATTAATGTATTTTTATATATAAAATTAATTGAATTTCTGTTTCTATATTTAATCTTTTTTAGTTCTAACTTTTATAAACTTTAAATTTTGTTCACTTTAAGAATTCATCTGTAAAACCTTCATAAATATTCCAATGATTGTCTTAATTAGAGCTTTAAAGGAAATATAACGAATTCCATTTTAATATAAATTCATTGACTGGAATCGTTTAAAAGAAAACACCAACGTAATTCATTTGAAAAAAAAATAAAAGAAAAAACTGTTAAGTGTAAAACCTTAAAAAGAATACAATTTTTTTTTTTTTGTATTTTATTTTATTAAATGAAAAAAGGCAATGGATAAAAAAAAACAATCACAGTAATTAAATCGACGTTTGTCAATGATTTTTTTATACGAATCCAACAAAAGTAGTTTTTTTTTTTACATTTAATGTTTTATCCTCTCTGAATATTTTTTATATTCTTATTTTTTATTTCTTTTTTTTTTTTTTTCGTTAAATTTCATTTTTTCAAGTGCGTTCGCGACCTTGGAAACATTAAAAAAAAAATTATATTTAAAATTACTACAGTAGCCTTGTCTGTCTGTCTCTGTCTGTTCGTCTTATAATCTTTATTGTTTGTTTTTATATATTTGTTGTTTTTATTTTTTTCAAAAAAAAATAAAACAAAACAGTTTAACGCTTTTAATTTTAACGCAAACGAAAATCATGGAGCTCAGACAATTCGTCTTATTTACTTTATTATTTTTTCGATCTAAGAAACGTGAAAATTGAGCAATTCTTTAGTCTTCTTCTTCTTCATCTTGTTAATCATATCTAATTTACAGAAATAGTAAACATTTCAACTTCTTCCTTCTTTTCTTAATAAAAATCGACAAGTCCAGTAATACACTCTGGAATTTTAGATAACACTGAACAAAACAAAAATAAAATGAAGTCAATATACTCATTTTAAAAAGTTTAAAGTTGAATAGAATTTGTTAAATCAAAACAAAAGAAAAATGTTTAACTTTTGAAAATCGAATCAATTCAATTTATATCGAGTGTCAATCCATTTTAAATAATAAAATATCACGAGACAAAAGACAAAACAATACAAACGATTGTGATCCTGATTTAATTTTGATTTTTTCTTTTGTATTTTGTAAATCATGTTCAACGTAGGTAGGAAAATATATTTTTGCTTCACTTAAAAAAAGAAATATATATAAAAAAAAACTTTTTGTTTTCCAGATCTGGAGTTTTCTTTTTAGTTATGTATGAAAAAAAATATTAATTATAATTTATAATATTTTTTTTAAGTGCTGCATCACTTCAGTCAGTCCACCTACCTTATTATTTTCTTACTTATTTAAGAAAGTGTCATGTCATGTCAGGTGTAATTTTTTTCTTTGCAAGTTTTTTTTTGCATTTTTTTTTCTCATTAAATTTATAAAAACAAAATTGAAATAAAACAAAAACTTCCATCAAACTATTGCGTTTTTTTTTCGTCATTTCTTAGATTTCCAATCTTGACCAGACTCCCAAAGTAAATTACCAGACAAAAGACATACACATGTTGTGTCTCATCGTTTTTATTTAACTCTTTTTATAAAAATGCACAGAGCAAAGGAGATGGAGAGATATAACATTCTTACATAAATTTTCACATTTTTTTTATCTTGAACTATTTTGACTAAAAGATGTAAATTTATTAAATAAACACAATTGTACTTATTTTGGTCGTACAGTCTATCCCTTTCTATCATCTTATTTTTGTTTTTGTATCGTCTACATTTCTTCTTATTCTTCTATTGACTTGTATCTTGAAAGATTTGTACAACGCAAATACCAGTTATATTGCTCAGCAAATATGCTAAAATAAAAGAAGAGAGAAAAAAAAATAATCAACAAATACTGGAATCAGAAAAGTAATAAAATAAAATAAAAAAGAAAAAAAGCACTAAAAAAAAATCAAAACAAAAGAATGTAAAGCGCGCGAAAGAGACAAGAATTTTTCTTGTTTCTTAATAAAATTTTTTAGTAAAAATTAATTTTGCATTTTACCTACCTCTATGTTACGTTTACTAAAATGTTAATTTTCAAATGACGTATATCTACCTGTATGTATATGTTCGTCGCAATATTATTGTTGATATTATTTCTATGAAAAAATTTATACTTATTTTATTTTTTTTTTTTAATTTACCGTTGTTATTCTACACACAGCCATGGTCACTATGTTTTTATTTGATTGATAAACACAAACACTTGAAATAAAAAAAAATAACACCAAGATTTATTTCATATAAAGAAAAAATACATTTTTCTTTCCTTTTTGTGTATTTTTATTGACTTTATTTATTTATATTTATTAGAAATAATAATAAAAGCATTGAATTGAATTTGTCATTCACAATCACTTACTAATTAGACACAATGTCGGTATTATTCTTTATTTCTTATTATTTTTTATATAAAACAACACTTTTTACTCGAATAAGAAAACTAAAATAAAATTAAAAACGTTTTCACGAAAAAAAAAAAACAAAACAAAAAAAAAGTACTTTTTATTTTTCTTCTTTTTACTAATGTTGGAAATTTTTAGTAACACTTCCAATTTTGAATTTTTAACGACGGTGACGTAATTATTACAAAAACATGATGATAATGTTATTGAAGATGAATATTTTAATAATACTATATAAATATTTTCTATAACTAAATAATTAATTACTCATTAAACAAAGAAGAGCAAAAAATATTGCAAAATACAAAATATAGAAAACAGAAGAATCTATTACAATTTATTAATCCATCGGGTAATTTTAATTTAACAATAAATTAAATTATGTAATAAATTCAAAAGATGTCGCCAATTATGTACCTTTTTTTATAGGAAAATAATTTATTAAATTTGGAACATTTTAATTTTTATACACATTCACTCCCCATTGTTCCTTTCAGTTTCAGTTAATCGAAAAAAAAAAATTTAAATGTGTGTTCAACTAACCTAAAAAAATTGTTAAATAAAATTGCATTATTAAAAATTGTTACATTTAAGTATATTTAATATAAACAAATAAGTAATGTCAAATACCAAATATAGAATGAAATCAACATTTCGTTTAGAGTTTTATATTAACTATAAAAGTATAATAATTTAATTGTGAGGTTTTAAAATTTTAAAATTTATTTTTTTTTTCTTATAGTTCGTGATATTTTTGCTGAAGATAATCGTTTATCACCAAGTCCACCAATAAATGACACAACATCAGTATTTATTAGAACAGACACATTAAAGGCTGTTGAACGAGCTACAATCCCAGCTAGACGTTTTATTTCTTCAATACTTGGTGGCGATGTACCTTATGGCAGCCGTGGTCATGTTTTAACACAAGCAGAAAGAAAAGAATATCCAGTAATTCCAATACCATCGAAAGAACGTACAGAATCAAGTAGTAAAAATTTAATTGTTGAAGAAAAACAAATTTTACCGGAAACAAAACCTATAAGCTTAAAAATAGCAACACCACCTCCACCAGAAAATCGACCAAGTCCACCACCGATTACAGAACCAGCAGTACGTTGTTCTGTTATTAAACGTACACCATCAACAACAAAAGTAAATGAAACACAGAAAAAGGATGATGATACTGAAATTAAAATTCCAGTTAATTTAGTGCATCATCCAGAACCAGAACAGGATCAACCAATTGATTATCATGTACCAAAACGTCGTACAGAAATCGATGATGATCAAGAAAAGAAGCCACGTGAGGCAAGAAGGAGTAGTGCAATAATATCCCGTCCAGTGATTTCTATGCGTCACATAGCGCGTGGAATCGGGAAAATAAATGGTATAATAACAGCAGCAGCTGGTCATGGCCGTTCAAATGGTAGCTCACAACAAGGTGGAACAAATCAATCAAATGGACAAAATTGTGGCGGATCAATAAATTTTAATGGTTCTAGTGGTGGTGGTGTAAATCAAGGTGGTAGTGGTGGTGTCGGTGGTGGTGGTAGTGGCGGTACAGGAGCCGGTGGTGGTATGGGAGGGCGTGATGGTAGATCAAATTATGGACCAAACAGTCCACCAACAGGATCACTACCACCATTTTATGAAAGTTTGAAAGGTGGTAATAATGGTATGAATGCATATAATGCAAATAATGGAAATTTTATGAGCCAAAATGGCTACAACAACCTCATTAACTCAATGGATTGTGATACAACTCAGGAGCTTACCAATCTTGGTGGCTATACAGAGAACCATAACAATAATAATAATAATAATAATAGTAATAATAATAATAATAATAATACAAAACAGTATTCAATGTTACAAAATGCTGCCTATGGTATAACATTAAAAGATGAACAAGATCTTGAATATGATTCAAAAATTGATCAACTTACATTAAATTCAAATATGTTACATAATTCATATAATGGTTATGACGTAAATGACTCTATGATGGTTGATATGAATGGCAGTGTGGTAGATCCATTACAATTTACTGCAACATTAACATTTTCATCACCTGCTGAGCATGCATTATTAGATAGTTTAACAGATGCTGTTGATCTTAGTTCATTTTTACAACGTTTACCAAATGATGACCATTCTAGTTCTGGTAATGATTTAGAATTATCATCCAATCCATCATTAACACCAGATTCTGTATCAATAACACCAATTGATTCAAATACATTAGAACCATTTTCCGAACATTTAATGCTTGGAAATGGTAGAACAAATAATTATGATAATCGTAATAATTATAATAATTTACAAAATAAATTATATCATGATCATACAAATTACCATCATCAACAGCAACGTGATTTAAATCAGTTAATATCCCAACATGAACATCAAATAATGTCACCATCATCTGGTATTAATTTTTCTAATTCAATTGGTGATCTTGACACACAGAGTAATATATCATTACCATCACCTAGTGGTACCAGTTCATTAGATGGTTCATCTCATGATGGAAAACGTTCAGTACAACAATCTGTAAGTATTTTTTTTTAACTTTATTTAACTAAAATAAATTTCAAATAATGAAATAGAAATTTATATTTTATGCTTTGCGATCGTTTATGAAAACAAGTTAAGAAATTATATAATTCTTTTATTTCATTTCCGATTCGACACTAAATCATTCAATCGATTTATTCATTTAAAATTAATTACAGAAAAAGTAAATGATAAGTTTCACATAACGAGATTTTAAGTTTAGTAAACAACAACTTGCAGCACAAGTTAATTTATTCAAAAAAAATTAAAAAAGATTAAACATTCCCACGAATTTGTTGTTATTTTTCTTAATATTGTTGATGTTGAGAAGCAGATAATCGTATCGTTTTTTTGTTTGTTTGTTTTTTTTCTTAATTCACTTTACTTTTTTTTATAAATGAATGAATCAAAAATTTTTATCGAGAATTTTACGTTTGTCAAATCAAATTAAAAAACATCAAATAGTTTTTTTTTTGTACATTTCCTCATTCTTAGTTCTTAACGTTCAATCATCTTCACACTTCTCTATAAAAAATATTCGAATTTTATTTGTTTTTTCTTTTGTTTTTGTTTAAAGGAATTTCGGCAAACAATAAATTCTACCAGTTTAAAATATTTTGATCTGTTTGTTTTTACCTTTAACGGAATTTACAAAAATTTGAATCCTAATTTCTCAGAAAACCAAATTAAAAATGAAGAAGAAAACCTCCGCGTAATGACTCATTTTTTTTTCTACGATTAAAATTGTCAAACAACAAATTTTGGTTGAAATTATGAATATAAAAATAACAAATAATAAATTTGTTTAAATTGGAAATCTTCCTCATTTCTTGCCACAGTATTTTATTGTACAAACCAAATTTGATTTCAAATTCCATTGACTTTGATTCTGTTGTGATAATCTTGTATTTGCGTTAAATTTGATTTGTTCATGAAATCAAAACATGAAACGATAAATTAAACATTTGGAATGGTTTTTTTTTGTTACTGTTGATGGTTCTTTTTGTTTTACCTTGCGTGTCTCACACTGATTTCGTACAAGATAATTTATTGTTATTTAATTAATCATAAGTAATTAAAATCGATTTGTATTTTATACGAAATTATTCAGTTAACCCCCTGAAGTTGAATTTATTTAAAACTCATAAAATTTGAATAATTTCTATTTTAAATATAAATAGGCATTTTTGTGTTATATAAAATGAAAATATGCTTAGAAATTTTATAAGAATCAGAATGGATTTTTAACGAAAGAAAAGCGATTTAAAATGATCTAAATATCAACATTCTTTACTTGCAAGTTTCGATAATATATTTATAATAATTTCTTTTTTTTTTCTCTTTTAATTACAGTTAGGACTACCAGCTGAAGTACAATTAGAATTTGTAAATGGTGGACATGGAATAAAGAATCCTTTGGCATTAGAAAATGGTCACGGACATCGTGTACGCAATAACAGTGTTGATGAAAAAATTAATTTAAATATAAATAATAATAACAATAATAATAATAATAATAATATAAATAATACAATTAATAATAATAATAATAATAATTCAAATACAACAACATCTGTACCAGCATCACCACATCAATTACAAGAAGATGATCAAAATAAATTTATTTGTCGTATTTGTTCAAAAACATTTACATTACAAAGATTATTAAATCGTCATATGAAATGTCATTCAGATATAAAACGTTATTTATGTACATTTTGTGGTAAAGGTTTTAATGATACATTTGATTTAAAACGTCATACAAGAACACATACTGGTGTTAGACCATACAAATGTAATTTATGTGAAAAATCATTTACACAAAGATGTTCCTTGGAATCACATTGTCTTAAAGTACATGGTGTACAACATCAGTATGCCTACAAAGAAAGACGTGCAAAGGTAAATTTTCTTTTTTTATTTAATTTTTATTAAACTTTCATAATTTCCTTTTGACATTAAAACGTAATTACTAAAGAATGCTTCAGTCAAATATAATATTTAAATAACATAGATTCATTGGTTGTAGAAAATATTGTACTGATTTGTCATCAGTTTTTGTTAGAGTACGTAAATGGAGCTTTAATTAAATTTGATTCACTGGAATTTGTATTTGAATGAATATTTTTCGTTTTAAATTCCATTTTTATTTTCTTAACAAATTTATCGAATGATATTTATTAAATTATTTCTTTTTTGTGTTTAGATGTACGTGTGCGAAGAGTGTGGTCATACAACCAGTGAGCCAGAAGTACATTATTTACATTTAAAAGAACTTCATCCGTATTCACCAGCATTATTAAAATTTTACGATAAACGTCATTTTAAATTTACAAATTCAACATTTGCTAATAATTTATTGGGTCAAATACCGATGCCCGTCCACAATTAATTAATTCAATTAAATTAATTAATTAACGAATTTTTTATTTAGATTTTCTTTTTTATTTTTAATAATCAATTTTTTTATTTTTAATAATCAATTTTTACCACGAAAATACTTTAGATGGAAATAATTTGAATTCAATTTTCCACCCATACAATTAATTTTTTTTATTTTTACCTTCCTGCTCTCCCGTCGTTTCTCTGATTTATTTTTGTTGTGTTTTAATTGAATTTATTAAATGAATCAGAGTTGAAACGCGCTTGAATTATCGATATATTTTTCACAAAAAAAAAAAAAAAGTCTCATGGAAAAAGAAGAGGAAGGGGGGGGGGGAACTAAGAATATTTTTTGTTTGGGTTATTAAATTTAAACCGACAGAATTTTATGAGATTTTTATGATAATTTGAGTTGACTTTAGTGCTTTTTATTTGAAATTTATTCTTTATTACCGTTTAATTTCGATATCTATTGAAGGGAAGAAATTGAACATTGTGAAATAAAATAAAAATTGATTATTAAAGAGAAATTTGGAGGAAAATATGTAAAATCTAAATAAATAATTTAAAAGAAAAGAAAGAAAGAAATAAAAGAAAATTTCTATCATTTGAAAAGGGGAAAAACAATTTTCTTTTTAAATTTTATTTAAATTTTTTTTTAATTTAAAAAAAAAAAATATATATAAAAAACGACTGCAAAGCTGTTTTGGTGCAAAAGAAAAGAAAATAAATTTAAAATTATTTTAATTAAAATTAAAGAATCCAATAAAAAAAAAATGAATTTTAATGAATTTGGTTGTCTTCATTTTTTACCGTTTAAAACGTAAACCGTTTCAATATTAAAGATGAAGATGAAAATAATGAATTTTTAAAAGGGATGGAATGTAAAAGAAGAATGAAGGATATATGTGTAAAAAGGATTATTGGATGTTTTTTTTTTTTTTAATTTAATTTTAATTGAAATTAAAAAGTAAAAAACTTTTTAATTTAAATTTATTTGACTTTTTTTTCTGTTCACAAAACAGAACGAAACTACAAACAAAGTATCGGGTTTTTTGTGCAATCTCTTGGTGTTGGATCAAAATGGGTTTAATTAATTAATTAATTATAATTATTACATTTTTTATTATTTTATAAATAAATCAATATTTTTAATTATTAAGTTTAAATTTAAAAACAAAAAAAAAAATATTAAGTTTTAAAAAAATATTTTTTTGTTTTTTTTTTTAGTAAAAATTGAAAATCGAAAATTGAAAAAAAACGATGAGAAAATTGAAAAGAAAAAAAAAAAAGAAGAAGATGAAAACAATTTTTTAAATAAAATATTTTTAAACTTATTTATTAATGACGAACGTCAGGATGATGAAAGAAAATGATGAAAAAGAAATTCTTTAAATATTTTAATTAGATAAAATTAAACTCTTGAATAGAGACGAGAAAATATGAATGAAAGAACGAACGAAACAAAAATAATAAAAACAAACGGATGATTTTGAGTTTAGACATTTTTTTTATTGTTTTTGTTTTTTTTTTCTTCTTCCTTCCTTCATCTGTTGTCTTCATCTCTGTTCTTCCTTTAAATTATTTTCGATTGAATAGAAGAAATTAATGAAAAATTATGAAGAAAAAATAAAAAAGAAGAAAAAGCACAGGTACAATTATCATTAATTTATCCTCGTGTGTGTTTTGTAAATAAAGAAATAAATTAAATAAAAAAAATGAGAAGTAAAAATTTTTATTTTTTTTGTCTTTTGTCTTTTGTCTTTTTTTTTTTTTTTTTTTTTTTCTTAAAAAAATATCACAAAATTATATTCTAATTAATTTAATTTAATTAAATGAAATGAAATGAAAAAAAAGAAAAAATATACAAAAAATTAATTAATAATCAAATTAAAGAAATAAATTTAAAAACAAAAAATAAAAAAAAAAATAGTTAATAAAAAAAGAAAACATGAAAAATGCTTTTAAGTACCTTTTTTTTAATAGTTTTTAAGGAAATATATTGTTAATTATTTTTTTTCTTCTTCTAACACTCCTAAATTTTATTTTCTAATTCTCCCTCTTTTTTTTTTTTTTTTTTTACAATAAAAAAAAAATGAATTAAATTAAATTGAAAGAAAATTTCTAATTTATTTATTTATTTTTTTTTTTTTTCAAATAAAATTGAATTGATTTTGTATTTTCCTGTTTTTTATCCCAATAGAAAAACCTTTACTACGAAACGTTTTAAAATTTTAATCGTTGAAAATTCAAAAAGATTTTCATTTGTGATATAATTTATTTTTGGTGAATAAATTGACACAATTTAGAATTTAAATTGGGGCGGGAAAAAAAAAACTGTTGACTTCGTTTATATGAACTTTGTACAAAAGAGGTTATTGGTGTTAACCATGAAAATTCATTTCAATTAAAAAAACAAACTTTTATCAGTATTTTCTTTTTTTTATTCATAAAAAAACGCGCGCCTATCACTCTCTCACTCACTCATGACTCTCTCTCACACTCATACACTATAACTCACTCACTCACTCATACACTATCACACATTCATTTTGGCATAATAATATTAGTTAATTTAAATATCAAAAATCATTCTCACTCTAATCCTAACATCTTCTCTCTTTTTCTCTCATTAAAAAAAAAAAACAAAAAATTATAATATTTATTTTTCTTCTTCTTCCTCTACTTCTTTTTTTTTATATAAAAATAAAATAATTTAAACAATTATTATTAATTAATAAAATAATTTTCTATTTATGTTAATTAAACAAAATGTGAAGTAAATACAAAAACAAAACACGGCTGAAAAAAAGTTAGACGGTTTTGGGGTTTTTGTTGTTGTTGTTGTTGTTTGTTTTTTTGAGAAATTAATGAAAATCAAATAAATGAAAAGAAAATTTGATTTTCTTATTTTCAACATATTTGGAAATCATCATCAGAAAGTTTTATACAATTTTTTGTTGTTGTTTATTTTTTGAATTAGAAATAAAATAATAACAGCAAAATTAGTAAATAATTGATGATGACAAAATGAATTTAATTTAAATTTGTAGAAGGAAAAAAAAAAGAACAAAAACAAAAAGAAAAATTTGGTAAAACAATTTTTGGTGTTCAAAAAAATTAAACAAAAACAAAAACAAATACAAAAACACAAGAAATATTAATTGTAATTTTATATGATTATATATTAGAGAAAATCAAAAAATAAAATTATTATAAATAAAAAATGAAAAAAAAAAAAAAATTGTTTGTTTGTTTTCTGTTTCACTTATTTCAGCAGCCGGCAGTTTTATTCGTGTTTTATTTAAATTTTACGTATGAAAGTTTTACAGAGAAATAAATTCTGAAGAAAAAATGGAAAAGTTAACGGAATTATTTCTGTGAGGGTCCATTGTTGTACTATACGTATACTATACGTATTGGTTTGTTGTACGTTGAATCAAATGGGAATGATCTTGAAACTCTAACATTACACTCAATGACTTTAAGCTCATTATTCTTAGCAATAAGTTGCATATTAAATGGTCCAGTTACGTCTAAAAGCGCAGCAATAACCTGCTGAATAATATTAGGTTATTTAGCACGTTGTGCTACAATTTTTAATTCATCTTCATTGTCAGCAAAACCCGAGCCTGGATATTTCACACAAAGTTTGTTTTAAAAATATGTTTTTGAGAGATGAAATCATAAAACCAAAAAAATAAAAAAAAAATGTGAACCAATGAAGAACTTGAAATCTTTAATTCTAGATTTAGGGATTTGTCCTGAAGGGAAAATCAACAACAGACATTGAGAGTCAGTCAATATAGAGAATAAATAGAAACAAAGTGAATATTATTAATATTTTATATAATTTCTTTAGACTTTTGATTTACAATAATAATTTATAAAATCAACAATTAAAAATTAAATAGTTTTTCTTTTAATTTATTTTTTTTTTTCACATATTTTGTAATGAAACAAAAAAAACAATAAAAGAAAATGGAACAAAAGATAAAGAAAATAAGTAAACAATCAATCGTTATATGATAAAAAATATGATACTAATCACAAAATTTATTAAGTTAAGTAAATTTCTCTATAATTTTTCTCTTTTTTCATTTTCTTCTTCTTTATTTTTTTTTTTATAGTAAAAGATTAAAGCAAAAATACAGTCAAAAAAAAAATAATCAACAAAAATTGTTTCGGTTTTATCATTTTTGACGTTTATTTAAAAAAACTAAATTATTTCTGATTGGCTTAAATTTAAACGAACATTTTTGCCTTGTAACCAATCAGAAGGCAGTATTTATGACAAAAATTCAGTTATTTTGTCTCAAACTAAAATTTTTGTTTTTTTTTTTTGAAAATATTCTTTTAAGCGCCGTAATATTCAACTGAACTTTATTTGCATTTAGAAATTTAATAAAAAAATTGTTTGTAAGGATAACCGGGAATTATTAATACTGATATTGAGCAACGGATTAAATCGGATTAAAATAAATAAATGTTTTTTTTGACTGTATCATTTAAAGAGGATTTAATTGTTTTGTTTTCTTTTTATATAATTGAAATCGTTTATTAATTTAATTTAATTTAATTATTTTTTTACGTCCCCAAAAAAATTTTTTTGTTATTATTTGTTTTTGTTTGTTTGTTTTTTTTTTTTTGTTAATAAAGATTTATATTTCTTAAGGCAAATAGTGATAGGAATTTTTGATCTCAAAATAGAGGAAAATTATGAAAGTTAAAATAAAACAAAAATAAAAACAGGGAAAGTAAAAATTCACTGGAAACATTCTCTCGTTCATATGCGCAGAAATATTTATCTGGACTTAGAGCATATGAAAAAAAAAAAAAGTATTACAAGTTTATCCGTGAGATGACAACGATCTCAACTGAATTGTTTCTATAATTATTTTCATTGAATTCCATCAGTATTATTTGAGTTGAGTTCGTTGTAATCTTGTAACGTAAATGTTTTAACTAAAAACCATTAAAAACAATTATAAAACCCGATACGGAATAACTGTAACAAATTGTCGCAATGAATTAACTCAAAGAAAAATGAAATTCTAAAAAAATTCAAATTTCTTAATTTAAGAACAAATTTAATGGTTCCTTTTGGGTCTCACTAAAAATATAATCTTATTTTTTTTTTGTTAGAAAAATACTTTTCTTAAAACAACAAATGTGAACTGAGTTACGGTTTCAATTTCAAAATAATAAAATAAATACTTTTGGTTTCTGATTCTGTAAAATTACAATTTAAATGAAAAATTTATTATCAGAAAATATGATCAAAAACTCAGTTTATTGAATCTGCTTTAAGTCTGTTAAAGTTAAGTTAAGTTCGATGAAAAAATTAAAATGAAACAACAAAAATTGAACAGAATTTTTTAAACGTTTTTTTTTTAAGCAAGAATTCTTTTTTTTTTAAATATTATAAATATTTTTTTAAATATGAACAACAACCGGCCCTAAGAGGTTTTTTATTGTTCGTCGAGATCCAGAAATTGGTCATCAATTTTCGTTTAGTTTTCCTTTTTTTTTTTTCATTGATGATAAATCCAATTTCTGTTTATAAAATCTAATTTAATTAATTATTGTGCAAAGTTTATTTTTTATTTTCAAAAATTTTTTTCTTCTTCTTCTTATTTTCATTATTGTTGGTTGATTGATTGATTGATTTATCTTTGAGAGGAATCACAGATTTAATAGAAAAATTCTATTCGTTATAATGTCGATTTATTTATTTACTTTTTTTTTTTAGTTTTAGTTAAATATTTTTTTTGCTTCTAGAATTTTATTTAATTTATTACTGAACTGACCAATTTCTATAAAAATGGCACTTTATACGTCTTTTAATTTATTTTTGTTATCTTTCAAACTAAACTCCTCTAAATTCTACACAGTAGAATAAATATTTTTTTTTTAGTAATTTTTTTTTTTAGTAAAAATGTTTAAAATTCTCTAATGAATAAATGGAGGCGTCTTTGTGTCTGTTAATTTCTATTTATTTTCATTTTGTATTATTTTTTTTTTTATTCTGTTTTGTTTTATTCTAAAAATTCTACATTTTCTTCTTTTCTTTTTCATTGTAATGAATTATTAAAAAAAGACAAAAGGAAAAACTAAAATATAATTTTATTTTTTCATACAAATTACGATGAAAAACGAAAACAAAAGAAAAAATTACAACAACCAAAAAAACTATTCTAATTCTCAGAAGAAAGAGATGGGAATATATAGATAATGATAATGTTGTCTCTGCTTATTTCAATTTGTTTTTTTTTTTTAATTGCCATATTCAAATTTATTTATTATTGAGGGTGGCCATTTTTCTTTGCTTTACAAAATAAAAGAATAACGTTTGGGAGTTTTAACTTTAAAAAAAAAAAACATTATTTTCTCTCTCTTTCACACATCTAAAATAGAAGAGTGTGCGATACCAGAAATAATACTTTATCGAAATCATATTCATCGTTTCTCTTTCTTCTAAGTTCTAAGTGCACTGCAGAATAATATATCGTTTTAATTTTAATTAATTTTATAAAGCTAATTTTTTTGTTATCTATTTAAAAATTTAATGTTTTGTTTATTTTAATTTGTTTTTAAATTAATTATTTTAATGAACCTAGACAATTTTTATATATATATATATATAAAGGCTGACTGTGTTGTTGATGTTTATTTATAATTTATATAATATAAATTTACATTCATTAATTTATTATTGTGTTGCGATGATTTAGATATCACTGACGTCACTACATTACATATATTATAAAAAAAGGAAGAGTGTTTATTTTTCTCTTTCACTCTTCATTGATGAATTTCTTTAATCTAAAATAATTGAGTTGCTAAGATAAATTTGTATTCTTAATTATTTTGATATGATTTATGTGATCTCCTTTTACTTGTCTTTTTTGTTTTGAATCGATCCAATAATAAAAAATGTATAAAAAGTGTTGATCCGGTCACTGACTTTTGGTCTCGTATTATGAGAACCCAACAGAACAAACTACCTATTCTCTGTGAGGGAGACTTGACAATAATTGTTTTTATTGTTACAAGCATTTGATACGATATACTAATACATAAAAATAATTTAAAATTCAAATGAATTGAATGTTTACGATAGGAATGATTCAACTGGTGGACAGCCTTTATATAATCGGAATGAAATTATGTCTTTTTATTTTTTGAATGAATTTTGTTTAGTTTTTCTTTTTTGGTCCATTTTATATTTTTAGAAAATCGTTTCTAACATCTTCTACATACATGCCGCTACTCCATCATGCTACAATTTTCTATTGTTTTATAGAGTTCAATTTCTAATTAATTTTAAGTTCAATTAACAATATTGAGTTATTAAAAATATCTATCCCAAAAAAACAAAAAATAAAATAGAATAAAATTGAACAAAAAAAAAATCTAACAATTTTCGGTAATCGTCATTCCAGTTATATTTATTCAACAAAAAAGTTCTACATAACTTGATTCAATATCAAAGGAAAAGAAGGAAATGTTAACTATTCTTTATATCGTATTAAAAAAATAACAGGAATAAAAAACCTTCTCTAGAAGTTAATTACGAAATCTAAAAATTTTAACAAATTAATTGTATAAAATTATATCACAAAACAAGATTGAAACTAGAATAACGATGTAACAATAAAATATTGAAAAACTAATTTAAAGAAAAACTTAATAATTAATTAATGCCAATTTTTTTTTCTTCGTGTCTTTGGAAGAAAATTGTGTAAAAAGGCCGAGCAATTTTTCGTTTTTTAGAATATTAATTGTTTAAATTGTAAATTTCATTAAACAGGTACACCAGTTCGATCTTTAATTTTTCCCATAACATTTGCTTGCATTTTAGCATGACTTCGATGTTGTTTCGTATCCGATGATGCAAATGATATTGGGGATGCATTACGTTTTTCTTTCTGTGATGAACGTCGAGTAGATGTTGTAGTTTTTTCTTGTTCGGTTATTATTGTATTTTTCTCACTACTTACAGTTGTTGCAATCAATTCAAGCTGTAAATAAATAATAATTAATAATAAATCACAAACATTCAACAATTTATTACCTCTTCATCAATATTTTTGAATTGCCAACTCCAATTAGCACGATAAAGGAATGGACGATGATCGAAACGATTGTCATCGGGACTATACGATTCAGCATGATATGATGGAGTTAAAACAGTCATTTTATGACGATTAATTGCATAACAACGAAAGAAATGTTTAACTTTATCAGCCACTTCTTTCGGTGTACACGCATCTTTCCATGTACCAACTAATTTACAAAACATACTGTAAGGACCACAAAATGCTTGCTTCCTTAAACGACCAAATTCACTTAATTCTGTGTAAGTCATTCCCATATCTTGTTCATCTGTTTGAGCTAATTGTCCATCTTTCAAAGGTTCAAGTTCAGCTGTTGGTGGGGCAGTTATTATGTCAGTTAAAATTGGAAGATTAAACCTGAAAATATAATAAAGTACAGTTTAAATTTTGATCAAAAAAAGAACCGAAAATACTCACATGTCTTTGGCGTAAAAAAGAAACTTTCGAAGATCAGTCTTTGAAATTCCTCCAATTGGATTTATATCAGCACTTGAACAATCATATTTGGTCATATATCCTCTGAGGGATTCATCAACATTAGCTGAACCAAGAACTAATAATCCGCCAGGACGATTTCTAACCCATAACATTAATTGAGCAAACAAATAAGCTAAAACCATTCTTAGTCTTGCTTGTATATTTTGTAATGCTAAATTTTGTCTTGGACATCCACCTTGAGTTCGAAATTTTGGTGTTAATCCTGTTACAATATTAAATATTCCAAGTAATGCTGAAACCGCTGTATCAATACTGATTTCTAAATGATAGCTTCCCAATTGATTTGCCAAAATATTTGCCCTTTGTCGTGTTTCTTTACTTGAATTTACACTTCCCATATAACAAGTAACTAAAAGGCGATTACATAAGGCAGCCGGATTATCAGGTGTATAATCCGGATCAGCAAGTATTTTTCTAACATCATGTAATACTTGTGCATCACCATTCTGTACAGCATTAACAACTAAACGACACATTGAATGTACAATTGCTGCTGTTGAACTTGAATCAACACCACCACTTAATGGTAATAAGAAGCCACCTTGTCCTGAACGACGTAAATAATCCCATAACCAACATGCTGGTCCTTGCGCAATTTCTTCTTCTGGTCTTAAATAAACCCATTGCAATGGACTATTTGCTGGAATACAAATATCATTTCTAATTGATAATTCACAATCAACGTATATTCTAGGATAGGTGGGTGCAGATGCTGCACGATTACTTCGTGATCTTCTTGAAATACGATATGAACGAATATCTTCAAGATCAATTGTTGCAATTGTAACTTCCTATAAAAAGGGAAAATGCATTAGTAAAAATTAATTAATTATATAGGATCAATAACAACTTACAACATCCTGTAATGAAAATTGTTTTCCACGTGCAACAATTTCACCATTTAACGCAACTGCTGAACAACCATTAAAGTAAACACGTTGTCCATCACAACCACGAAGATTATTAAATAAATAGGCACCGCCAGCTTTATAGCTGGCATTTCTTATAAGATCAGTTGTAATATGTGCTTTTCTTAATTCCATATAACTTCCAGAACTATTTGATATTATTTCAACACCCGACAGTGACATGTCAATATGTGTACTATTTGGAGTCCATAATTCTTCGCATATTTCAAAACCAATACATGTATCTTTTGTCGCAATAACAGCATCTGTTTATAAAAAATAACATTATCTAATGTTTAAACATCCAAAATATAAAAAAATTTAAAATAGTTACCACCAATAGGCACTGTAGATTGTTGTGTGGCAGCAGTTATCATTCTTGGTAAAAAAAATTCTTCTGTTTGTAATAATTTTGTCCATGGTGAAAACCAACGTGTTTCACGATAACAACCATCATCACAATTTGCTAATTTTGGTCGAATCAATAGAATTTTTTTATTATAAAAAACTATACGACAATTATATGCAACATTTCTGTGTTGTACTGGCATACCAACATCAATCAACATATTTTGACTATTTTCATTTATGTGGAAATAAAATTTATTTAATGAAAATTAGTTTTTAAACAAAAAAAAATATTAAAGAAATTCTTTACTAGAAGTTAACATTAGAACGTTTGATTGAACAGAATCATTAATCAAAAAGGGTTTCAGAATTTAACTTCTAGTCGCCGTATTTCTTTAAAAACTTGAATTAAATTTACCTCAAAGGAGAAATCATAATTTCTAAAAGAACCTGCCATGAATGAAGAAATGTATCTGGTTCATGAAAGTGATCCTCGCAACTGTAGCCACTGTAGAAATTATTTTCAAAAGAAATAAAAGATAATGTAAAATAAATAAAAACAAATAAATTTTGTGTTAAATGACGTCAATTGATAAATCAGACTTAAACGTAATTCGGTAAGGAAATCCATCATGAAGTGCTCAAGTTTTATAAAGTGTAGCATCAAAAATCATCAAATTATAAATTATACGAAAAAAAAGAACAAAACAAAACAAAAAAAAACCAACCATATTTCTAGTTCAGGTCCCGACCGATAAGTAGCGCCAAGTTCTTTTGCTTCTAAAATTGACTCCATTATTCTTGACATATTCCCCTCAAAATCAAGTGCCCATTGATTTAAAGTAGACACAGCAACTGTCACTTTACGACCCATTTTTCTTCTTTTCTATGGATTAACACTTTTCTTAATCTTCTTTCTATAAAAACAAAGATAAAAATATATATAGAGAGAAAGAGAAAGAGACAAAAAAAATAATGATTAATTTATTCTTATAAAAAAAATTTACACTTTTTTTTTCAAAATTAAAATAATTTTTCAAGATTTCACTGACAAAATTTCCATTTCAAAAAGAAAACAGAAAATTATAACAATGGAAAATTATTATTGAATTAATTTAGATGGGTTGTTACCATGGCATTTCAACGATAAGATAGAAGAATCAGTTGGGTTGTGAAAGTGGGAGTTTGTCAAAATAGAGAGAGAGAGAGATAGAAAAAAAAAAAAACAAAACAAAAAAAAAATGGAAAGCGTCAAAAGAAAAGAGAATACGAAGAAAATGTTTTTTATTATTATTTTTTATTTCCTTTTTTTGTTTTTCCTTTTTTTTTTTTTGACATTTTCATGAATGAATGAAAATCGATTCGAATGGAGAGAAGGAAAGAAAAAAATAGAACAAAGGAGAGCAAAAAAAAAAAGTCCTGATTAGTTAGATTCAAAAGGATGTTGAGAAAAAAATATTCAAATGATTAATGTGAAAACTTGTCAACATTCATGTCAGATGTAATGTTTGAATTAGAAATTAGGATTTGAAAATTTTATGTGGAATTGATGAAAACATACAAATAAGAAAAAAACTTTTGGTTTAGATTTAGATAATTAAAAAAAGAGAGAGAAAGAGAGAGAGTGAAAGAAATTTGGATAAATTAATCAAATTATAATTGAAATCAATTTTCTATTTGATTGAATAATTTATCAAATATGTACGCTTCATTTATCATTATTTGTCTTTTTCTTTCATTTTTGTTTATTTTTACTTTTGTGTACTGTTCGTAGATATTTTTTATAAAATAGTTACACTTTCATGTTCGTTTGATGTAAAGGGTTCAACGATCGTGTTATTAAAACATTTAAAGAAAAATAATATATTTATATGAAAATCCATCAATTGCTACCCCGTTTTTTTACCTAATATTTTTTTTTTTTAATAGGAAAAAACACCTTTTCTAACAACTAAAAATATTAAATTTTTCACACAACAAAAAAACAACAACAACAATCATAACTCATCCTTTTCTTTAAATAAACAATTTAATTTTTTTCCCCCTCTACCCACCCATTTCTTACAATAAACAACCCCTTTGGTTTTTCCTTTTCATGATTTCAATTATTTATAGAAAATTATTTCTATTTATAGAAAAACAAAAAAAAAAAAAAAAAACAACAAAAAGAAAATAGAAAAATTTCTACAAGAATAAGAAAATATTTCTCTTTTTTTATTATTTTTTTTTTCCTGATTTTGAAAACTCATTACCAACTCATATGTTCGTGTTCTTGTCTAAATTTTTTCCGGCTATGGAAAATTTATTATAATAATTTTCTTTTTTTCCCCCCTATAAAAAAATAGAGAAAAAAAAAATTATGTAAATTTCTTTTCATTTTTTTCTCTCTAAAGTATTTTTTTTTTTTCTAGTCTTGTGTCTCGAAGGCGTATTTATAAGCGGATTAATTGTTAGCAGAGAGAACGAACGAGAGAAAGAGAGAGAGAGAGAAAGGATAAGAAAAAAAAAAGCTTTTAAAGAACGTGCTAAAAAAATATTTAGATAAATTTTATGGATGGAATGTAATGGATGAAAGATTTTCTAAAATTAACCAACGAAAAAGGAAAAAGGAAAAAAAGGGAAAATTATATTGGATTGATAGCATTAAAATCACGCGTTTAAAAATCTCTTTAATTTTATCAGACTAATGATTGATAAGTTATTTATAAATGTTGCTGTTTTCTGTTTTCAATCACGTTAAAAATTTACATTCTTCAAATCAAGTCAAGTCAAGTCATAAAGAAAAAATTAAAATTAGCAAAAATATGAAAAGAAATTCAAAATTTTAACCTTCAAAAATATGATTGAGACTTTGATTTATAAACGAAAAAGTTTCTTTAAGAATGTTGTGGTTATGCAACATACACACACATACATACATATATACTACTAATTACTATAAATCAACTACAATCTATATCCTCTATTGTTATTATTATTATTAAGCAATTATTGTCAAGGATAAATCCTTGTTTGTCCCAATGTAATCTCATCTATAATAGTTTCATAAATCAAGGATAAAATAATTATTATTAATTGTTTTTCAGTTGGTAACAATTTTCTAAAAGTCATGAAAATTATCAATATTTAGTTTGTTTAAATTTTCGAATATTTGAAAATTATAAAAAAAAAAATATTTCCATCTGTATCCCTTTTACTTTGTTTCAATTTTAATATTTTCTTCTTTTCGATTTTCATCAAATAAAAGCTTTACCATAAAGTTCATTATAATTGTGTAACTCATCAAATATTATTTCAATTGAACTCATTTTTAGTTAGGAGGGATGGAGGGAATTAGATAACATAATATGTTCACCACAAATTATAATTAGCGGGAAATACGGGAAAGGGAAGAAATCCAATTATTCCATTTAAACAATTTCTATTTACAAAAGTTGAATAAATTGACAAATCTTCTCTGTTTCATTTCATTTTTCTTGAATGAAAATTTTTCAAAAAAAACTATTCCAATGCAAAAATGTGAAAGAGAAAGAGAGAAAAAAACTTAGTGAATTGTGAATATATAAAATACAGACGACGACAAAAATATTTCTGTTTTTACTGAATAGACGAAATTAGAAGTTTATTTTATTATTATTTTCTCTCTACTTTTTTTATTTTTATCAGAGAAAAAGTTTCCGTTCTTTATTTTGTTTTTTTTTTTTTTTTTTTGAGGAAATTAATTAAAAGTTATTAAAACAAAAAAAAAGTTAAACGGCAGAAGAAGAAAACAAAAACGGTATTAAATGAAAACTGGAATAAAATAAAGAAAGAAAAGAACAAAGTGTGATTACTTACGACTATTTAACGCCCTTTAAATGAAAATTACACGCAAAACAAGGCGCCAGTTATCTTTAAACCTAAATTGCTTTAACAGAAATTAATTAAAAAACAGTTTTTTTTTTGTACAGAACTCTTCGTGCTTTTGATGGAAAAACAAGAAGCTATTCAAATTCAGTGAATTAAATGAACTTAATGAAATTACGTTCGCTTAAAAAGAAGAACAAGGAAAGTTATACAACAGAGGTGGACAAGTGATATTTTTTATGTATTTGATGCGTTGAGTCTATGCAGACGCTTTTATTGTTCCAGCCATTCGGTTTCTTCTGTAATTACGTCCTCTTCCGACAGAATGTAAAAGACAAAATAAATCTTAAATTTAGGCAAAAAAAAAATAAATATTGTGGAATTAAACATATGCAGATTAAAACCAAAGACTTTTACATTTTATAGAAGTGAATATGTTCTTTGCCAATTTACAAGAAAATGAAAATTACAATTTTTTCTACATTTTACATTTCAAGTTTAACCTTTTCTAAAACCTCTTGAATTTTATCTTTTAAATATTCAAGCTATCATGTTAGATAGGAATATCTCACCTTTTGAAAATATTCTCGTCTACTTAATAAAAATTTTTAAGTGTTTGAAAGAGAATACACAAACACAGACACAAATCATTCATCAACATATGCATGATAAAGTTATTATTCTTTAGTGAAAGGTTTTTTCTTCATCAATTTTTTATTCTTTATATAAATTTTTTTTTTTATTTTTGAAGAGGGCGCCTGGTACGGAAAGAAGGAAATACCCATTCGTTTTTCTCATCATCATATACAAAATTTATATAAATAAGTTTATTGAATATCGTTTCATTTTTATTTTTACTTTCTTTCGTCTATTTTCATTTTTTTTTTCTATGTTGGCTCCTCATTTATCTTTTTCTTCAATAATAATAATAAAAAAAATACCCTAACCCTTCATCAACATTCCACAACAATTTAACTTTCTTTTCTTTTCTTTTTTTTTATGAAAATGAAAATGAAAATAAAAATAAAAATAAAAGAAGGAAGCAACAAAAAAAAAACTGGCTGTCGAACCACAGTCAATTTTTTCCCTCTACACAACCTCGTCCGACCCCTGTAATTTAGAATCAATCATCTTAGTCAATGATAAATTTGATTTTTATTTTATTCTAATTTAATAAAATTGGATCACACAAAACAAAAAAAAAATAAATAAATATGGGTTAGTTAAAGTGTGGAGTTGGAACAGGGATGAGTAAAATGAGGAATGTGGGAAAGAAATGAGGAATGAATGCGGGTAATTTGCAAAATAAACGGACTGATAGGGACGATTATTTCGATTTAAATAGAAGTAAAAGTTTAGCGACTAAATAAAGAAACGCATTCGTGTTATTTGAACTTTAACAAAAATCAAAAAAAAAAAAAACAACAACAAAAATACTGGGAATTTAAGGATAAAACATGCAATATTCCCGTTTACAAAAAATATATGTATTCAAAGGGTGGAAATAAAATGTTGTAGATTCCAAAATTAAACTACTAGCACCGTCCTCCATACAGTCGCTGCACATGAGGTGATACATAAGTATGAGGTGTTGATGCGGTCTTTCAACAAAAGTAATAAAGGAAAAACAGAAGGAATTTTTTTATGATTTTTCAAATGAAATTCCGTCCATTTGTCTTATCTGGAAGTATTGAAGGAAGAGAAAAGGAGTAAAAAGGATTTCATTTAATGCGTCGAGACTAATTGATTGTTTTCTGTTTTTTAAAAGAAAGAACAAAACCAAATGTAATAATACAAAGTCTACCAAAAGCAACCTACCCCCATAAAAACCCTTATTACCAAACCATAATTACTGTGGGATTTTTTTTTTTTCGTTTTCTTTTTTTAGAAAAAAAATTTATGTCTAGTCATCACTGACGTCGTTTGATTTTTTTTATGTTTCATTTTACCGACAAAAAATCAGATTTTTCTTTTATTTGTTTATTCATTTTTATTAATAAATTTCACTAATATTTTCTTTCATTCCTCTTCTTCTGACTTCTGACACCTCAAGGGAAAAATTTGTATTCTATTTTTAAATTTTCCAATTTTTTTTTTTGTTTTGTTTCGTCTGTTAGTTTGTTCTTGGTTCGGTATTTTTAGTTTTCCTTTTTTGTTTGTTTTAAAATTATTTTTTCCTTGTGTGTGTGTGTGTGGTTTTTTTTGTTCTTTCACCAACAACTAGACAAAAAAGGAAGGACAAACTGTGTAAGAGAAGGGAGGTGGAGGGTGTGAGAATAAAAAATTAATCTGGGTGAGTTATTTTTCGTTTAATATTTACTTTTTTTGTTTTGTTTTATCCTTCTTAAAATATCCTTTCAAAGGAAAAATCAAAAAGCACAAAAGTAAAAAAAAAAGGATTCAATTCGTTAAAACGTCAAATCAAATTTAAGACGGTCGGTCGAATTAACTTTTATTTTTGGTATTTTCTCCATTTTCTTTACTTTTATTTGTTCAAAAAAAAAAAGTTCCCTCATAAAAGTTTCTATTTTTTTTTTCTTCATAAAAAAAACAGAGCAACAACAAAAAAAGAAAATTAAGAAAAGTCAAGGATAAACAATTTTGTTTGTTATTTGTTTGTGTTTTTATTAATAAAAGTTTAATATTTTGTGTATTTTTCTGTGGTATTTTTTCTCTTTTTGTTGTTTCTGTTTTTTCGTCTGTTTTTTTTTCTATCTTTAGCAATATTTTTTTTCATTACATAAAAAAGTTAAAAAAAAAAAAAACAAAATCAAAAATATACAGAGTAAAGTTTTTCTGTTCTTGTTTGTTTATTTGTTGTTTGTTTGTATTTGGGTGGTTGGTAGAGTGTCATTTGTTGTTTGTTTGTATTTGGGTGGTTGGTAGAGTGTCTTTATGAGTTACATTGACACAAGGAATTTTTATTTACAAAAAAAAAAAATAAAAATAGAAAAGGAAAAGGAAACAAACCAAAACAATAATAAAAAAAAATAGGAGGAATTCTAAAAAAAACCATATTATTTGACGGGTATTAAAAAATGTATGATGGTAAACAGTAAAACAGTAAACAAATGGAGTGACTGACTTGTGTACATAAATATACCGAATGTTCATTTTTAATTTCACTAATTTACACCAAAAAGAAAAAAATATGAAAATATTTGAACAACTTTATTTAAAAACTTAACTACAAAGTATAAGTGGGCTTGGTTGGATGGGGTGGTTTAGAGGGAGCACAGGAAAATTTATACAAAATATTAATTCATAAATGAAAAGAGACAAAATATTAAATAAAGAAATGAGAATACAAATGTAAATAATTGTTAAGATTAATTATTCTTGTTTCAACACAATCGTTACAATTTCAACAAAGAAAATTTTCCTTAAATATGAAACGAAATAAACACAAAATAAAAAAAAAGAAGAAATTTGTATAAAAATCAACAAAAACATAAAAGTTATGTACCTAGGTTAACCCACAAACTGTTTAGTTGTATTTATGAACTTTTATAAATATATTTGAACCTTCCTCAAATTACGTTAACCTCAACTAACATAATTCTATACATATTTTTTACATTATTCTTTATATAAATTACTCAATAAATCATTTAAACTTAACATAAAACCATTCCATTCCCCCCACACCATTTATTAACATTTTTTTTTTACCATATTTCTTAGTCTCTCTCCTCCCTGGGAAAAAACAAAAAATCGGTCGCTGGCTAAACTAGAAACATCAAATTTAACCTATAAAAATTCGCTCATATCATTTTATGAAATCAAATTGAATATAATTTTTTATGTCATATCCCCCATTCCATCATCATCATAGGAAACTTATTTTTTTTTTTTTTACCCATAAAAAATAAAATAGAATATTGCCAATAAATTTCAAAAGGAAAAAAAATGCAACCCTAAAAAAAAGAAAAATAAAGAAAATATGTCCTCTTTGATCATTCTCTATTCGCTCTCTCACTCACTCTCTATTCTGTTCTCTTCAGTTTTGTTGTAAAAAAAAAAAATATATATATATAAATTTTATTATTGGCGAAAATAAATAAATACGACAAAAAAGAGAAAAAAAAATAAGATATAAAAAGCTTATGTACGATTGCGCCTATATATTAAAAAAAATAAAGCTCAAGTTCGTTGACGGCAAAGTAAAAAGAAATTTTATACATAGGCACACAAGACAATAAACGGAACTAAATGAAGAAAATAGCAAAAAAATATATACACACACACACACAAACACTGTTACCTACAGTATTATGGTATCTGTCTTGTGCATAAATATTTATACAATATTTATATGAGATTATTAGAATTTTTTTTTTTTTTGATGTTATGAAAATTTGCCATTTGAATAACATTTTTAGTTAAACTTACAATTTCGGATAAGAGACACAAACAAACAAAAAATAAAAAGGAATTTTCTATGAAATCTTTTTAATATTTGCTGTTTTTTTTCTCTTCTCGTATATATATTTTTTTTTTCTTGCTTTACTTTTTCGTATGTGCGTTTAGTGAAATCAGAAAAATCAGAATAAAATTGATAAAGAAAGAAAGAAAGAAAAAAAAAAACAGAAGGCAATAATAATAAAAAAAAAATAAACAGAAAAACTTCCAGTTATGATTTATATGTTCAGTTGTTATTGTTGTTATTGTTACTCATGTGATTTTTGTTGTTTTTGTTGTTCAGATCAAGATGAAAATATGAAAAATTATTATTTTAATAATTTAAAATTATTTCATTTTCTTCTTTAGAAAAAGTAGGCGGAAAAAGGGGAGTCAACTTTTTTTTAAATTTAAATTTTAAAACAAACAAAGCAAACAGAAAAAAATGCATAAAAAGAAGTTTTAAAATTTTAGAAAATAAAAAAAAAACTTAAAGAAAATTTTTCTTCAAAACTTTAAGAAAAATCATTGGTAAAAAAATAAAGAATTACAAAAATGGATGCTCCACTGTCAATGAATCAGTACAATGGTGGTAAGTTTTTCTTTATAAAATTTATTTCACTAAATTACTTTTTTAATTCTTTTTTTTTTTTTTTGTTTTCATTCTTATCGGCTTAAAACGGCCTAAAACCATTTTATATTTCTATATTTAAGTATTGTGATTTATTGACACGATCAAAATTTTGACAGTTCAATTAATTTGAATAATCAAACAAGAATAAAAAACAAAAAAAAAATCGTTGTAACCAAAAAAAAACAAAAAAAAAAATACAAAATAAAAAGAAAATTTTGTAGCATATTTTTTGACGTGAGTAAACGAACCCATTTTATAATTAACACACGTCACACAACAACAAAACATAATATATTCAATGTCATCGATATAAAAGCCAAACTAATACCTAGCCTTGATGGCTATAGAGTAAATGTTGACTTTTAAAAGGCAGAGTCACAAAAGAATTGGGTAAATGTTTTTCGTATAACTTTCATTTGGGTAATATGTATGTACCTACATATGAAAAAGAAGTAAAAACAAAAACCAGATACCGGGTAATTACACAAAATAATAATAATAATAATTAGCGTAATGAAAATGGTTTACATAATAAAAATAGTGAAACACACATTTAAGTGGTTGTGTATATCTTTGTACAAAGTAAACAAAAAAAAATAGATCACTTTTTTTCTTTCTGGGCAAAAGTCCAAAAGAAACAACCACACACACAGAGAAGATCACCAGTCCATTCATTTTAGATTTATTTCACTCGTTTTTTTTTTTTTTTTTTAGAAAATTTTCAATAATAATAAAAATATAATACGAATTTTATGTCTAGTCGTCTCGTAAATAAAATAAAATCAAACGATAGAAAGAGACAAATATTAAATAAAATAAACAAAAAAAAAAACCTCACAATAATAATAATAATAAAATTGAAAAAAAAAAAAACAACCGAAAGAAAATTAATCGAGAGTGAGAGAAATAGTTTATAGATAGTGAGAGAGAGAACAGAAGAAACGGAAGGAAGAGAATGAGGGAGGGAAAATGATTTAATGATCTTTATTATTCAATTGACGGTAGTTCAACAAAAAAAAAATTTCATGTGTTTTTGGCATTTGATCAAAAATTATTAAAACAACACCACCAACAACAACAACAAAATAAATGAGAAGAGAAAAGAGATTAAGCAGAAGTTGTTAATTACTGAGAGGAAAATAAATATAAGAAATTTTTGGATTTGTATATACTACGTTGTGTAGATGTGTCTGCTTGATGTATTTTCTGTTCAGAAGAGAGAATGTCAGCAGAAGGTCGTAACATTAACAGAAGAAAAGCCATTAGGCAAACATATCACAATTCTATGATAGATATATGAAACACTTGACTCCTCTTTGGTGTCACTTGACCGAATAGAATCAAATAGAAGACACAGGAAAATTTATATTATATTTGCATTAACATCAATTTTCAAGCTTTTTAAAAGTCGAAGTCAATTCACAAGAAGCCCAAGGGTAAAATTTTTTATTTGTTTTTTCTTTTTATTATTTTATTTGTAAAAAATAGATTGAAAAATTCAAAAGGAATGAAAAGTTGGTATGACTTTGCAGGTTGTTTATCGTTGCTTAGCAACCTGAAAATAATATTTTCGTTATCAGCTTTTTTTCCTTTTCCATTTCCATTTTTTCTTTCACTCTCTCTTGTTCTTTTTTTTTTCATTTTAATCCAGGAAATGGCGACTTCTTTCTATATTTTATTCCAAGAAATTGAGACAGTCGTTCTAAAGTGCAAATACAAATTTTCTCTTCCTTTATAAATATTTGATCCACATCAATTTCTACGTGAATCAAATAGATTCTATTTTATATTACACATTGACGTATTTCATGATAGAAAAAAGGGATAACATATCCAAAAAGATTTTCCATCACATCACAAAAAAAAGGGGAAAAAAAGACAACCCTAACAAATGAAAAAGAAAGAAAAAAATATATAATTAAAATGTCCTAGCACTCAGGGTTCTAAACATCATCGTATTATATAAAATACTGCAAATCTATAGAAACGAAACTAAGGAAAAAAAAAATATTACAATGTTTTTCTTTTTTCGTTTTTCGTTTTCGTTTGGTTTGTTGTATCATGAAGAGGGTTGATGGATGGGTAGATAAATAGAAAGAAAGAAAAAAAAAGCGGCGACATGGTAGGAGACCTTTTTTTTTACGTTTTCTTTTTTGTTGAATTTGTATTCTCTTCTGTATATTTATTTGAAAAATATATCAGCATAAACATATATGTACTCTACACACACACACACATAAATATAAAATACATTGATGAATACTTCATATACATACATACAATTATACCCTTAAAAAATATAAAATAAAATAACATAACATAATAAGAAAGAAGAAAAAAAAAAATAACAACAAAATTTCCTGTCGAAATAATCGAAATAATAAAAACAAGAATCAGTTTGAATTTTGTTGTTTCAAGAGCGATTTAATTTTTCTTGTTTATTTTATTTTGGTTTTTAAACATTTTTTGGGTTAATTTCTTTTTTCAAAGAAAAAAAAAAGTCCAAAAAAATTCCAAAATTTAAACAAAAGTCAGAAAAAGTTGTCTAAGTTAAAGGAAAAAAAAAGTTGGTACTCCAGAAATTTGTGTGTTTTGTTCCCAGTCTAATATTTCTATTTTTCGGTTCCCCCAAATTCATTTCATAAATTATAAGTTACATTTTGTAATCTGTGATGTTTTAAAGAAATGTTTAATTTTGTATTTAAAAAGAAGAAGAAGAACAAAAAAAAAAAAAAAGAGAAAAAATAAACAATTTAAATTAAAATGAATTGGACAAATGGTGGTGGATTTAATTTGTCCGCTGGTGAACGTGTTCAATGTCTTCAGGCACAACTTTTTCCAGTTTGTACAATATCAGGTAAAGGTAACAACATAAAATATAATCAAAAAGAAAAAAAAAGTATATAATTTGAATTTACGTATTTTTTTTTACCATTTTATTTTATTAAAAAAAAAAAACAACAAAAACAACAACAGCTACGAACAAACAGAAAGAGTCTCTTTTTCTTTATTCGTTTAAGTACATTTGAAGGGGGGGGGTTTGAGAATTTTTTTTGATGATCATCAAAAGTTTTCTAAAAGCTTTTTAAGTTTTTTTAATACAAAAAGTTTATTTTTTTTTTTTTAAATTTATTCCAAACAAAAAGAAAAGAAAAAAAGGCAAAATTATTTGTATTTTTTTTTTAACAAAAAAAAAAGCGTTTTTTTGGTTGTTGTTATAATTTTACACGAAAAAAAAACTGTGATTTGATCGACGTTTGTAAGTAGTTAACGACTATTTTATGACTGGAACAAATAATTGGTCTTGTCGAAAACACCTTTTTTTCTGTTCTTGTTTCGGAAAACAAACAAACAAAAATCAAACATAAAATTTTCTTTATAAAAATCGATAATTTTTTGTTGAATTATGAGGAAAAAAATCAGCAATTACTACCAAAAATTAATCACATTTAAAGTTTTGTGATGAAATTTAGTTTTCCCCTTTTTATTTTATTTTAAGGAAATAAATCAAGAATAACAACAGGAAACAAGACTCTTTTTCTTTGGTCGTTGTCCACTTTCTGTTTTCTGTTGGTGTTGTTGTTGTTGGACTTTTTGTACTTTATGTACATTTACCCAAATTCAATTTAATTCTTTGGGCCATCAACAACAGAATACCCATGTCATTTTATAACTTTTTATTCACTCTCTTTGTATCTATCATCATCTACCATCTCTTTCTATTTGAAATCAAACAAAAATAAAGAATAAAATGAGAACTGGGAAAAAAAAAGGTGAAGTGAAGGGGAAAAGAAGAAAAAAAGGTTTATAACCTCAACATCACTCGCCTTTCCATTCAATACAATATTGAATTTACATAAAAATAAAAATAAAACAGAAAGAGAGAGAGAGAGAAAGAGAATAAGAAAGAGACAAAGAAAAGGTACTTAATAAATTGATATTAAATAAAACACTAAAGAAAATACTAAATAAAATGCTATGGTTAAATGTAAATTAATGTTCATTACTAACTTTACGTTTGAATGGGTATACACATTTTAGTTTACTCGATTTACTGTTTTAGTTTTATGTCTTATGGAAATTAATTCCACGTGAACCCAATTAGTTTATAAAACTAAAAACTTACTAGTAAATAACACCACAAAATTCAAAATCAAAAAACCTTTTTGATCTACCCTACTTTTTCTTACCTACTTTTAGTTTTTCCCCATTTAATTTCGTTGAGTTTTCAGGTTGGAAGGGTTTGGTGGAAAAGTTAAACATTGCGTTTTCTTTTAAGTTTCAAGTAAATTTATTTTTTCTTTTTTTTTTTATGAAGAATTGAGTTTAGTTTATGAGTTGTTAGTTGTTGTTATTGTTAAGACAGAAGGTGGTGATTGAGGTTTAAGTCTGAGGTGTAGGGTGAAGTCTTAGAAGTTGATGAGGAGTATAGGTGAGGTGATGAAGGAAAGGAAGGAAATTTCCTCTATATATAAATTAGTTTTTTTATTTTTCTTCTTTTTTTTTTATACTCGCTTTCATTCTTTATTGCTTTTATAATTTTTCTTTTTTTTATAAACAACAAAAAAAAAATTGAAAGATGTTTTTTTTGCGTAAGTGAAATATTATTAACGAGAATGAATGAAACATTTATTTAGAAATTATATTTGAAAGGAAAATTCTGTTTGTTTTCTTGTTTATGACTATTGTTGTTGTTGTTGTTGTTGAATGAATTAAAATTGAAAACAGAAAACATTTGTATGAAATTATTTTTAAAAGAAGAAAGAAAAGTAAAAAAAAAAGTGAAATTGTTTTGAGACATCAATGATGATCTCTGTGTGTGTGTGTGTGTATGTTGTGTTTGTGCCTGCTGTAGATATTTTGTGAGAACAGAAACATCAGGATAACAATTTTCCTCTTTGGTCGGTTGTATTTCTCGTTGTTGCTTTTTATTACTCTTAATAAATTATGAAAGAAGTTTTTTGTGTTTTTCTTTTCTTTTTTTTTTTTGATTTTTCTTTTCAAAACTAGGAAAAAAAGTTTATTTTCTTTTTATTTGGGAAATCGATTCCAATAACGCATTTCAAAAATATGTCACACAAAGTTTTCTTGTCAATTTATATATGTTTGCTGTAGACAGTTGTATAGTGTGTTGTGTATGGTGAGTAGAGAAAGATTCCCTTTCTCTTGTTTCCCCTGTCCATTACCTCTTTGTTTTTTGTTTGACTTTTTATTTATATATATTTTTTTTTACCTTTTTACGATCGCTTCACTTTTTTCTGTTTCTTCTTTTTATTTTTTTGCTTTTTACTTTTTATTCAAATTTATATTTTTCCTTTCTGTTTTTTTCACTCCTATTTCCAATGTTTTTACTTTGTGTTTTCCTCTTTCCTTTCAATATTTATGTTTTCCTATCAAAAAATTATGAGCTTTTTTGTTCCGAGAGTTTTTGTGTGAATGTGTGTGTATGTAGGTATGTCATTTTGTATGTATGCAATGGAGTGGATGTTTCCAACAATAACAACAATAATAATAATAACAACAAGAATAGCATTCTCCTATAGTAGATTTCATATACTGTACTATAGAGTGACATAAAAGACACAATGAAAAACGGAAAAATAAATAAATAACAAATCATAAATCTAAATCTAAATCTTTCTGTTTTTATATTTTATCGTAAAAAAAAACCGCGATAATTTTCTCAAACAAACTAACTCACTTTCTCTCTCTCTATCACATATATATTTTCTCTCTTCAATTCTCCTTTTTCCACATTGCTGATTTTGTTGTTGTTTTGTATGTAGTTTGATTCAAAATAAGATAGAGAAACAAATATATTTGCACACGCGCAAAAAAGTGAGATAGAAAAAAAAGCTAGAAAGAAGTAATTGCGGCATTAAAAAATATATATACACATTCACATACACGCATACATCTAGAGAACAAGATGAAAATGTAGAGAGCGAGAGAAAGAAAGAGAGAGAGATAGTAAGAAATAAAGACACACGACATGAAAAACGACGGGGCGATAATGAAAATCAGAAGAGAAAATTTGTATAAAATTATTGAGTCAGTGGGAGGAAAGTATGTTGTTGTTGTCGTTATTCTACATTTTCGAAACTCCTAAAAAACCTCTGAGCTCTTCTGGTGTGTTTGTGCTCTACTGTTTCGTGTGTG
Organism: Pedicia rivosa; assembly: GCA_963082725.1. Classification (NCBI taxonomy): domain Eukaryota; kingdom Metazoa; phylum Arthropoda; class Insecta; order Diptera; family Pediciidae; genus Pedicia; species Pedicia rivosa. Next base: position 11,946,017 of record OY720151.1, on the reverse strand, counting down.
TGTGTATGTATGTGTGTGTGTGTGTCTATATTTTTTGGTTGAAGACAATATTAAAATTCTGTTGAAAAAGAAAAATTTAATGCAGTTCGTTGGTGGCATACAAAGAGTAAAGATCATTAAAGAAAAAAATAAGTAAATTTTTCTCTTGTGTTTCTTTGCTTTTCGTCGTCTTAAGAAAAAATTTTTGATCTACATTTAAAAAGGAAATTTTACGTTTGGATTAATTTTAATTTTATTAAAAAAAAAAAATTACACTTGTTTGTGAAGAAAGTGGTTTGTGTTTTTGTTTTTTGTTAATTTGGAAATAAAAATAAAATAAGACGAGAAGAGAAGAAGAATCATTTTAACAAAAATATCTAATTATTAATTAATTAGTAAAAGAATTAAGAATATTGTGTGAGTGTGTTTGAGTTTTTAGTGGTTTTTGTTGTCGTTTTTCTTTCTATACAAGAAAAAGAAAACGAAACCAAAAAACAGGTGTTTAAAAGAAGATCACTTCATTTTGTGTATTTTTCAATTTAAATTGGCCATTAAATATTTTATTATTTTTTAAAAAGAAAAGAAGAAAAAAATATATACCGTGTCGTCTGTCATCGAGAATTATTTAAGTGACAAAAGCAACGGGTACGTTAATTTATCAAGATTTTCATTTTTTTGTTTAAAAAAAAAACAGAAAAAAAAATAATTGAAAGAACAAAAAAAAAAAGAAAACAATATTGAAGGAATGAAGAAAAAAGATGAAGAACATTTTCACTCTATTCGTCGATGTAAAAGACGTGGAGTAAAGCAAAAAAAAAACCGCACATAACACAAATCCTTCTCAGTAGTCGTCGAAAAGAACAAGAATAAGAAGAAAAAGAAAACAGAAAAAAATTTAAGAATTGTTTTTCTTTTTATTAAATGTTCAAAGATTTATCATGATAAAATATTACCAGGCGTCTCCACCTATTTTTTTTCTTCTTTTTCATTCTATTCATTTTTTTTTCTTTTGTTTATTATTTCCTCTCCCTCTTCCTTCCTTCCTACACTTACATATTTATTCTGAACAAATATATATTTTCTTTATTGTCTTCTTTCAATTTACGAGCCAATATTGTTTTATTCCTTTAGGATTTTTAGGCAGTTTTTTATCAAATAGTTTAAAAACAACTCAACTGGAGGTGAATACAGATGCAAAAACATTACGTCCAATTGCACGTTTAAAAGAGCCAAGAGATTTATTCGCATTGCCTAAAGAACGAGATCATGATTGTCCGCAACAAGCCGCCAGATGGCCAACTGAATGTCAGGTAAGAATAAAGCACTAAATTTATTTAGAAGAAGAAAAAAAAAACTTTAAGATTTATTCAACTCGAATGATGTTCAATAATATTGTTACATTTACATTTGGCCATTAAAAAATGGTCACCATATATGAAGGATTAAATCAACAAATGAAAAGCATGAAAATCAATTAATCTTAATTACCTTTAATTAAGTTCTTTTTTAAAAAAATAAATATTATTATTCACGGTCGCGGTCATGACTATTTCATTCTTTCTTCTTCTTTTTTTTTTGTTTTTCGTGTTTTTGTATGTATCATTTCACTCACGATTTCATCGGTTTTTTTTTCTTTTTTTTTGTTTTATTATAAAATTGTATAAATTAAATATTGTATGTTTTGTTAGTTTGTGTTCATGCATGTGTATGTAATGTATATAATGTGGGTGTACTGGGTTGGTGGGCCAATTATAAAACAAAATTAATATAAATAAAACTGTATAGTATATGAGGATATGTAAACGTACAAAACGTACGAACACACACACACACAATTTACATACACACACACTTAATAACAATAACACAAAAAAAAGGTATACATCATTTTCAGTTGTTCATTCTGTGTTTGCATGAGTTTTTTTTCTTTCTTCTTTTATTTTTAAATATTTACGTGGAAAACAAGAACAAACAAACAACAACACAACGACAAAAACAAAAATTAATATATGAAAATTTTTCATCAAAAAAATAAAGGAAGAAAAAACAGAAAATAATTAAAAACAAAATAACAACAACAACAGAAAATTTAATACAAGCTTATCAATAATAAAATCACTCAGCTTTTCCATTTTTTTTTTTTTGTTCTCGTTATTTTGTTTATTTGGGAAATTCACTCATTTTGGGTGTAGGGAACAAATTTAATTTCCAAAAGAAAAAAAGAATAACAAAAATTAAAATAACAAAAAAAAAAATGAACAAACAAACGACAAAACGCTGTTTTCGCAAATTAAATTGTTGGCACGAAAAATTAATTAAATTATTGCATTTATTTACAAATTTTTATAAAATGTCAGAATGTACAAAAGTGCATTGCCCAGTTTTCTATTTTTATGTTCTTATTTTATTTTATTTTTTTAATTTGTCTTTCGTTCTCTCTGTTGTCTACTCTACACCAATATATTTTATTATCCTATCACGTTTTATCTTCTTTTATTTTATAGTTTAAAATTTTCATTTTAATAGCAAAATTGTTGTAAATTAAAAAAAAAAGAGTTGCGAAACGAAGAAGGAGAAAGAGAAAAACCAGAAGTAAATTATATGATGAAAAAAAAAACAATATGAAACAGACTAGGAAATTTTAATTATAAAATTATAATTAAGCATAAATGATAAAATTTAATGTTCTTTCTCTGTGTTTTACATTCCTAAATATTTTCTTTTTTCTTTTTAAACTGTTTAGGTTTTGGATGAACGAATTTATCACATAGAATATACACCAGAAACACCAGAAATATATTATAAACCAACGGGCAATGAACTACAGCCAAGACCAGTTGGTGAAGAAAATGGTGTTGTTGTATTCAATTACAATCCTGTTAGTGCTGTGAATTATGTGAGTAAAAAAAAAACCTTTTATCTTTTTTTTTTTTTGTTGTTTCGTTATTGATTTTCATTTATTTTGATTTGTATTGAAAGTTATTTTCTTATAAAGAAAATTTTCGATTGTATATTTTCTTGCACTTTATTACCTTTATATTCTTCCCTGTTTGTTTTTTTTTTTTTTGTTATCCCTTTATAATTCCCACCCATTGATAATTTAATATTCTAATACAATCTAAACTCTTAACGACTATAGAAAAACATGAATATTAAATATCATGCGAAAATAACTAAAATAAGCGGATTACAAAATAACAAAACAAAATACAGAACAAAAAAGAAAGAAGAAAAAGGCAAAAAAAAAAAAAATGAAAAAGTTCCATCGTAATCCGTGCATCGTCTAAAAAAACTAGTAAATAAATAAATAAATTTATAACTAGAAAAGAATTTTATGTATGAACTTTGAAAAGTTGAATCGTAAATAATTTGACATTAGTTTCAGGGTTTTTTTTTTGTAGCGCGACAAAAAAAAAATGTTATAATTTTTATTTTCACGGTACGAAAAAAAAAAACAAACTTCATTTTCAATCGTTAATTTTAATTCATAAAGAAAATAAACAGAAAGTTCAAATGAATACTTTTTATTAATTAAAAATAAAATCATTGAAAGTATTGACAAAATATAAATTCTCGTAAACTAAAATTAAGTAAATAAATTTCAAATAAAATGTAATGATGGTGACAGCTGTGAACATCTGTAACTCAGTATAAAAGCGCTTTATGAAGCGTTTTAATGTTTTACTGAAGAAAAAAAAAGCCCCTATAAAAAAAAAACTAATGTCGACATGATTTTGGCTTAATTTCATTCTACAAATATTTGTACACACACACACACACAATTACACGATTACAGGATATTTTTTCTGTACTTCACTTCACATTTTAATTTATCTCTAAATAGTTTATTGTTTTCTTTCAATTATTTTAATTAATAATTAAAAGAAAACACAAAACAAAAGACGAAAAAAATAATCTAACAGCAACAACAACAGAATTACGACAAAACGAAAAAAGAACCTTACACAATATTAATTTATTTCATGAATTAAATTGGAATCATGTCATTGCCAATAAATGAATTTCTTCTGCCAATCTATTAATTTACATTTTTTAAATTAATTAAATTTGATTTTTCTAAAATACATTTTTTTTTCACGTTCAAGACCACAATACAAATTGTATCAATAATAAAGAATAGTGAAAATAGAGAATAAATTTTCAAGAGGATAAAAAAAATTAAAACACGATTTATTGTTTTCTTATTTTTGTTTTTGCTTTTAGTGAAAAACCAGATAAATCTGTTATTAATTTACGTGTTGATGGATGTGTTAAAATGGTAAAGAAATTAAAAAAGATTCACTTTTTTTTTTATGTTAGTTTATATTTTGTGTGACATCGGACAACGTAATTCAATTTATTATTTTTCAATTTTTTTTTTTCACTTTTTGCCAACACAAAAAAAAAAGCAACAAAAATATTTGTTGCGTAAAAAAAGATAACAGAAAATAGAGAAAAAAAAAATTAAATAAAAGTAAAATTAAATTAAATATTGTAAAGTCCGTGCGGAAAATTCAATATTTTTTATTTGTCATGAAGACGAGATGAGATGAGTTATATTTTTTGTCTCATTAATTTCTCATTTATGAATTTGTGAAGAAAAAAAATCGATTTTATGTATTTCTTATTTTTTCTTCTTCTGTTGCTGTTTTTTTTTGTTGTTGTATTCACATTTTAAAAAGATTAGAAAAAGAGTGTAGAAAGAAAAAAATGTAATAAATAAATAAATAAATAATTTTCAATTGGCAAAAGTAAATAAAAATGTTGGCATCTGCATCATTTGTGTGTATTTCTTGTTGTTGCTCTTCTTCTTTTTTTTTTTTGCTGTTTAGAATGATTTTATTATAAAGGAATAACATTTAAGAATGATACATGTAAGACCTTTGTAACCTCTAATCATAACAAAGGCGCCTAATGTTCTAACAAAAACTCAAAAATTATAGAACATTATTATTATTATGAGATCCTTTTTGTGTGTTGTTTTCTTTTTCTTTGGGTTTTTGAGCTTTTATATTAAAACAAAAAATAAACAAAAACAATAATAATAAATAATGTAAACGCTTTTATTAAAATTAAAAATAATTTTAAAAAATACTCTCTAGACGGATGAGTACAATTTAAAGTCTTATAAGTCCGAAACAGATGATGAGGGTGCGTCAACATCATCAGATACAAGTCGTGGTTCATCACCTTCATCAACAATTTTAATAAACAACAAGAGTGAAAAAAGTTTTATGGGAAAATTAATTGGAAAATGTAGAGTAAAAGGTGATGATGATTATGATGATGAAGAATATTCAGAAGATGATGATGATGAAAATGAAGACAGTGAATTAAGTGTAAACAGAGATAGTCCACCTATTATTATTAAAAATAATTTATCATTTAAACGATCAAGTATTAGTGATGACAGGGATAAAGAGAATATAAATATAAAAACATTAAGACCTTCCTCAGCCTCACCAACTCCTATCATACAGCACATAAAAAAAACTCAAATAAATAATAATAATTTATTTGATGATATTATAACAAATCAATATGGTAATTGTATGCCACAGTTTAGTCGTTCAAGTGTTGGCGGTTCTAAATATCTACTAAATGTACATCCAACTCAACCAGAATTTGATGATCTTTTATTTGAATCACGATTTGAATCTGGTAACTTATCAAAAGCAATCAAAATAACACCAACCTATTATGAACTTTATCTAAGATCGGACATGTACACAAATCGACATACACAATGGTTTTATTTTCGTGTTATGAATACAAAAAAGGATACAACTTATCGGTTAGAATTTTTAGAACAAAAGAAAATATATAAAAACAGTGTAATGGTACTCTAATTATTCAGATAAATCGAAAACATTATATAAAATAATTACATACATTTCGTTCATCCACCATTTTTGTAATATACAAAATTTATCATCATCATTTTTGTTTCCTTTTAATCTTTTAATTTTCAACAGAAAATTTCATGGAAATTTATAAATTATTAAAGATACCGGGATATGAAAGATCGATGTGAATTTCTAGAATACCATTCCTGAATAATAATTTATGTTAAATAATCTTCACTGATTCTTTGTTTTTTTTTCTCTCTTTCTCTTTTTCTTCCTACTTTTCGTTTTTCTTTTCTTTTATAAAGTTTTTCAATTGTTAATCTTGCTAAATCAGATAGTTTATATAATGAAGGTATGAGACCACTAATGTATTCAACAATTGATGCCAAAGAAAAACAAATTGGTTGGAGAAGATGTGGTGAAAATATAAGTTATTTCAAGAATGATGATAATCAGTGAGATTCTAATATTTTTTTGTGCTATTTTTGAATAACTTATTAGAGCTTTCTTTTATATTTAGACCAAACAATGAAGATGATGATGAATATGGTTCTCATACTTTAACATTTAATATAGAATTTCAACATGATATGGATACAGTATATTTTGCACATAGTTATCCTTATACATATACAGAATTACAGGATTACTTGATGGCCATTCAGAGACATCCATCTAAATCAAAATATTGTAAATTAAGACTACTATGCCGTTCTCTAGCGGGAAATAATATTTATTATTTAACGGTAACAGCACCACAAACAGAAGAGGAAAATCCAAGGGTACAAAGAAAAAAAAAGCATTAAACATTATTTTGTTAAACAATAATAATAAAAATAACAATAAATTTAAATGTAGAAAAAGAGGGCGGTCGTTGTTACAGCCAGAGTACATCCAGGTGAAACACCATCATCATGGATGATGAAAGGCTTCATGGATTTTATAACAGGAGACTCATTTGTTGTACGTTATTCTTACTACGTTTTTAATTTTCTTTCTTTTTCAAATTAAATTTTATTCTATTTCCAATTGTATTCTTTTTTTCTTAGGCTAAAAAATTACGTCATAAATTTATATTTAAATTAATTCCAATGCTTAATCCGGATGGTGTTATTGTTGGTAATACAAGAAATTCTTTAACTGGTAAAGACTTGAATAGACAATACAGAACTGTAATTAGAGAAACATATCCTTCTATTTGGTATACAAAAGCAATGATTAAAAGGTAAAATTTTGTTGGTTTGTATATTTTCTTTCAACTCTACTTTTTTCTGTTTTTTCTTTTACTCTTTTGTAGTTAATAAATTAAATTAAAGTGAAAGAGATCAAGATTAATGTACCTAATTTTCTTTTCTTTTGTTTTTTTTTTCTGTTTTATTTCTGGTTTTCTTGTTTTATGTTTTTCTTTTTCTACAAAATATAAAAAAAAAAAAACTCCCCAACTTATTTTGTTTGTTTTTTTTTTTCTTTTTCATTTGTGTCATTTAAAGACTGATGGAAGAGTGCGGTGTTGTTATGTATTGTGATATGCACGCACACTCAAGAAAACATAATATATTTATTTATGGATGTGAGAATAGACGTACACCAGATAAACGACTGATTGAACAGGTGTTTCCATTAATGTTACATAAAAATGTTGCCGACAAGGTAAATTATATAACTTCATCATGTGTGTTTGTGTTTTTTTTTATATAAAATTAAAGCTTTTTATTTAAATTAATTTGTTTATTAATTTTACGCAGAGATTTCACTAATCAAACTGTTTATTTTCATATGTTTGTTTAAAGAAAAGAAAACAAACAATGTCTGATCAAATAAATTCATTTTTAATAATATTGTCGACGTACCGATTTGATTAATGGAAATTCTATGAAAAATAAATATTTACGCATAAAGATAATCAATTCAAATCAAATTTATTTATTTAGCACTGATTAATTTTTTTCTGTTTATTTTTCTTCATTAGTTTTCATTTGAAAATTGTAAATTTAAAGTGCAAAGAAATAAAGAAGGTACTGGACGTATTGTCGTATGGATGTTAGGGATTACAAATAGTTATACAATGGAAGCATCATTTGGTGGTACAACAATTGGTACAAGAGCTGGAACACATTTTTGTACAATGGTCAGTATTCAATAATTATCTTCATTTTTCTTTAATCAAATTTTCTTTTTTAATGAAAGTAAAAAAAAAAAATTAATTTAATTTTTTTCTCCTTTTTTTTTTGTTTTGCATTTTCATTTATCTATAAAGGATTATGAACATTTGGGACGTGCTTTTTGTGAAACATTAATGGATTATTATGATGAGAATCCTTTAAAAGTAAATGCAATTCATAGACATATTAAAAAAATAAGGAAACGTGAAAGAAAATTACGAAAGGCAGCAAAAATAAAGAAATTAGCAGAGGAGGAATGTATTAAACAATTAAAAAATAATAATAATAATAATAAACAATTAGATTGTTTATCCTCTTCTTAGAAGAGAGAGAAAAAAAATAGAGATAGATAGAAATAGAAAGAAAGAGAAAGTGAGAAAGAGTATAAAATTAAAAAAAAAAATAATTGAAAAGCAACAAATAATAATTAATTAAAGTTTTTTTTTTTTATAGTTTAGTAATTTTATTTCTGTTTCTAGTTGATTTAATTTTGTTTGATTTGATTGATTAATTTTGTTTTCTCCTCTTTTATTTTTTTTTTTTTTTTGTTCTCTTTTCTTTTTTTTTTTTTTGTTAGTTTATTGCGTTAATTGTAAACAGAAATTAGATGACTCATTTTGTTCTTATATATTTTTATTTTGTTGTTGTTATTGTTGTTATTGTTGTCTTATCCCAAATTAATTAATTTCGGTCATTATTAAATAATTAATAAATAATCGCTTTATTAGAATTGTTTCCCTCTGCTATTTTCTTCGATAATTATTGCTGGACGGATTTTTTTTTTTTTTTTTTTTGTAATTATATTTAGTATAAGCTAATTTTTATTTAAATTTTAAATTGTTTTTTATTCGTTAAATTTCTCTGTTATTGTTTTGACAATTTTTACAAAATAAACAAACATGTTTCTTTTTGGTTTTTTTCTTTTTAAGAAAATTTTTTAATTTTTATTCTTTATTTATTTTTATCATAAGATGTTTTATTGTTATTATTTAGAATTGTTATTCTTCTATAAAAGAACGTAACAATTACATGTACATGTTATGTTACGTTATTTTATTGTAATTTTTTAATTGTTTATATTTTTATTTCGATTTATTTATTTATTTGTTTTGTTCTTGTTAAATTTATTTTATAATAATTTAATTGCTTTTATTTTTTATATTTTTTAATACAAAACTTGTTAGGGTAGAAAAAAAAATAAACAAAAACAAAAATATGCTAAATATAAAATAATTGTTATAATTTAATTTTATTCTTTTTCTTCTTCTTTTTTTTTTATTTTACATTTTGTTTTATATTTTATTTATTAATTTTTTTTTTTTTTTGTATGTTTTTTTATTTTGTGGCACCCTACAAAAGTTAAACATTAACCAAAGTACCTCTATGCCTGTCCCCCCCGTCGTTTGAAAGCACACAATAAATCTTTCTTCGAAAAAAAAAAACATACACACACAACCATACAAAATAATCCTTTTTTATTTATGCTACAAAACGCTAACACACACACACACACACAAACACATGTCGAAAGACATTTTTTTTTAATATTGTTTTTTGAATAATAATGAATAAAAAATAAAATTTTACCAAAAAAAAAAAACAAAAACAGGAGCGATTACGGAGTAAAATTTTAACAAGATTAGAACAGGAGGGATCCAGTGCAGATGAACCATTAAATATACCACTGTCCGATTATTCAAGGTAAGAATTTCAAATTTAATTTTGCTCTCTGTAAAAAATTCAATAAGACCAAAATATTAAAAAGGATTGACTTAAATTTATTTGATTATTCCGATGGGAAAACCGTGAAATTAATTTCGAGAAAATATTTTTGATTTAATAAATTTTTATATTTGTTGGAAAAAATAAAATTAAATCAAATAAAAAAAATAATGATCGGAAAAAAAAAACAATTTTTTTTGCCTTTTTGAAATTCTAAGAAGCAAAATTCGGAAAAAAGTGTATTTTCTTTTTTTCTTTATTCCTCCTATTGATTTATTGAAATTTAAAAAAAAAAACATTAAATTAAATTGAAAAGAAAAAGAAAAATGTTAAATTGAATCAAATGTCGTAAGAGAAAAGAAGAGAAGGACGATAAAAGAGGAAATTAAAGAAATCGATTTTCAAATTATGTTCATTTTTTTTCCTTCTACTTCGTCAAATATTTCAAATGTTTCAAACGTTTTGTGTAAACTCATTTGTGCTTCTTCTTCTTATTTTGTTCTAATGTAAAAAAACCAAAAGAAAATACTTTATCAGATTTTCCAAATATTTCTGATAAAGTGATTAACATAAAAAGAAAGAACAAACCTACACACACACACATTTTCACCTGAAATATAAATTTCTTTATTTCAAAAACAGAAAATTGAAAATTAAATTGAGGCCTTTAGGCCATCTAAAAAGAAAAATTTTCTTATCTTCTTTTTTTGTGTATTTATTTCTGTCTGTGTCTCACTCTCTTCCTACTCTTTACCTAAATATTTAACATTCTGTTTCTCATTTTATTTGGTATACAAATACACCGTGAATATTTCAACAATTCTTTACTTTATTGAAATAATAAGAGAAAAATTGTATTTGAATTTTTCTTCTTTTTTTTTTAAAGCTTTAAAAAAATGTCTTTAAAAAAGGGAAAACGAAGAGAAATATACGAAATGGTTATAAAATCCTCTTAACGTTAAAGATACAATTTGTGTGTGTTCCTTACGTTAGGTTCACACGGTCGTCTTCTTGTTTAAAAATGTTTCACTTAAATTCTTCATCTAAATTGAAAAGATAAGGAAAACAACATAATAAAACTTTTGTATTCATGTTTATTTATCAAAAGACACAAATTATTTTATTGACTAATCTGATTAATCAAATCAGTATGGGGGTTTGACATTATTTGAAGATTCACATATAATAAATGAACAAATGTGTTTAATATTGGTTAGGAAAATGTCTTTTGTATTCTACACATGATTACACTCACAATAAGGAGTCTATTAATCTTTCATCTTCAACCCGGTCCAAACCCTTAACCAATCCTATATTTTATTTTCTAAAACCAACAGTAGTACATTTTTATTTAAGTGATGAAGGTGATACATCTGGGAGTTCAGAAAATGAAGGAAAAACAAGTAATCGTAATTATGAAGGGCCATGTTGTCAACCACTTAAGGTACCACCATCATCACCAGTATTAACAGCAAAACAATTAAAAAATATTAATAATAAAAAGGTACAAAAAACAATTCTTTATTTAGAAAATGAAAATAAGAAAAGCAAAAAAAATGAAAACTCAACAATTTACAGTTGAAGAAATGGAAAATATTTTATACGTTAGAGAGAAATCAATGAATTTAATAAATAAAAAAAGAAGGAACGTTAATTTTGTTTCGAGAAAACAAATATTGATAAAACCAAAAAAATTTAGGAAATTTATTCCTAAAATAAAAGCGAAAAAAATTGTAATAAATAAAGAAATGAAAATGAAACCAAAAGAAAAAATGATTAAGGTAAAAACAAAAGAATAACTTATTATTTTTCTGTCTTAATTTGGGAAGAGAAGTGAGAGACACAGGTGAAACTATTAATATATTCAAACAACATCATCATCGATCAGTTAACACTTTTGACTTGACTTATTTGACTGAAACAATGTATGGCATGTCTTAAAGAATGTAAATTGAGATAATATACAACACAAATACAAGAATGTACTTAACAAGACGAATAATTTTAAAAAAAAAACGAAACAAAACAAAACAAAAGAGAACAAATGAACACACAATATAAATATAATAATTATTTATTGTTTTGTTTTTGTTTTCTTTTGTTGTTATTTATAAATTAATTAATTAAATTAATTGTCTTTCTTTTTTCTTTAAGTTACAGAATAAAAAGACAAAGTCAAAGGTTAGACGTGCGGATATGTACAAGGGAAAAAATGTAAAATATAAAAAATTCAAAATAGTCAATTTTTTTTAAAAATTATTTTTTTTTTTTTTAAATTTCAGATAATGCGTCAAATATTAGAAATGCCAACAACAGATCCTGGTGGTGATTTTTTTCAACAATGCCTTACAACAGAAGATGAAGATTCTGATTTAGAAGAGTGCGACGGTTGTCCAAAATCACATCGTCGTGCAGATACGTACAAGGGGAAAAATGTAAAATAAAGACAAATTTATTATTTTTCTTAAATAAAAATTAAATATTTTTTATTTAACTGAGTAAAATCATATTTGTTTTCAATTTCACAGACTGATTGTGTTAAAAGAATGATGACACCAATTGTTTATGATACAATGAAATTAATGCCACCAGAACTTATTATAAAATCAGCAAAAGTAAGATTAATTAATCTTGTATTTTATATTACTTTTTAGAATAAAACAATTTAGTGTGTTTATTTTGAAAGAATTTAAACTTTTCAATTTGCATAATTGTTCAATAATTAAGGAGAATGTTTAGTACCTGTTTGAATCTATGTCTTGAGTATACCCATATATTTGTTTTTTTTTTCATTAACAGACAGATGAAAGTTATTCATCTGGTGGTGAAACAAAGGAACGTCAAACTATAGGACCAACACAAAATTTAACTGAATTTCCACCAATTAATACAAATCGTCGTACAAAAACATGGCATAATTTTAATCGTTATGTATCGACAATCAAAGGAAATATCAATCAAGAGATTATAAATTATGAAACATCTGATAATCTACAAATGAAATTATCTTTAAAGAAGAAATTATGGACTGGAACATGTGCGGATTTTAATCTGAGTCGTCCGTTATCATGGGGAATTCCACCGCTAATAAAAATGCCTATTTATGATAGTCATGCTTTATTAGAGTAAGTGCAAATTATATTTTTTACTGTTCGCTTCATAATTTTTAATTCTCCATATTTCCTATTGATTTTTAGGGCTTGCTCTCAGAAATTGGCAGTATGGCAAGAATCTGAAAATCGAATAGGCGAGTTAAAAAATAAAACAGTAACAACAATTGTTAAAAATCTATCAAGAAGTGCTGACAATTCGAAACATAAAAAACATGTTAAACCAAAGACAGAAACAAAAGATATTCCAGAATTTCACGAGCATCCAGTCAAAGAAAAAAAGAAGCCAAGGTTTTATAAATTATATTTTCACAACCATTCTTTACTTATTTATTTATTTTTCTAGAGTATATTTGAATAAAATAGTTGAAACTACAGACTTGATCAGTCGTCTTGCTAAAGGAACTAAATTGGTTTCATCCAAAAAAATTACAAATCAACCCTCCAGTACAAATCAAACGAAAACAAATAAAGGGCCAAATAAATTTAAAACTGGCGGAATTGTTGCAACAATTGTTCAACCATCAAAAAAATTTAAAAAAATTCGTCATCCACCACAACAAATTCATAAAAAATTGGATAGCTGTACAGAAACTGATTCCGAAAATATCAAAATATTTGTGAAAAAAGTTAAAACAAAAATGAAGAAAAAGAAAACGAAAACTAATTAGATTTCGTTGTTTTTATTTTGTTAATAATCTCTGACTAATGTATTTAATAATTAGAACTATAAAAATTTTATTGAAGAAAGCTTTTGGATTTTTAATCAATTATTATGTTTTAAAAGCTGTTATTGTTCCCTATATAATTCTTAAATATTTATAAAGGTATATGTGGATTTAACTCACTTAATATTTCCCAACAGCAAACAATTTAATTATTTAATTAATGCAACTCAATATCATATTCTTTCAACTTTTTAAAACATAACCCAATTTTGAAATGTCACTTTAAAAAAAATTGAAGAAAAATCACCGTTCCAAAACACAGTAGTCGGTCGAAACTACAACGATATTTGGCTGAATTAAATTAATAGAAAATTGTTGACATTTTAATTTTTGGAGTATTTCTTCCATATTACAATTAGAAAGAATATTTTGTAACACTCTAGTTTTTTTTAAAAATAATTCAAACTACAATTAGCATAAAATTAATTATTTTTTAAGTTCAGTTGATAGTCATGATAGTAATAAACAAGATATGTTTGACAGCTGTTCTATTTTTGTTTAATTTCGCGCACACGTCACCGGTGACCCAGTTCATTTATTAAATTTCAAACCAATCAAAAATATATATTTTATGTTCCTCAACAATCAAAAATATGTGACGGCACCCAGTTCACAAAGAACATAGGGAAACATACGCACCAACATTATTTATTATATTATTATTTATTTCTATCATAAGTTATAGTCAAATATTGTTAATGTTGAGTTTGAGTATATTTGAATTGCATTGCACTACACTCAAACCAAAACCATAAATTTTGTTTATGAACGTTCCAATTTTCTGCAATAAATTGAGATCTCGATTTAAGTTCAGTGACTTTATGATAAAAGGTATTTATTTAAAATTATTACGTATTACCTACTTCATGTTTTTGGGAGGTATAGGAGGTCATACTGGCCGAATATTTATTGATGCCAAAGCCAATTTATGTAAAAAATTGTGCGCTTAAAAAATTTAATTGAAGTGAATAAAGAATTTTGGTTATTATGTCTACAGTGATTTTGACAAATTGTGATTTATGTCATAAAGACGAATATGAGATCTACGATACACATATGCATGTGTTTAAAGAAGCTGAAAAGCTGTTCAAACTGAAGGTAAAACAAGCATATAACTTCATTTAATCAAAAATAATGCTTTTTTTTTGTTGTAGTTTGTCGATCAAACATATAAGTTATGTACTAAATGTTGTTTTTATTTAAATCTTATAAAAGAATTTTGTTTGGAAGGAATCTGTGAATCACACAAAGTTCCAAAATGCTTCATGTGCAAAATAAATTATATTGTTGATTTCGACCAGGATGAATTAAAAGTATACCTGAGAGAGGCATTTAAAGATGTAAGTATAATGTATTATTTATTTAATTTAGTGTTGAATAAATAATTTTGCAGGCTGTTGAGAAAGAGTCAACTTATTTTGCCTGTTCTTCTTGTCTTTATAAACTGAAAATTATCAAAAAATACAGAAAAAGATTGATAGAATTATCTTCGCAGAGTGATGAAATTTTCTGCCAACCACCGTCTTCATCAAACTCTGCAAAAGATGCCATAATAGAACCAAAAATTTCAGATAAAAATATTTCAAAAACTCTGGAATTAAGTAAAGTTAAATTAACTGAAAATGACAAAAAACTTGCAGTGATGATAGAAAAAATTAGTTCCGAAACATATTTATCATTAGGTGTTTCTGTTCCTCCCGATAAAATAACATCAATAGTGCTATCGGATGACGACGATAATGAAAACAAGGGACTAAGAAAATATAGTAAAAAAATAAAAAGAATCGTACAAAAGAATGAAATACAAAAACCACTCAAACGTCAACAGTCTGAAACTGAAGAAATAATTTCTGAAAATGATCTACGAAAAGAAGCGGAAACAAAGAAAAAGAGAAAATATAATTTTATGAAGAATGCTGAAGACAAGGTTTCTGATGTGCAAAAAAATTTATCTGAATCAGAAAAAACAGAAGGCACAGACGATGGTGCCTCAATTTCAGATACACAGGAAGAAAGTTCAACAAAAAAAAATATTTCGATTCCCTTTAAAAGGCAAAGAGTTGATTCTGTATTTATAGAAAGGAGACACGTGTTCGCTCGACCAGCAATATCAGATAAAACTGAAAAAATGTGTGAAAATACAGAAAAACACTCAATGATGGAAGTAGATGATGACAGTGATGCTAATGAAACATCACATTTGAATCAAAAAGAAGAAAATAATAGTCTTGAAATTTCAATTGACATTCTACCAGAAAAACAAAATGACCTCATTAATAAAATATTTGACTCTGAAGATGAGGAAGAGACAAATACTCAAAAACTTAGAGAATCTTCGGAAAACTTGGTTTCCGAAGAATTAAATCGAGATGATAGAGAAAATATCGAAAAAATTAAATCAAATTCGAATTACGAAAACAAAAAATCAGATGAAGAAAAAGAAGAACAAACTAAACAAAATAAATTACATGGGAGCGATAAAGCTTATGAAAATGAGAAAGAAGAAAAGAAAAATGTTGTTTCCAATTGCAAAAAGAAAGCTGAACCTGAGAAATCACATGAAGATGAGAAAGATAAAGCCTCAAATAATAGGCAAAAACAAAACAGATGTGAAAATGAAGAAAATGAAACTTCAAGTATTGATGAAGGAAATAACGAAACTTCAAATATCGATAATGAAAAGATAGATAAAACTGATCATTCTGAAAACTCTGATGAAGATAAAACGAAAAAATTAAACACAGCTCAGGACAGCAATAAACATGATTCCGAAAATTCAGATGATGATACGGATAATGATAGAAATTTGAAATCTACAAAAAAACAAAAAGAAAGTAAAAATCAAAATAAATCCGAGGATGATAAACATGATTCCGAAAATTCAGATGATGATACGGATAATGATAGAAATTTGAAATCTACAAAAAAACAAAAAGAAAACAAAAATCAAAATAAATCCGAGGATGATAAACATGATTCCGAAAATTCAGATGATGATACGGATAATGATAGAAATTTGAAATCTACAAAAAAACAAAAAGATAGTAAAAATCAAAATAAATCCGAGGATGATAAACATGTAAATAATGATAAAGATGAATTAGAGTCTGAAGAAGAAGTAAACTCTAATAAAAATATTGATGTATCTGATACAGATGATTATAATCTTGAATTAGACAGTGAAGGAAGCCCGCTTAAAAAGAACTCAGAAGAATCTCAAGTAATTAACAGCAAAAAAATAAAACAAAACACTTCAATTGATTTAACTGAAAATAAATATGATCTACCAGTTAAAATTGTTGATGTTGATAAACACACTGAAGAAAAAAAACCGAACGCTTCAATTGATTTAACAGAAAAAATTGTTGGTGTAAATGATGAAGAAAACAATTTTAGTGAAGAAGAGGATGTTACTATATTATTAAATGATATTAAAATACAATCAACATCTGAAAAATATTATAAACCCATTAAATTTGGTGTACATAAACGTAAAACTACAATGACGCAGAGTCCAATCAAACAAGTTGAACAAAATAAAAACCTTCGATCACCTCAATCACTAATAAAAGTAGACACGGATAGTATAATATCAGATGATTTATCTAATGATAACACTGATTCTGATATTGAAACAATTGAAAATTTTGACTTAGAAAAAAAAACTG
Organism: Pedicia rivosa; assembly: GCA_963082725.1. Taxonomy (NCBI): domain Eukaryota; kingdom Metazoa; phylum Arthropoda; class Insecta; order Diptera; family Pediciidae; genus Pedicia; species Pedicia rivosa. The sequence goes on along the minus strand of OY720151.1, from coordinate 11,928,799 downwards.
AAGAGAAACCCACGAAAAAAATGGATGTTATGGAAAGCATTGAAAAATATCTTACAGAATTGGAAAGATAATTTTTTTAATATTTCTTTTTATCTTTGTTAAAAATACCAATTTTTTTGAGTTTTGTTATATTTCTTTTTTTTAAGTCAATTTTCTAAAACAACTCATCACGTAAATTTAAATCCACTGTTTTTTTTTTTAATTTCATTTCATTGAACATTTTTTTTGTAATTATCTGTTCAATTTCTACTTAATAAATATAATTTCTATATAAGAAATGTTTTTTTATTTTTTATTATTTATTCTTTAATTTCAGTAATTGAATTAATTGAAAATGTAGTTTCAGTGCGGCTAACATAAGTTTCATCTGAATTTTCAAAATAATCCCAAAATGTTTCTCTTTGCGCTTTCCATAATAATAATTTTGACATATAATGATTATTACCGAATTTGTCTTTGTCTGATTTTAAAACAGTTTCTATGAATGGATCCATAATTCCTTGACCTTTTTGAAAAAATTAATAAGTTTAATTAAAATTTTCTATTTAGTTTTAATAACTTGCGAAATATTTTAATTTTATATATTTTAAAAATTTTGAAATTTCATTCTCTGATTTGCTCATTATTTTACACACATCGTTATCAGAGTGTTGTTTTTGTGTTTTTGATCCATAATCAGGTAAGTATTATTTATTTATGTTTAGTGATTTATAATTGCATTACTATTAATTATTAAATATTAAAAAACAAACCGATTGAAATTGCAGCTAAACATCTTGCTTGACGCAATTTTTTTCCTAAATTTATTTCATTAAATATTTCAACTGCTTTTATAAGATTTTCTGACGCTTCTTTTGTCTGACCATAACATAAAAAAATTTGTCCTTGCAACATTAAACATTCACCTAAATATAAATTTAACTGTTTTTTTTCAGCGGTTCTTCTCATTATATTTAAATGTTTTACACAATTTATTAAATCTTTTTCTTCTTTTTCGCCAATTGCCATTTGAAAATATGTTTCACAAATTAATTCTGGATCTCCACTTAAATGCGAATGATGCAAAGCACTATTAAATGATTCTTTTGCTTTATCATATTTTTCTGTTAAAACATACATTTTACCTAATTGTAAATAGCAAGTAACAATTGCTAATTGAATATCAGATTCATGAGCAATTTTTATAGCATTTTTTATAAATTCAAAAGCTTGATTAAGATTTGATTTTTGAAGTTTTTGTGATGCTTGTAAAAGTGCAGCATAATATTTTGTACAAATTTCTTTCATTAGAGAACGATAATCTGTTTGAGAAACAGTCCACTAAAATTTTTAAAATGTCTTATTTTGGATAACATAATAAATGAATCGTAGACTTACATCAATTTTTCCAATGCAAAGATGTCTTGCTTGAGAAAAATTAATCACAGCTTCATCAAAGCGATTTTCTATAATTTAAACAAAAATTATCAGATTGATCACATGAAGAAATAATTTTTAAACTTACGTTTATCTGCAAGAAAACATCCATAAAAATATCTTCCTCGTGCTTCAAGTAAACCACCATCACTTTTGTAGAAAGAGGCTTTTTCAAGTGTTAATAAATATAATTGATTTATCATCCAATTAAAATATTTTTCTTCGTTACACAATTCATTTGTTAATTTAAGGAGAATTTCTATTTCTCGATCTGGCTTTTCTGAACGTCTTTCTAATTCTGAATTGCTCAATTCTTCTGCCATTTTATCAATAATATTTTTTGAATTAATCAATTTTTTTCTAATTAATCCTTCAGGACAATAGATTTGTTTTTCAAAAGAAAATAGTTTTTGAAAAAATGTTGCACTCTTTGGAAAACCTGTTTCAAATAGTTCCAACACCATTGCCTCATCATATGGAATTTTAGCACGTCGAACGTCATTGTAATTTAAAGGCAAAACCTTTTTATGTAATTTTTCTTTAATTAATGGTAATTTTTTTTTATAAGCCGTTGTTAGATTAGGGCGAACTAAATTTTTTTCACTCATATTTAAATTATTGGTTACAGACGAAATGTTTTGGAAACAAATTATAATAGTCCGATTTTGTTTTTCAAAGTGTACTTCGTTAGTTTATTATTATTATAATTAATAATTTGAATATTGTATAAGTCATTCGATAATTTCTATCTGACGTCATTCAATCATCTTAAAATAGATTTATAGCTGAAGTAAAAATTATTGTGGAATAATTAAAAAATAATAGTATTAAAAAGAATATATTTGATTGAAATTTGTAGACCCACACGTTAGTTCAACTAAAGTCTACACGTTAAGTAGTTAACTATATTGCGGTTTCAGTGTAACAAAAACCAATTTCCTAATAAAAAAATGTTAACAAAGTGTAACAGGTAAAAGTGATTGTACAGAAACACTTTCACCCTTGCCTATAAATTTTCTGTTTTCTCTCATTTTTCTTTTTAATGGTTTCTTTGTTTATATTCTTGTCTCACTCTAATTTGAATCCTTCTTCAAACTACAAGAAATCCTTTGATTTCTATTAAACTTCATCTTGAATGAGTATTTCTAAATACTACGTAAAACCTACTCAACATAAAATTGGTTAGGTAATTTAATATAACACAACACAATATTCTCATGTTAAGTAATTATTTATAACAAGAAAACAATTTCAAGAAAAGCAAAAAGGCATTAAAACGAACTTTTACCCAATTATATGTGTTACCTTTTTAGTACTTCTTAACATTTTTAATAATTAATTAGATACAAATTATATCACAACTATATATTATGTACATCTAACATAATAAAATGTATGTAAACATACACACAATAATAATGCCTTTTATGCTATAAAAAAAAACTTTTAAAGTTTTTAATATTTTAAAACGTCGTGTTTTAAAAACATTTCCTTAAATTTTGGCAACTCATTTAAATCATATAAGGAACTTTCGTGTCCTTATAATAAAAACATTGAGCACGATTAAAAATAAAAAGGGTAAAAGAGAGAAAAGGGAAGACACGTATTTTCGTTTCTTTTTTTTTTTACATTTGTTTACTTAGATTACATTATTATAATTTAGGGATTATTATATAATAACTAATTGGAAAGATTAATAATATGATACCTAAAGATACACTGTTATTAGACAGAATATAAGAATTAAATTATGTAATTAGTAGTTTTGAATTAACTTAATAAATTGATCGATCCAAAATATATAAATTTTATTCAGTGTGTGTGTGTGTGTATGTGTCTTTATGTTTCAAATATTTGATAAATTCTTAAAGGTTTTATATTGTGAATATTTGATGAAACAATAAAGAAACACCAGAACAATGAAAAATAAAATATATATTTGGCCTATTTCAAGACTCAATTTTAGTTCTATAAAATAAATTTGACATTTTTATAATAACAATAACGTTTTAATAATAATATAAAATCATATGTTTGTTTAATCCAATACAAAAGGACAATATATTATTTTTACGATCAGTGTATTTTTTTCTTCCAGGCCATTTTTTTTTTAACAAAATTCTTCTCCATATCATCGATTTATCTTTATTAGAAATGATTTATGGAAATCTCCTGTTGAGAAATCACTTAAAACCGAAATCTGACTGAACTTCAAAAATAAAGGTAAAAACGAAAAAAAAAAAAATTGGCCTGTAATCTTCTTGCCCTTGGTTCAGCTGGAATTTTAAAGTTATTGTATGTATTGTAAAATAAATTTGGTTTGTCATTGCTTGAGTTTTAATAGCTATAAAAGAACATTTATGTTGAAAAATAGCTGCATGACAAACTTTTACTTTTATGTTTGTTTGTTTGTTTATTTATTGGTTTATTTGTTTGTTTATTAATGTTTTTTTTTTTTTTTGCTTATTCACCTTTTTCTTTAAACGTGTGACGAATTTAGTGGAAGAATCAATATTACCTCAGTCGGTTATATTTATTCCTTATCCACTTTATTTTAAATCCTGATTGAATTTGGCATCCTTAAAATTGTTTGTCTCTTTAAAAAAAAACGATATCAAATTAAGTAAATAAATTTACCTACATGATATAAAAAAACAAACAATAACGTTAAAAATACGTTAGATTTTAGAACCTTTAATCTCAAAATAATATCAAAGAGTTTATACATCCGCACTATATCTCTCTCTTTTATCTCATTTTATGTGTGTGTGTGTGTGTGTTATTTTTAGTAACATAAACTTGACAAAAAATTGTAACAGAAGAATGAAGGTAAATAAAAGTTGAAATGGATTTAAATTTAAAACCAAAAAAAAAACAAATCAAAATTACAGGATATTTATTTTCAAAACAAAAAAGAAAAAAAAAACACAAAACAATTAACTAATTAAATATTTAACAATTTATTCAAATAATTCAAACACATAATTAAAGAATTTTATATTCAATTTTACTTTAAAAAAAAGTAACTTCTATATAAAGTACCGATATACAAATGTAGAGAAGACAATCAGCTGGTGCCTATATTTCTGCGTGTCAGTTCCAAAAGAACTTGAGAATATAGAGAAATAATCTCGCGTATACGGATATTTTTGTAGTTTAACACAAAAAAAGAAGAAGAAAAGAAAAAATTCGCCTGAATGCGCAGAAAAATACTCAAAAAAAAATACAAACAAAAAAAAAATATAACCACAGATCACATTCGACTCTCATTCAGTGAAGTCGTATAATCCACACACACACACACACATACACGAAATTATATAATTTTTCCTAAGAACATTGCAGTGTTGTTGTTTTAATTTTTTTTTTGGATTTTTCTAAAGTTTAGTTTTTTTTTTTTTTGGTTTTTTAAAATAAAAATAAAAGTTCAGTTCAGTTGTTTGAAGACGTTGGACACTTGATGTTGATACCTAACAGTGTTGTGTGTGTGTGACGATTTTTTTTTTTTTTATGAATTTCTTTTAACCAAAAATTTAATATATGATTTCCCACGTGAACAATAACGACGTGTGTCCTTAGTGTTGACGTAACCTTCTTTTTATTTTAATTTTCTTCTCCTTTTTATTTTCGTAGTTTTAAATCTTAGTTTTTGTGATTCTTCATACGTTTTTTTTTCTCTTCTGTTTTTAACTTTTTTGATTTTTGAGTTTTTTTTTTTTTTTATGGTAAACAAAAACAACAATAACACAGTTACCCTTAATAAAAAAAAAAAGACAAACAAACAAACAGCAATAACAGTTACAGAATAACAACTTTTATAAACAAAAAAAGGAAGTTCATTAATTTTTAATTGTAAATTGTGTGAAAGTGTACAATAAAAGAAGAATTTGTGATTCACATTTTATGGTGTTCTTCTACTCCTTTGTTGATTTCAAAGGAAAGTTTTATAAATTTTTTTTTTTTTTATTTTTTGTATAAGAAAGAAGGACACAAATTATAAATGTGAAAACGTAAAACCAAAAAAGAAAAGAAAGAATTGCGGTATTTCTTAGTTGATTATTTAGTGAATTTTCTAATTAATTTTGTGTGATGATCCGTTTTAGAGAATCAGTCTAAAAAAAAAAAAATAAATAGAAAGAAGATAACCAAAGTGTGATCAACAAAAAAAATATTAAGAGAAAATAGAAAATAGAAACGAGGGAAAAGAAAAAACAATAATAAAAGATCAGAATGTCAGAGGACGATACCGGTGATGAATTACTAGAAATAGAAACAATAAAATTAGATGGAAGAATACAAAATGATGTAACAATTAGAACACGTTTTGATAATGTATTAAAAGGGTTAAAGTTTAAAAAAGCATTTGCTCATATTGGACTTTTGCTGTCATTAGCTATTTATTGTGCCGTTGGTGGAATTGTAAGTTCTTGTTTTTATTATTTATTGTTTCTTTTATTACCTTTACTCCCACAAATTTAATTAGAAAAAATTAATTATACGGATAATAATTAATTATTTCACTCAAATGAAAACACTCAAGTGAAAAGAAAAAAAAAAAAAACACTCACACCCAAAGAGACCAAAACTAAAACTAAAAATAACAAACAAAATTTTATAAATAATTTAAATTAGTCGTGGTAGAGCTAAACAAAAAAAATTCAAGCCCTTTTAACTCCTAATGAAATATTATGATCTAAAGAAACGATAAGATGGGCCTCATTATGACCCATAAGTTTACCAAAATACAAAAAAAAAAAAAACTAAAAGTTTATAAATAAATAATACATAAAAATCCACCAATATATAATTGGATGTCATTTGCATATATACATATGATTTTCTATATTACATATTTTATTGGCACTCGTCAGTCAAGCACGCGATTTTCTATATTTTCTTTATATGTTTATTTTATAGGTATAAAAATAAAATAAGAATAAAACAAGAAAAAAAAAACAAATGAAAATATAAGGTGAAAACCTACCTGCGAAAAGTCCTTGCAAAAAAATTTCTTAATTTATAGTTTTCTTCTTAATAAATATAAAATATTATACAAAATTGTTTCATGACAAAATAGAATTCTTTTCCATTTTAGATTATTTAATATTTAGTATTTTTTTTTCTTTCTTTCTTTCTTTCTTTCTTTCTTTCTTTTCTTTTCTTTTGTCAACGGCCATTCATTAACCCGATTTTCTCTATTATTTGTTGTTGTATCTGTTATTATTATTTTATTCTCGTGACTTACATTTTTTTTTATGTTTCTTTCCTTATTTTCTTCTTCTTCTTCTTCTTCTCCTTTTCTTTTCTTTTTTTTAGTATTTTATGTATTTTGTTTTTCTAAAAGAAACATAAAATTGATCAGAAGGTGGAAGAGATGAAGGTTTACCTAAATGATTTTTTATGTATTTTTATTTTTTGTTGTTGTTTGTTGTTCGTTGTTGTTTTTTGTTGTTGTTATTACTTTGACTCATTTTTATACATTTTTTTTTCAAATAAATCATCAAAACTTGAAACTCAAATTATTCACACTATAACCACCCACCTAACTTTCTTAAACTAAAAACCACCCATTGATATCGATCAACGCGAATCAAAATAAATTATTTAAAAAAAAAAAAAGAAAAAGATAATTGAAAAAAAAAAGAATTAGGAAAATAAGAAGAAAATATGTATTGCTATTTTTTTAAATCACTTTTTATTAACAGTTTACTTAAAACCCGGCTACACAATTAATTTGAACAAAAAAAAAAAAAAAGAAAATTAATCTTTTAAATCTATTTTTGTAAAAGAGAAAAGAAAAGCAACAAAAAAAAAAAAATAACACAGGAAAGAAAAAAAAAAGAATAAAGTAAAATTGGTAGAAAAAAAATAATTTGAATATTTCTTCTTCTTGTTTTTTTTTTTTTTTCTGAATAATTAAAAATTGGTATTTAGTCGTTTGATCGTAATTGCGTGTCGTTTAGTCCAGACAATGTACACCTTTAAAAGCAATTAATAACATTTAATTGGCAATATTATATTTTTATGCATTAAAGTATCAATAATAGCTTAAAGGTTCTCAAACTCTGAACCGATTATTATATTACATATGCTACGACCTCATCAATAACTTTAAAACAAGTCACAACAATAATTACTTTTAGTTTGAGTCAACTTTAAAAACAAAAATATTTTCTCTTACTTTTGTTTTGTTTTTCTTTTTTTCTATTTTTTTTTTTTTTGTTGTTTTTGCACCAAGAATAGATCGTCGCATTTTAAATAAAACAAAAAAGAATTATCTTTAAAAGATATGTCTGCCTTAAATATGTTGCGTCTGTATGTTTGTCTGAGTATTGTTTTATATTTTGTTGTTTGTTGTTTTTTTTTGTTCTCATTGTTTTGTGTAAATTTATTATCTGTATAAGTTGTGGATGCAATAAGTTAAAATGTTATTTTTCTTGTTGTTGGGGGAACGAAATGAAAAAAAAAATCTATAAAAAAAATTATTTATGTTTTTGCTCTCAAATGTTTAAAAAAAAAAAAAAGAAACGAATTTTTACTTTTTTATGGTTTCCAAATATGGGTAAAAATAATAAATTTGTTTTTAATACGAATATTTATTTGAAAATATTCGTATATTCAGTTTGAACTTCAATTTTTTATAATTAATGTTAAGTTTTCTTTTGTAATTCATAAAATATTTCTCATTATTATGAAAATCGATGACATTTCTATGACTTAATTTTTTTTTTTTTATTCAACAATCGATAACTATTGACCTTTTGTTATTTATATTTCTTGGTATAGTATGAGATGGCAGTTTTAGACAAACATAAATATGATGTCTAATAATTTAATTAAATAATAAATTCAAAGGAAATATATTTTTGTACAGCAAAACAAAAAAAAAAACTTTTACCCATACAAAAATATTTGTCGTAATTTTTGGAACATAAATTTTGTTTAATCATTTATGTTGTAATTTTTGTTGATGACGATAACTTTTTGAAGCATAGCCATTCACTGGAAAATTTCACCAAAAACTTTAAAGAATTTTATTAAGTTGCCAAAAATCTCTTTCTTTGATGTAAAACGTAAAATATTTCACTTTATTAAGTTAATTAAGGCGCCTCCACTATAATTTCGCGAAAATGATGATTAAAACGATAAATCTTAAGAATTAATTACGGTAACAACAGAAGAAAACAAAAATGAATCAATGTATACTTTTTCCTTTTAAATTATTATAAGAAGAAGAAGAAAAAAAACAACGAAAGAATGTAAACATGAAATATAAAATTGCAACAACTATTGTGTGTGAGTGTTAAAGATTATAGACTGATGTGGATGAGTTAATTAGAACAAACCTATTCTTAAACACAGAAATTTCCAAAAATAAATTTTTTATAACGGTAGGAAAAATAGTCATATATTTATTGTTGTTGTTTTTTTTCTCCTCTGTCTTCTTGTAAAATATTTTTGAAAATTATTCATCATCATCAGTAACACTTTATAATGTGAACAAACATCTAACATAGTCTAGCTACTTGTTTTATTCTTTTTGTCTTAACAAAAAAAAAAAAAAATATCTTTCTCTCATCACGAAATAAAATAAAAAACAAAACAAAATGAAAAGCAAAAAAAAAGAAGAAAACTGAGAGAGAGAGAGCAGGTGCATCTTGCGTTTATCATTCTTTTGTATTTCAACAATACTTAAATATTTTCATTTTAATAATACAGAAGAAAATTTAAGACAATATGAGAAATGAAGTTGTTAAACATGATGTTTTTTTTTTAATGTAATTATAAAATGAAAATTCAATGGAGAGAAAAAAAAAAATATTACGATTTATTTAAAACGGAAAATATTTGACTTCATAAAATGTTCGTTTATATTAATTTTTTCTTTTTTTTTTATTACTTTTTATTTCTCACTTTTGTTTGTTTATTTTAATTTTTTCTTTCTAAAAAATAGAAGAAATAAAATCGAAAAAAAAAAAGTTTATTTTTGGGTTAAAATAACCCAAAAACAGAAATAAAAAAATAAGAGAATCGTTTAAATCTTTATATATTTTTTTTTCTGCTATACATATTTATTTATTTAGTTGTTGTCGTTTTAGTCTGCGATCTATAAAGGTGTATAGAGTTATTTTGTTACTCAAGCCTACCCCAATATTATTTCCTTTTCTCTTTTTCATAATGAAAACAAAATAAAAGTTCTATAAATCTCAAATAAAGTTTTCTTTTCTCTGCAATAAAAATAATAAAATAATAATAATAATAAATGTATATAGGAATAATATAAGCCAAATATTATTGTGTGGGTGATGGTAAAAATATAATCTATATATAAAAACAAAAGGCAATACAACCAGAATACCCTCCATGTCCTAACTGCTGTTAATTCCAGTGGATTTTTTTTTCCTATGGTTTTCTTTTTTACGGTTGTTTAATATGCTTGACAATGATAACGACTAACTTAATTTATTTTTTTTTTTACTCCCTCGTAATTTTTTCTTTGTTGTGCTCATATATAAAACAATTTTGTTTGTATATGTCAGATTCCGTGTTAGCTTCCTTTCACTCTTAAATCGAAACCAAAACAAAAAAAAAAAGAAGTTAAAACGAAAAACGGAAAATTTTTAACAGAGTAAAAATGAAAATTATGTTAAGTCATTAAGAGTCCAATGTTGATTTTTTTTCTATTCGTTTTTTCCGTATTTTTCCTTCTTATATACTAATTTCCTATCACATTAGGTAGCTTTAGTTCTTATCAAATAGAAAACTCCTATTTATATAATGAATGTAATCAACTCACTTATGTATAACTAAATACAAAAGTTAACAAATATAGTGGGGAACTAGGAATCGAGAGAACTAAACGCATTATTTTAAACGACAGATTTCATTTTATTTTTTTGTTTTAATTGAATTTACCAAAGGTAAGACATAATTGAGACATCTGTTCAAAATATACCCGTCAATAAATAAATTAATAATGTCCCTGTGGAAAAAAAAAACACTCTAGTTGGGTCCTGATGACTTCCCTTATTTAAAAAAAAAAAAAAAGAAATTAGGATAACAATCGACATTAATTAACTGAAAAAGCTTTTGTAAAATTACATCAATTCCCGATAATAATACCGAAAAATAGAAAAACGAACCAATTATCCCCGCAAACATAATGGAAAAGTAACAATACAATAAAATACAACAATAATAAGGGAAGAGAAGGACTATTATAGATTTAATATTACTTTAAAAAATTAAAGGGAAATAAAATTAATTTGATTATCCCTATAAGTTTTATCAAATTAAATTTCCATCCAGCTATAAATAAATATAATATAATAAATTTATATTTTAATATTTGCTTACAAAATTTATGTCAAATTCTTAAAGTTAAAAAGAAAAGAAAACAAAATGTAAAACCAACGAAGAATATTTTTCCAATCCTTATGGAATTTTGGTATATAAAATATAAAATGATAGAAAACAACAACTATATTATTTAACAGAGAAAAAGAGAACAGAAAAATATAACGAAGGAAAATGAAAATATATTTTACAGTGCGTTACAAAAGTTACAATAATTTTTTTGTGTATTTTGCAAAAAAATAAAAAAACAACGTAAAATCTGATGTAATATTAATTGGAATTTCCATATGAGAATATTATTTGTGAATGCGTATATCCTTACATGTCAGTAACTGATTAGAAAATAACAACACTAACATAGAACCCATATAGGTATGCGTGATATTTTTTTAATATAATTTTTCATCAAGGAATCGAACACAATATCATAGATTGTCACGCTATTTTATAATATTTATGGGTGAATAATCTTGAAAATGTCAAAATTAAAATAAATAACATACGTGCGATAAATAAAAATGAAAAAGAAAAATCATAAAATAAACAATCCACGCCATTTTCATTTTTTCTTTAAATTATGACAGACATTTGATGACTTATTTTAGCGTAATTCATAAATAAAAAAAAAATGTGTAAATTTGTAGCAATTTGTCAGTCATCTCCTTCCCATAAACTTTCACTCTAGGGTGACATTATCTCAAACTGTGATCGTTTTTTGAATTATTCAATGTTTATATTTCTGTGTGCTATTTTTTCTTCTTCAGTTTTTTTTTCTTTATTCGTGTGTGTGTGTGTGTGTGTCGTATGTGGATTGAGTATAAGGCGCCATGTACCCACACTTTTTTTTTTACAAACAAACCACCTTCTGTGTGAATTTATGTGTATAGGCGAGTCTTTAAAACAATTTACTTAAATCATATAAGGCGTCATATCTTGTCACTTTAGTACCCGACTGTACCAACCTATGATCATTAAATTTACATACAAAGTGTTATAGTTTTGAATATTTATATACTTTTGTGTATACATACATCATCATTTATATGTGATTCCTTTCCGATTATATTTGTATTGTTGTTCCTTTACTTTTATATCAAAATTCCATATCTTAATGTTGTTTCTTGTCCACAGTGAATATAGAGTGACTTTTTCATTCTTTTATTTTTATTATGCTTTCCACTTTTCTTTTTGAAAACAACCGAACTTAACGTCAAAAATTAATCCAACTTTTCATTTAAAATATTTAAACGTCAAACTTGTCATTCAATCTACGAAAAAACTAGTCCGGTTTTAGGTACAAGTTACTACATAAACATAGTTGCCAACATTGTGAACTATCTGTTATAGAATCTCATCAATACTTAATCTTTAACGAAAATATTGTAGATTTGTATAATTTGATAAAGAAATCTCGTTAGTATTAATAATAATAGAATACAAACACAATCATTATTATATTTATTTACATTAAATCATTATGTAACACTTATAAAATCTTAATTAGTAATTCATTCAATATTTCATTTTATTTTCTTTCTAACTTCAGTTTACTGATTAATGATTCTTGTATAAATACATAAAATAAATGTTAAAAATTAAGATACCTTTAAGTAATACATATTTATGAAAAACGAAAGTATATGTTTTGTGTTTTTCTTCCTTATTTTTTTTTATGAAAAGAAATGTTTGGACATTGATATATGTACATATTTAATGGTAAAGTGCGTTAATTTTTATTTCTACTCTTCTTAGTATATCAGTGAAGAACGTTCAAGAAAAAATATATAAAAATTGGATTTTACAAAAATTCATTGATTTTTAGAAATTGATGCACGTTTTTTTTTTCCAAAAATAAAAAAAAAATATTGTAATAAAAATCTAAATTTATTTTATGAAATCATCTCACGTGCTTTGAAGCAAAATAAAAAAAAATATGTGTCAAAATTTCCCCCTTCTAAATCTAAATCTTTGTCTCAATTTTTGGTCTATAAGTTTTTTTTTCAAGAATCCAATCGTAACATTCTTGAACATAATATTTGATGTTTTTTGATAGGCAAAATAAAGATAAATAGCATTAAAAGTCATATAAATAATATGTTCCAACAATAGCAGCTGTCTAACCAGAAAATAGACGACGGATATAAAATAGTCAAGTTAAGACATTACATGACCTTTTGTTTCCTGTGGTCAATTTTTGCTTTTTTCTTTTTTGGTTCTAAAGACAGCAAAAAAAAAAAAGGAGAAATCATTGTTATTGCCAACTCTAACCCATATCTTGTTAGGTTGAATTTGTTGGGAGGTTCTTAATGTTTGATTGACATTTTTTGTGAACCAAAGAATATAACCAATTACTACAACAACTTTTTCTTGAATTTCCACCTTATTTTTCCTTTTATAAACCAACTGAACGTCACAAAATTAAATAGAATCGAATTACGTATAAAACTTAATTTCTATGCAAATAAATCCTCACAGAAAAAGCTTCGATATACTCCATTCTCTCGCTTTAGCTCTCTTTCTCTCTAAAACTTTTTCTAGTTTATCCATAAGTGGGTTGCTTGAGAGTTTGAGGACAGGGGTTAGTTTGTTTATCTATATGTAAATAAGTATTAAACTCACATAAATTCATATCAAAAAATATCATGTTCTCGTTCCACTTAAATACTGAAATAGTAGAGTAGGTTATTATTTTAGTAAACTTAATAAAAAATTAAACATTAAAATGAGTTATTTGACTTCCATAATGCAGTATGTGAATAACAAAAGTTATGAAAAATAAAACATATTCTGACACGAACTCTGAACACACTCTTTCTACACTTCTTCTATATTTTAATTTTATACCACTTTTAGGTTAAGCACAACTTCTTGTTTCAAATCTTTTATCGTTTGAATCTCTGTAACAGTGAAAATATTATTTTTCCTTCAGAAATTCAGTTTATCCCTTGACATATTCTAACCTGTAATTTTTTTAAAGTTTTATTTGAAAAATATTTAAATATTTCAAGTTTCAAAGAAACAAACCTCGAAAATGAAATTCAATCAATAATGCGGTACTGGTAGATTTGTGATGCATAAAAAAAAATTGCGGCTCTATAAATTTTAATCTAAAATTTTCAATGATGAAAATATTGTTAATGGAAAAAATATTATTATTTTGTCTTTCATCATTTCCCAAAAGGGTATCCAATATCTTGTTTCGTCTCTGGTGAACAAGAAAAAAGAAAAAAATAATAATGTAAATAAAGCATGAAAGAAAATAAAAATATTGGAAATGTTTTTTTCATAAGTTTATGATGATGGTTTGTGTGTTTGTATGTTTGTTTGTATGTATGCATTTTGCGGTGTTTTTTCCGTGGTATTTATTTATGCATGTTATGCTTCGATGTACCATAAATAAATTATTTCAATAATATTTAAAATAATGACAAGCCTTAGCATGATATTTGATACTTTATATTTGTCACAATTGATGTGTAGGAGAATTAAGGGTGTAGTGGATAACACGAAAAATGTAAAAAAAATCTATGGAATAGAGTAAAGAAAACACAGCAGGTGATTTGATGATTTTGTGCGGTAAAGTATATAAAAAAAAAGGTGCGAAAATTGTACGTGATTTATGTAATTGAAGTCATAAATTGATAAATAATAATAATACAATAAAAATATGAAAATATCTACTGTATTTTTTTTTTATTTGTGAACATAAAAATAAAGAACAAACTTTATGATTCCTATTTTTTTTTTGTATAAAAGATTCAAATCAACTTAACCGACCAGGCGCCTCCATTTAATAGAAAAAAAGGGCAAAAGGTAAAAGAATATACACAACAAAAATTTTGATTGTTTTCCATTTCATTTCATATTTTGTTCATTATTATGATGATTATTATCATTGGGGGAATGACCCAGAAACATGTAAATGCAATATTAAATATTTAAAATAAAACGAAAACAAATTTTAAAACAGAAAATTGATTTTCGTTCAAAATTCAATAAAATATTATTTTCGTCTCTTCCTGTGGTTCAATTTTCATGGACGTCGGTCACAAATACACATACACACACACAGACACATATAAAATTAATATCTAAAAACACCCACAGTGTTATGAAACATATAGACAAAATACCTATAATGAAAAAAATTCGTATCAATATAAAAGTTGAAGATCATTCAATAAAAATTACGTAAATAAAATCATTAAAATACAATAAATTTATTTTTAACACATCATCGAAGGAAAAAGGCAATTACATATTTATTATTGGAATTTAAAAAAAAAATACTTTGATTTTTACATTATTTTTTATTTCAGAAATTAAAATGATTGAAATATTTTCACATTAAATGATATTGAAGGCAATGTTGTAGTTATCTCTTGGGAAACTTTAAAATATTCAAAAAATTTTTTATACTTTATAGAAGTTTCACAAGACTGGTCCTTATTGTTATAGAAAAGACAAACAACAATAATTTTAGAGATGTTTCTTTTAACTGAAATCTTTTAACTTCATTATTTTAGAATGTGAACAAGAAATGTTTAAAAGTTACAAAAAACTTAATCGTCATAGAAAATATTTTCATAAAAGTTTTCTACGTAAATCAATTATTTAGTTTTTCACCATCAAACTTTTTTCGTTTGCGTAGGAAAATTAAAAGTATTATTTTGGTAATGCAATGTAGAAAGAACGTGAAGAAATTGTGTTAAGAGAATCACTTAAGTGATACTTTTGTACATTATAGTAAAGTGATAAATATGTTTTTAAGTTAATGTAGAATGAATATGAGATCTGTCTGTTCATATACAGAATATAACATTTGTCTATAAGTGTAATAATTGACAAAAGAAAAAATCAAAAAATGATTTGTAACAAAATTAACAATTTTTAAAGAAACAAAAATAAAGATAAAGTCAATATTGGAAATAAAACCATATGTTACAATTTTCTAATCTTACCAAATGAAAAAATAAGAAATAAAATAAACGGCAAACCAAAAAAATAAAAATCATGAAAAAAACCATACAATAAATTCATATTTGATTTATTTGTTTGTTTCTTTGAACACTGTCTGTCTACTCATTCGTCAATATTTGCTTTTTTCATTTTATTCATGAATCTTTGAAGTAAAAGAAAATATCAAAAAAAAGAAAAAAGAAGAAAAACCAGAAGAAAATAAAATAAAAGAAGACACCAGAGAATCATCAGAGAGAGAATTTCTATTTATTTTCTTAAATAATTTTTTTTTTTTTGCCATAGAATAAATTTTCTGTGCCATAAAATCAAAAAAAAAAAATATCGACGCACAAGAAAGAAAACAACACCCAAAAGTAAAAGTATTAAGAAGTTGTCATTATTTAATTATTATTATTATTATTACTGGATTCTTCTTCTTCCTCTTATTATTTTCATGTATGAATAGTGAATAAATTCTTTATATATAAAAAGAATTATGGACGCCGTATTTTGTAGTGTCCAGACATCCAGACATAATGTCGGACATTTATTATTGTTATTATTATTATTATGTGTGTATCGTCTTGTGTGGGATATTCACTCCTTCTTTTATCTATTACTTCCTTTTGGTTAATTTTGTTTATTTTTGTATATCCAAAAACAGAGAGATAGAGAGAAAGAGAGAGAGTGAAATAATGCTGAAAACTCAATATGAAAATTATGTTTATTTGACTTTAAAAAAAAGTAGAACAATTTTCATTTTTCTTTCATTCCATTTTTTTCTTCTCCTTCTTCTTCTTCTTTTTAATTTAGATTTTTTTAGACCAAAAATCGCGCAATAAAAACTTGAATGTAAATAAATAAAGAAAATAGAAAGAAAAAAAGAAAGAAAGAAAGAAAGAAATGAAAAAAAATAAGAGGGAGTGGAAAAACTTTTGAAAAACTTTAATCTGTTTAAGATTTTAAAGAAACGATAAAATAAAATTATAAAAAATAAATATTTATGTAAAGTGACATTATCGTAATCTATCTTCTTCACCCAACCTACCCTTCCATTTCCCATCCAACTTCTATAGTTTAACACCCACTGGATTAGTGTTAGTAATTGTAAAATCAGAGATTTCTTTTATTTCCTCATGGAAAAATGTAAAATATTTATTCTAAAAATAAATTAGTGTTCTGTCATCAAGTAACAGAAGAAGTATAGGAAGCATAAGAAAAAAAATCGGTGAAGAGGAAGAAGTAGAGATTTTCATTTTATAATTCAGGTTTTTTTTTTTTATTCTCTTTTGTTTCGTTAAGAATTTATTGTTTTGGGTTTTCTATATTTTGCCTCATTCATTTGTTTATATAATTTAACTATATAGATTTTTATTCAAGTCAAAAAAGAAAAGAAAATCTTCGTTTTTTTCGTTTTCTTCGTTTTGTTTCCCACAAAACAAAAACAAAAACCGTTTTCTATTTTATTTATTATTCTCTATTTTTTTTTTTATTCAGTTTTTCGTTCTTGTTTTTTTTTTTTTTTGCTTCTTTATATTTATATCGATTTCTCAAAATAGTTTTTCTTGTTGTATTTGTTATTATTGTTGTTCTTCCTATTTGTATTTTTAGTTGTTTTTGTATTTTTTCTATTGTTGTAGCCAAATGTCTCAATAAAAAAAAAAAATACGAATATCTATCTTAATTTTTGAGTAGTTTTCTTTTGTATGTCATGTCTGATGTCTTTGTATTTCACTGGTATTTTAAGGCTTCATCTTCGTCATTCTACATAAACTTTAACTTCAAAAGAAAAAAAAAATGAATCAAAATGAAAATAAAGAAAGTTTGTTCGGTTCTCTATTCTAACAAATTTTCTTTTTTCCCTTTTAATATGCACGAACTCACTCATATAACAGAAAGAAAAGGAAAAAAAAAAACGAACGACTGGAGGGAAAAACAAAAGCCTTCTCCCAAGAGAACACTCAATTAAATTGATAAATTTCCATGCATGTCGGGTGAGAGAAGGTGGATGGATATAGGAAAGATGGTGAAAATGAGAATATGAAGAAGAAAATATGTATGTTTTGCCGCTTTAATAATATGAATAAAAGGCGCGAAAATAGAAAGACCAACACAAAAAAAATATACTGAATTTAATTTAGGGAATGGAATTGGAGTTGGAGTGAAGGTCGACGTGGGATATTTTTTTTTTTCAAGTTACGTTTGTTGTTTGTGTTATTTTGTGGTTTTGCTTTATGTAAAAGAGAGAGAGAGGGTGGATGTAGAATAGGAGCAGTTTTTTTTTTATGTTTGGCATTATCAATCATTATTGAGTAAAAATATAAAAATGGAATGGAATTTTTTATTTATTATCTTTTTTTTCCATTTTAGTTTTTATGGAAAAGATTTCCCCGCGCCTACTAATCGTCGACTCATATTCAAAAAGTTGATTTACATTTTTTCGGTTTTCTTTTCTTTCATTTTCAATCGTATGGGAAAGTTTTGTATGAAAATGGTTTTTTTTTTACTTGTCAAACGTCATTGAAAAATCTGGAGTAAAAATAGGCTGGTCCTCTAATTATAGAAATAAACATAATAATTTGAGACAATAATTTTGTTATGAGCATGGTGACTTAATTACAATCATGAATTAAAATTCAATACTTCAATCAATTCATTAAAATTAGAATTTAACAAAAAGCATGACGAATTTAAAACGAAAAATATCCGAACCATAAAAAT